>LPNX010572706.1:5918-94266 GCA_001517045.1 Pseudotsuga menziesii
GTGAACAAATTTCTCAAAAAATATCTTCATTTGCTACAATGAAGTCGACAATGAAGTCAATGTTCTATTCAACATTTCAATGTATTCACATTTCTCTATAAATAATTCATGATGTCATACATATAATGAGCAACAATTTAAGAAATACAACCTAGTTTTATTTTAAAATTGCATATCACATTTACACATTCATATTAATGCATATTATAGGAAATTTAAAGTCATTAATTGACTTTGTGCTTTGTTGGCTTATAACATAATATTAGTGCAATTTTACATATATTAATTAATTTAAGTATGAAAATTTATTAAATGTTATGGATTGAGAAATCAAATATCTTATAGTTCAACTCATTTACCTATGACTAAATTCTCATTAATTTAGCATGAATAGTTTACTTAGCATTTATTATCAAGTAAATTATTCAAATCTCACTTGTGACATGTTTGTACCGAATGACATGAGATTCCTTGATTCACTAGAATATCAAGAACCTAAGTAAATTTTCCCCTTAAAAAAGAATAAAAATTAATAAATAACTATGTGCCTCGATGGCTCATATGAGATTATTTTAATTACAAGTAATTCATTAAAACAACATAATCTGGAGAAAAAAAATATGAACTAGAAAAAAAATATTGTGTTGCAACAAAGTCAATGCAAAAGCAAGTATAAACAATAATAATAAAATGCATATTAATATAACTGTCAATTCCCATATATTTCAAAAAAATACCAAATCGTACAAATTGATTCACCAATAACTATGTCCATGTTGTATTGAAACAAATTTCTCAAAATATATCTCTCATCTGCTACAATGAAGTCATTGTTCTATTGAACATTCGAATGTATTCATGTTTCTCTTTGATGCAATGAAGTGTCTTAAGAAAGGGGAATAAAACTTGCATAATCCAAGTATCTTCCTCTTGTCATGTATAGTCCTTTATTAAGATATGGTTTGACCGATATATGACGAATTGAGAAGTAGGATTTGATGTATATATTAGAAAAACATTTGATTCTCCATATTGGGACCACACATCACTCAACCTTTTCTCATAAAATTGTATTGTACTCCCTCCTTTGAATTTTTTTTGAAAGTGACAATGAGACCAATCCCATGTGAATTGTAATTCCTTGACATCAATGTTTTTCTTTTCAAGTACTTTTCAGATATACTTGTCAGTGACATTCAATGTCCATATCGTAACATCATAATGTTTTAAGCAGTACTTCAATAATTCTGACTGAAAAGGCCTAAAAAAAGAGGACATATCACCAAATTCCCAATCTCGTTTTCTTTGAATTTGACAAGTTGGTTCATCTCTATTGTATGACGAGAACAATACTCCTTCCATTTCAAATATCAACAACGTATTTCGATTGATATCAATTCCCATCTACACTGCAACCACATATATATCATTAACATAGCTCCACTTCATTACTTTTAAGGACATCAAAACATAATATTAAAAGCATTTAAAAAAATATGTAATTCCTATTTATTATCAAAAAAAATTATTTGTATACAAAGGAAATTTTCCAAGGTAAATGACAATGAAAATATATAATTACGATGACCCAATTCTAGTGAACAGACGAATGATATGTTAATATATACATAACCTAATAAATTTATTCTATTTGTATGGAATAAGTCTTACATGAACACATAATATCACTAACTTTTCTAAAAAACATGAACTTTTCATTTTACCATTTGAAGTATGGTGTTTGTGAAATCAAGGATATGCTTGAAAGTCTTTTGCATTGAAAAGGGGACATTGCATACATGGGAAGACTATTTGTATTTTATGATCTAACATGCTTACCACATGTAAGATTGAATACTTAGGTGAAATAGGGTTATTTATTTTATGAAATCCATGGCTAGGATTTTTCATAAGATTTTTTGTAATTTTAGGTGACATAATCTGATGTTCAATTGACTCAAAAAGTATTTTCCTTGAATTTTTCGTCATTAATGTCATTCCCATAAAATGTCACTAAAAAGGTAATGCAAAAATGTGACATTATGATGCAAAATAGACATGAAATATGATGTTCGTTCTTGAATCATAGAAGCTTGACTATTTTCCCAAAAGATTACACCACCCTATGATGTGACAGTGTTGTATTATAGTGGTGTGAAATGTGTTGAGGGTGAAACCCAAGTAAACGTATGAATATCCCAATCAAGTATATAGTTTAAACCTAGATTAAGATATCACGAAAAAATGGAGGTGAAAATAATGTATCAACCTTACCTATACTCTGACTCAAATCTAACACATTTGATGTTGATAGATAGAAGTTTGTGCACTAGTAATAATGGTATGATCCTTGGTCTACCTAGTATTCTCTGCCACAATAATACCTGCATGATCCAATATCTCTACTCCATCCATCACCTCGGACTTTAGAGGATCATTTAATACTTCAAAACTCTCCCATAATTACATTAATTCGGCATTCATCCAATACACCATTTAGTATTGATATTATCTAAGTCAATGTAAAAGCATATTGTAGTTGATAAATCATCCTCCCTCACCATATTCTTAGACTTAATACTCCCATAAATATAATATTTTAATACTTAATATTCCCATTAAAGCATTCACCATTACATACAATACCGTTTCCCATAGGTTTCTCAAATATGTAAGTTGAATTTCAAATCCACGTGGAAAAATTATGCATATTTTAAATTGACAGGGATAAGAAGCCTGTAAAGATAACTCATAACCAAATGTTTTTTTTACAATCATTACATTCATTAAAAAAATAAGGTGTCATAATTTTTTGGATGGGGAAAAGTGCTTTAAGAAACATGCTCCCACATAGAACACTTCCCTTTAAAACTATGCAATATATATGGCACAAACCACAACTTAATGCTCCCATTAGTAAGAATTTTTATTTTTTTTTGTTAAATTGACTTGATGCATTGCATTACAGTATACCCATATGATATTTGATTTGTGTCCAACTACATCTATAGTATGTGTGAGATAAAAAATAACTCATACCTCAAAAGAAACCTTTGTGAGGAAACACATGGAAAAATTATGCATATTTGAAATTAACAAAGAAAAGAAGCCTGTAAAGATAACTCATAATTAGATGCATTTTTTACATTCAATAGAAAATATGACTTGTAGAAATGGTTTTATTGTGTCCACCTTGAATTGTTACGTGATTTGACTGGAACAGAAAAATATTACCCTATCCATATGAGTTACAAGGAGAAACCTCAAATTGAACATTAAAAAATTGTTGGAATGTGCTTCAATATTATTGGAGATCGTAAGAGTTTAAAACTTCCAATCACATGATATTTATCAAAGAATCTACCAGAGATGGAAAAAATGTTCCATCTAATCCAACTACCATAATACAATGTGTTCTGCATAGATATATCCTTTTGCAATGACATTTGTTGGATTATCAATGGCCTTGTGCCATTTCATGCTCATTGTCTTAATTAATGCCTTTGTTCATATAGTTCCCTATAATTCACATTCAAAATTGTTATAAAATGTGATAGTTAAATCATTTTAAAAAATAGCAAGAGGAAAACTAAACAAACTATATACCTGGTATGCTATCTTCTTCTCCCGGTATGTTTTGTTGCCCGCAATTATCATTTTATGTATTACAATCTCTATTAGTAGTCAATGTAGTAAAAAACTTTCCAATTAAGAAATCTAAACAACATAAATCAAAATAGAAACAACAAAGGAAGTTGATGGATCTTGGGTTTGACAATTGAACAGATAAGAAAATAACAAGAGAAACAACCAAGCAAATTATATACGTAGTAGGACATCTTCTTCTCCTTCTATTTCCATCTCCAAAGTTTTTTCAACATTTTCCACACTATATTGATTGTGGATTTGTTGTCTGCAGACATCATTTTCAGTTTTACAGTGTCCATCAGTAGTCAATGTAGTAAAAAACTTACCAATTAAGAAATCTAAACAACATAAAATCAAAATATAAACAACAAAGGAAGTGTATAACCTATATTTTCCAAGAAGTTGATGGATCTTGGGTTTGTCAGCTTAAAAGATTTTTGAACATTCCACATGTTTGTCCTTTGTGACTTTGTTTGTACAATGCATGCAACTCTTCTTCTATGTGTATAGCATTCCTTGATAAAACTTGTCCCTGCATAAAGAGAAATAATTACTTTATCATCACTATATTGTTGGTTTTTTCCAATAAATCCACCCATAAATCAAAATCTCTCTCACTTTCATCAATTGTGTCTTAAAAAGTGTGAGTGTGTTTTGAAGGCTCAATTTTTTTTAACTTTGAAGTATAGAAATTTATAGTCAAAACAATATCATGACTATAATAACTATTTTGTTTCTGATATTCATACAGGCCAATATTCATGTTGTATTTGAACTTGGAGTTATTTATTGCCTTTTCCAAATCCTGGTGCACACCATCAAATGAACAAAGTCCTGCTAAGAGAACTATAGTAAATTCATCCAACTCATTTTTTTCGATCAAAAATCGAAGTAATTCAAGATAATAACCCTTGTGGAATGGTTCTTTTTTCAAAGCCAATGTATCCAAAACAACAAGGTTAGACCATAATGTTGGCTGCAACTAATGAGGAGAAGAGAGTATAAGTATTGACAAAATACCAGGGCCCCCAAAAAGACAATCGAATTCAAAATTGTTATCAACTTGCTGAATGATTTTTTATCCATTTATTATTCTGTCAAAGACTCCACATGCTTGCTGAGAAAGGGACTCTATTTTTGTATTTTGTATTCATTTTACATAAGTATACCCTTAAACAGTTTTGCAAAAATTGGAAAATATTATATCATCAATTTCATAATGCTTGAGAATATTGAATGTTGTAAGAGTCTTATCATTCAATTTCTCATCGTGACTTTGACAATATTCAACCATTGCATCCAATATTGTTCTATTGGTTTTCAATTTAGAACAATAATCTTTTAATTTGATGGCATCGATTGGATGGTTCTATGGAATAGGAAACCATACGGTTCCATCCATTAGCTTATATGCTACAAAAGCAATCTCTTCATCGGTTAGTCCCTGAAGAGGGAGAAGAGAAAAAATTGTCAAACTGTGTAGGCTATTTGTATTATACTTTTCAAAATCAGGTTGGATCGGAGAACACTTCAAGGTGCCTAGTTGATAACAATTAAAAACATCGTCCCATTTATGCCAAATAGCTTGATCAAGATATAAGAGAATTTTTTATCAACAAAATTTGATGGTACGCAATCAAAGAAGGAGCATAACGTTTCATCATCAACATGTTAAATATATATATATATATATAGAGAGAGAGAGAGAGAGAGAGAGATAAACTAATAAGAGTTTTAAAATTAAATAAGTCAATATAAAATAATAATAATTCATTATAAGTATGAAATTAATAAACCACGAGGTGCAAAAACAATTAAAAGTACATACCTTGTCCCTAGTTGTCTTAGAATTTCCAATCCTCCTTTTCTTAAATTTGTCATTGGAAATTAACAAATGTCTTGCAGAATGCACTAAATCAATGAATGGAGTTGTGAAGAACACCATATTTGCATAATTTAATTGACAACAATTTCGAATCACAACATTGGGTTCAACTGATGGATCCAAGAATTGAGCACTGTGTTCTTTATACTTTTTCCTTGTCTCCACTGAAACACTATATTTAGGATTTATTAAAATTTCTTTAGCTGCTTGAATGGTGTGTTGGCCATCAAATATCCAAAATTTGATGTTCTTAGCATTTATATCCGTCTCATTCACAATTTTGATAGGGTCTTCCAGTGGATCATACTAGTTGGTATCAAATGAAATCAGAAGAGCATCAATCAATAATGTTTGAATTTTTTTTAGGAATGATTTAATTAATAGTTGAACATTTAAATAATCTTTTGATCTCAATTTAAACACTTTGGTGGCTTCTTTACATCTTTCAACATCCACATTTATTCTATAGGAGCTTGAAAATAAATAACAAACCTTGTAGGCTTTATGAATTTCATCACATTTGTCTGCAAGCCTCACCATCTAAGATTCAACTTTGCTATCCTTCTGAAATTATGCAGTGCGTATGAAATCACTACCTACAATTCTCTTTTCCAAGTCTTTTAAATAAATTCTGATTAAAGCCAGTAATTGAGAATCAAGTTTATCATCTGGTATTTTATCAAGTAATTTGCCTCTTTGATGCAAATAAAGAAGCACAAATGATTTTTTCATACATTTGGAAATACGGTATTTTAGAACATTAGTGATACATTCTAAAAGATCTCCACAACTTTTTAACCCATATTTATTGAAGCTCTCAAAACTATCCAACTTAAACATTGAAAATTTTATTGTATTTATAAGATCCTTAAATGAAACTTCAATAAAATCTGGTCTAAATTTCTTGTAATCCACTTGACAAGAAAGTAATTTTATTTCATTTTCTTTCACAGCCTCCACTTGAAAGATGATATCTCTCGCACCATCAACATAGATGTTAACAATCATTCCCAATATATTTGGATTTTCTCCACTTGTCGGTACAAATAGATACATATCGGGGTACATATTCGAGAGAGTGTATATCTAAACAACCAGTCTCTTACAAACTCATATTTATTAGATGTATTGTACTTTATAATCATTTTTAAATTAGAAGTAGAAAATACTTTTGACACTATAATGTGAGTTGAATGACTTTTTTTTATTTTTTTATGATGAATGTAGCATTTTGTTTCCTTTGGAACCGAGGGATTCTGAAAACGATAATAAAATATTTTTAGCATAAATCGAATTGAAAATATATTTACAAATATTATCATATAATCTTCTATTAAAATTTGAAAGGACCATCTTCTCTAACAATTTGTAGAGGAGAATAAATGACGTATAAAAATACCATACTAGATGGAGGAGGCATTGTGTGTGTATCACTATCTTTTCATTTTTTGTTCAATACTTTATTAGAATTTCAGCTGCACCAAATTCCAGAGTTTCTCAAAACAATAGCAGAAAAATTAGTCTATAGTTTCAAATGGATGGAAAAAAACGAAATACAAAACATTATTAAACAACCTTATAATATAGAACAAGGAAGTTCATGTCTTACCAGTAGCAGGAGGCTTACGTTGTGTAATATTTATATTCCTTTTTTTTCTTTGATGCTCTCTTACTAATTTCAGTTGCATCATTGTTCTTGGCATCTAAAAACATTTGTAGTAAAAAAATCAAATGAATAAAAAATAATCAATTAAAAAATATTACGAAATCCTCTTCTTATATCTCATTTCATACATATAAACAAGATCAAGGAAGCTTTAACTATGCCCAATCTTAGTACAATAAATATGAGTGTCTAACCATTTATAACGAAATATAATCTAATTTTGAAACCACCATACCTTGTAAAGATGATTTTTATGGTGTCTGTTTTGAAGTTTCTTTTTTCTTGGATGACTCTAAAATTTCATTGACTTGATACTCCGTTATTTCTAAAAATAAATTTAAAACTATTAACATGATTTCAAATTATGGAAGAAACAATTAGATTTTGAGTACAAGCACATCAACGAAAAGCTAGCGTGTGCTAGCTTTCCTTCAATAAAAACCACATTTCCAACAACAACATATAAACATGGAGGAAATATAGCATGTGTTATATTTCATTCCAACACAATCATAAGGGGAATTCTGACAACATTATTATGAATGAAAGCTAATGCGTGTTAGCTTTCCTATTGACACAACCACATTGCACCATGAAGGAAATCAAATTCATTTTAGCTTTACTTCTAACATAAGCAAATTGACATCAAATACATTGCACCATGAAGGAAATATAATGTTTCTTAGCAAATTGACATCAAATACATTGCACCATGAAGGACATCAAATACATTCACCAATAAGGAATTCTAATGCATGTTAGCTTCCCACAAGCACAAAGCCATTTCTCACAACAACATTGCATAGTGAATGAAAGCTAATGCGTGTTAGCTTTCCTACCGGTACAACCATATTGCCATCAAATACATTGCACCATGAAGGAATTCTAACGCATCTAAGCTTTCTTTCTGACACAACACAAGGGAATTTCCTACAACAACATTGCTTGGTGAATGAAAGATAATGTGTGTTAGCTTTCCGACCGGTTCAACCACATTATCATCAAATACATTGCACCATGAAGGAATTGTAATGCATGTTGGCTTTCCTTCTAGCACAAGCACAAGGACATTTCTTACAACAACATTGCATAGTGAACAAAAGCTAACACATATTAGCTTTCCTTCTAGCACAATCACAAGGGAATTAATAACAAGAACATCACATGGTGAATGATATCTAACACGTGTTATATTTCCTATTGATATAACCACATTTCTATAAATACATTGCACCATGAAGGAAATCTAATGCATGTTAGCTTTTCTTCTAGCATAAGCACAGGGGAATTTCTAACAACAACATTGTGTTGTGAATGAAAGCTAACACGTGCTAGATTTCCTACCAATAAAACCACATTTCCATCAAATACATTGCACCATGAAGGAATTCTAACACATGTTAGCTTCCCTTCTAGCACAAGCACGAAGGAGTTGCTTACAACAACATTGCTTAGTGAATGAAAGCTAACGCATGTTAGCTTTTCAATCGGTAACAACAACATTGCATGGTGAATGAAAGATAACGCATTTTAGATTTCCTACCAATACAATCACATTTCCATCAAATACATTTCCCATGGAGGAATTTTAACACATGACAGCTTCCCTTCTAGCACAAGCACAAATGCATTTCACACTTCAACATTGCTTGGTGAATGAAATCTAATGCATGTTAGATTTCCAACCGATACAACCACATTGCCATCAAATACAATGCACCATGAGGGAACAACTAACTCATGTAATCCTTCCTTCTAGAACAAGCACAACAATATTTTTTACAAAAACTTTGCACAATGAATGAAAGCTAACATTTTCCTTCTTGCGCAAGCACAAGGGAATTTCTTACAACAGCATTGCTTGGTGAATGAAACATAAAGCGTGTTAGCTTTCCTACCAATACAACCACATTGCCATCAAATACATTGGACCATATAGAAAATATAATGCATGTTAGCTCTCCTTATAGCACAAGAACAAGGGAATTGCACAATGCATGTTAGTTTTGCTTCTAGCACAAGCACAAGGGTATTTCGAACAAAAACATTACATGGTCAATGAAATCCAACACATGTTAGATTTCATACCGGTACAAGAACATTTCCTGTAAAATTCAATGAAGCATAGGATCATTAGGCCTACAGAATTCAAAATGGAAAATTGTATAAGAGAGAGAAGCAATTGATAAACTCATATCAATAATCCATGGAAATAAAACACTCATGAGATAAATAATTGGAATAATTGATCTTCATTCATTAATCAGTATTAATCCTCATATTCAGTAAATAATATGAAATGCAATGGTTCTACATATAGGATATTTTGAATGCCTAAAGAGGCAGTTGAATCGATCAACTCAAACTTACTCAAAATCTAACTCAGTGTGGAAAAATCACCACTAGAGCTAACCAATGCAACTTCGGGTCACTAAAATAGTTCACAACCAATTAACTGAAGAGGGTAGGTGAGTAAATTCGCCCTAGCTCCTTTAAATCATGCAAAACTGGTGCTAGGAAACTATTGGAGACTGTTGGTGGCACTCACAGTGGGTTCCTAAAATATAGGGATTGATCCCTGGAGCACCAAAACTCATGTAGACATGTGCATTATTTGGTAGGTGTCTCGTAGATATGTCCCCCATGCACTAGTGAAGTGATGAAAACCTCCTAAGCTATGAAATTGTCAAATAAACTATGTTGTCAAAGAAGGTGGTCAAAGGTAGGATTAGTTAATAATCCTAACTCCCCCATTAATCCTAAATTTGGACAAACTGGGCCCTGGTAACTTTGACCAAAGGTCACCCATTATAATCTAATTGTAAAAATTTATTTGTCCATGTAAAATGAGGAAAGAGGCAAAACCTCATGGGGAAAATCCTCCCTCAAGAATGGAAAATGAGATACATCAGAAATAAACTACTCCAAATCCAAATAGGTGTGAACTTGATTAGATGTATGGAGGGATTTTTTTCTTGGGAAGAAGAGGAATATGCTCAAATTTGTCAGGAACATAGACAATTGCATAATATATTGTGGGATCATGTAGAGAAACTGAGATAATCTGACAAAAGAGAAAGAGTGCTTGAGAATGCAAACCATGTGAGGTAAACCCAAGCAACTAAGGTGTTGTATCTTTGAGCATTGAACCATGTGAGTTAATATCAGCTCCCGATGTGTAATGCCCCATATTTTGAACAGGCTTATTTATGAGTTAGATATACTGCACTTTATTGCTTATTACCTTTTTTTACTTTGTTCATCTGAGTAACTTTACTTATGACGTGATGGGACCAAGATTATGATGTTACTAGGTTTATTAGGGCATTGTGATTATGATGTTACTATGTTTATGATGTTGCTACATGTATGCGGTTATGATGTGTTTATTATCATAGAATTACTGTATTTTATGATGATAGTATATGTTGAAATGATTTCATTTATCAAATGTGAAACCTATGATGCGGTACGTGAATACCATGTTACGATGTGGCCAATTGAATTATTATATGTCATGTGTACCTATGATGAATGAAATGTTTACATGAGATAATGAGGAGGATGATGATGTGATCAACTAACTATCAAGTGAAATTACTTGTTATACATGTGTATTTGTGAAGTACTAACCCACAGGACATTGGCACTATGTGATAGTCAAATACTTGATATGATATGTGGAATACTGACTTGGTACGCAGTAAACCTTAGTGGCAAAAACAAAAAAAAAGATGATACGATGACACAATCCAATAATCCTAATAGCAGCAAAGTATGTTTTTGATAGGGTATATAGACCCAGGATGTTGAGAGGGATGGATGTGTTCCACCCTATGTTTTTATAATACCCGAGGTCGTGGGAGGGCCGTGCTGAGACACGCTCCCCATGTTGTTGTGATGACGACGGTCGGGTACCCGAGGTCGTGGGAGGGCCGTGCTGAGACACGCTCCCCAAGTTGTTGTGATGACGACAGTCGGATGCCTGCTAGGAGAGGCTAGGTCCTCTAGGTTAGCCGACGCTACCGCTCTCAGGTTCTGTGTGGTTCAGCCAGTGTAGCTGACATCCACTTTGTACTAGCAGAGGAGGGATAGGGAGGATGTGGACGTAGGTTAGGATGGGAGGATATGTTAGTTAGTATTGTGAGAGTGTGTATTCCTTGATCTTGAGTTAGTGGTAGTAGGTACCGTTCCACATACTTGATTAATTAAAATAAATATACACATAAAGATAAGGATATGAATATTAAAGGGGTTAACTATTAAATAATTGAGGATGCTAAGATAATTATGTTATGTTTATGTTTGTGTTCTACTTGCATGAATGAGTATTATTAGTAGAGAACAGGTATGACTAGGCGATATGATGTTTTCTTATAGTACATTTCTGACCTGTGCATGCACTAGCCATGCATGCACACTTTTCACATGTACACTACTATCAATAAACAAATAAGTAATATGTTCAATAATCATATAAGTTGTACTAGGTAAATATGATGATTATATATATTAATCAAATTCATATAATGGATGTTTAGTTATTGGATATGTGTAAGAATAAATCAATTATACTATTAATTAATGGTATGTAAATATGGTAATAAGCAATTGAAAGAAGTACAATCAATATGAAGTATTGTTAATGAATATTAACTTTGGAAAGATATATTGTTGAACTATTAATCGTGATTAACCTCGAGTATTGATAAAAATGTACTAGATTATTCCTAGGGTACTTGGCAATTAAACAAATAAATATTGACAATAGTATTTACCTCAATTATTATTATTCTTATTATTCTTATTATTAATTATTACTATTACTATTAATATTATTACTATTACTACTATGTTATAATTAAACTGCAATATATTTTTCCATTACAAAATTCATGAATCTAAATCTCCTCTTACCAAGTTTAATATTATAAAAGTGATTGACCGAAAACCTTGTAAAAGTATTATTAGTTATTAAATGTACCGAGTGAGATAAGGTAGGATTCATTAAATAAATATATTAATAAAATCATTGCCATGTCAGATTTAGAATCGTAAGTTTACATTTTTGTAAATTAATAAATCTGCCACTTCAAATTTGGAAGAGTCAAGAGGATAAGTATTTAATTGTTATTTAACATATTAAATAAAGGATAAGTTAATAATGGATCCACCTCCTCGGGAAGATCCTAATTGAAGGCTTCGAGAACCATTAAATGATATACATTCAATCTATTAAATTCAAACTTAATTATTCCCAATACCATTGAACTTCTCGAGAAATAGAAGAACAAGAGAAATAATATTTTATTTTGAATGAGATTGTAAAGCGAGCCATAGTAATCAATGTTTGGGAGGGAGGTGGAGTAATAGGGAAGGAGATTCAAGGTAGAAAAAGGGTATTTAAGGAGGAGCTTGCGGAGGATTGAAGGGGGATTCTAGTGGGGAAACAAAGGGAGGAAAACCTGAGGAGGGGGTCAACTCAGGGATGGAGAGAAGGTGTGAAACTCAAAGAATTAAGAGAAATTGAACAATGGAGATCGGACTATGAACGAAGGAATGGTGGGATCTAAACTATGGAATTCTGCTATTTGGATTATCGGATTGTGGGCTCGGGGGCTAGGAAATCCGTCAATTTCCTAGGGCCAGCATGATGAGCTGGTTGGCAGGGTGGTTTATCTAGTTTGGCTGCTAAGGTTTTCCAAGAAGGTTTTCCAAGAAGCAACAACTACAGGAGCCTAAGGAATCCCACTACGATCTACAAAAACAAACAGGTATTCTACTTTATCAAAACTCTGTATATTTCATTAGAGAAAAATCTAGAGGAAAAATGCTTTTATTTTATTTTTTTTCCTAATGATGTTAAAATTATGAACAGAAAAAAAATAGGATGCTAGAATTGTCGAGTTAAACTTATGCATATATATGTTAAACAAAACTACTGAGAAATTTTTTAAATTCTGGTGTTATTGACTAAGTAAATTCTTTAGAGCTAGATAAATACAAGTAGTAAATGACTGAACTTAAGTGACCATCTTAAAAGGATGGGCACTACACGATGTGAGGAGAAAGTGTCCAAGCAAATGCAAGAGGTCTCCATCTTTACTAGCACTGTGAGGAGATGAGCATGTGATCGAGTAGGAAGGAGGAGGAGGCCTAGGACAATGGAGATAGAATGCTTAAGCTCCATGATTTGATATAGCTTCCAAAATATCCAATGATTCACAAAATTTAATAGTAGAAAACTCATGAGAAGAAACTGACATCAAATCACCAGCATCAGAATTTTTGAAGGAGACTTGAGGTGCTTGATTTTTCTCACCGATGGTGATGAGATCAATAACAAGCACGACTGGAGGCTCTTGAAAATTTAAATTTGAAACAAATAAGGTCATATAAGATCCGCGAATGAGGAAAAAAATTCCCAAGTGATCCATTGAGATGGAAAATGCACAATGTTCTCCTTCTTCAACAAAATTCTGAGTATTGGTGAAGTAATCAAGCAGGATTTTGCTGGAAGCACTAGATAAATGAGGGTGAATGGATCACTCCAAAAATATGATATTCCTTCCAAAACATCCAAAATATCACTTCTTTGCACACTAGCAGCATGATTGGAGAGAGAGGAATCAAATTTCTCTTCAGGTCCTTGAGCAATCACTAGAAAACTTTGCACATAATTTAGAATAGAAGAATCATAGGAGAATGACTGAGGAGGATGGAAAGAGATTTCTTCTTCAACAATGGAGGTTTGAATGTCTTATTCTAGATAAGTTGTATGATAAGATGAGATATCATAGATCTCATGAACTTCTGGAGCAATAGGAGAAGGAGTCTCTTCAAGGAGACTTTCACCAATTCAAATTGAATGAGTTGAATATTTTGCTATTTCTTCATCTTCAACAAATTCATCATAGAGAATTGAGGCTAAGACATTTGAAGGAATAATACTTGAGGAAGTGTTGGATGTGCTCTCCAAATTGTTAGAATGATCCTCATTGTGCTTTCCAAAGGCTCTATCCAATATTTTCCTTAGATCCTTTGGGTAGTCAACGAAATCAATAAGGTAACGCATGCTTGGAGAAATAGCTAGACATATCATTCCGAAAGCTCTATCATAATCATTCTAGAAATTATTTATCTCTTCATAAGACTCTTCACTAGATCCAACATATATCTCATAGAGATATTGTCTCTTTAGAGATTAAATCATCTTCAATCCACTCTAAATAACTTATGAATGGAGTAAGAAGAGGAATTGATACTCTCGAATCCATATTGAAGTTGTACCTGCAAAAAAATCATTTTGAATCAAATTAGACCAAACACTCTCTACTTCAACATGTGCATTTTCTCTAGGTGCATCACACCTAGATAGACTTCTCTGGATAAAATCCAGAGGGAGCAAGGCAATAATTCTAGGATTTATGTGGAACCCATTGGATTCTGGTGCATCAATGGAAACTTTTGAGGTTTGTTGTTGGCCTTGATACCATATCTGATACCATGTAAAATTCAATGAAGCATAGGATCATCAGTCCTACAAAATTCAAAATGGAGAATTGTAGAAGAGAGAGAGAGAGAGAAGCAATTGATAAACTCGGATCAATAATCCATGGAAACTAAAACACTCGTGATACCAATAATTGGAATAATTGATATTCATCCATTAATCGGTATTAATCCTCATATTCGGTAAATAATATGTAATACAATGGTTATACATATAGGATATTTTGAATGCCTAAAGAGGCAGTTGAATCTACCAACTCAGACTGACTCGGGAGCTAACTTAGTGTGGAAAAATCACCACTAGAGCTAACTAGTGCAACTCTGGATCATTAAAATAGTTCAAAACTAGTTAACTGAAGAGGGTAGGTGAGTAAATTCCCCCTACCTCCCTTGAATCATGCAAAATGGCACTAGGATGACTGAGAGTGATCTAACTGATGAGAATTGGAGCATAACTCAACATAACTACGTACCTACTGGAGTCGACTACTGGAGACTGTTGGTGGCACTCATAGTGGGTTCCTAAAACATATGGATTGATTCCTGGAGCACAAAAATTCATGCAGATAGGTGCAATAAGTGGTAGGTGTCCCCTAGATATGTCACCCATGTACTAGTGAAGTGATGAATACCTCCTAAGCTAGGAAATTGTCAAACAGACTATGTTTTCAAAGAAGGTGGTCAATGGTAGGATTAGTTAATAATCCTAACATTTCCATCAAATACATTGCACCATGAAGGAAATCTAGCACATGCTAGTTATCCTTCTCGAACAAGCATGGCTACATTTCTTACAACAACATTGCATAGTGAATGAAAGCTAATGCATGTTAGATTTCCAACTAGCACATAAACAAGGGCATTTCTAACAACAACATTGTGTGGTGAATGAATGCTAACGTGTGTTAGATTTCCTACCGGTACAACATTGCACCATGAAGGACATCAAATACATTGCACCAAGAAGGAATTCTAATACATGTTAGCTTCCCACAAGTACAAAGACATTTCTCACACCAACATTGCATAGTGAATGAAAGCTAACGCATGTTAGCTTTGCTACCGGTACAACCACATTGCGATCAAATACATTGAACCATGAAGATATTATAATGTATGTAAGCTTTCCTTATAGAACAACACAAGGGAATTTCTTACAACAACATTGCTTAGTGAATGAAAGATCATGTGTGTTAACTTCCAGACCGGTAAAACCACATTGTCATCAAATAAATTACACCATGAAGGAATTGTAATTTAAATTGGCTTTCCCTCTAGCACAACCACAAGGACATTTGTTACAAAAACATTGCATAGTTATCAGAAGCTAACACATCTTATCTTTCCTTCTAGCACAACCACAATGGAATTTCTAACAAAAACATCACATGGTGAATGAAAGCTGATGTGTGTTACCTTTCCTATTGATATAACCACATTGTTATAAATACATTGCGCCATGATGGAAATCTAACGCATGTTATATTTCCTTCTAGAATAAGCACAAGGGAATTTCTAACAACAACATTGTGTGGTGAATGAAAGCTAACACGTGTTAGCTTTCCTACCAATACAACCACATTGTGTGGTGAATGAAAGCTAACACATGTTAGCTTTCCTACCAATACAACCACATTGACTACATTACGGAGAAAAACTTCCTATGGCTTGGAGTGGACCACAATAAACAGTATGACACTAGAAATCAATCCATCCAGCATGCTAGATACATAAAAGAAACTAAACATTAAGGGATAAGAACCGTACCTCAGTCGGATGTTCAAAGAAGATCCACAGTTATCGACCAAAACTTGTCCCTACACTTCGTCCTCAACAAAAAAGAGGTACGCAAGAATGATATATAATGTGTTAGTGTCTAATATAGCATATTCAATTTAAACATGTATGCAAATTAATTATATCCATGGATACAAATATTCATAATTACACATGAAATTGGACAAGAAATGGATATTTCTATTAATGTAAACAGAGATACAAATGACAACTTATGTCGGTACCTCGTCGGAACCGAGAAACCGAGTCCCTCCACTTGGGCCTCTACCACTTCAATCCTCCATGAAATGGAAAGCTCACAAAGACAAGTGTAAGCTTGGGAAAGAGCACTAATCGCTTCCTCAAGGACAAAGGGATGCAGGCTAAATCATACTAAAATGGGGAAAATTTTCACTATAATCTCTTTAGTCTCCAAAATTATCCCCCTCCAATGTTTCACAATAGCTCAATATATAGCCCATAAATAGGAAATGGAGGGTCGAATCAGAGCATTTACCGGCATATGGAAGGCCAAGGATCAATTCATTCATTACTTTATGGGAAAAACTCCAAATATTTTGTTTATTTTTTAGCATAAAACCCGATGTACACGGGTGACGGTGGTGTAAGCTACATATACGTGAGTTGTAGACTTGTGACCCACATGTATCTTTAGAAGCAGTTTTTTATAGGGTTAAACTGGAGCATCAGGGCTATGGTGAGTAAATGGGGTATAGTGAGTATTCATAGGGACAAGGAAATGCTATCAAAGCATGATGTATCAGGTGTGGAAAATCATGCTATAACAGATGCCCCCTAATGTGTGAGGTCATACAAGTACATGATGGCCAAAATACATTATAATATTCCTAGGAGCGAAGTAGTGAATAACTAGGTGGAAAAACCAACCACTTGTCATCATAATACAGTGATAATTGTCTACATATGATAGCAGATCTGAAGTATACATAGTCGTTCTGGATACATATCAGTACAATGGCCATGAATAGGAATGATAGACATATGTCATAAGTGGTCATCTCCATGTACAATATACAATGAAGTATGGTCTCCATATGGAATGAAGAGATAGGGTACATAAGAAGGAACGCTGAACTAAGGCATGAGAACTGAAACCTCATAAATACTGTTGTGATCAAGGAAGTAGCATATATGGTATGCCACCAAACTATGATGTATTCTACATAAACCATCGCTAGTACATGTCCCATCACGTGAATAAAGGTGTTGGGGTCTAACATGATGGACCATCATCTGATTACCGATCATTGATGTATATCGTTAACAGACATGATAAATCCCACCGATAATTATATTGGAATCAAGGTATAAAGTGCATTCAATAAAGTGTGAATAGATGTGTTGAGTTCAAACACTTGAAAAAATCCATCGATCAGGGGACATTGATGTATTCCCAAATCTGTCAATGGAGAGAGAACCTGCCACTAATGACTACAAGCCTCATGGCACTCAATGGAATCTATATCTTGATTCCGAAATAAATGATATGAAGTTGATGGAATGGAATCTATTGGAATGAGGGCATTAAGGAATCCCCCATCAACCAACATGAGGTACACAACAATGCTAGATAATTTGGGAGAACTCGGATGAACAAGATGTGTGTGAACCAGTAACCAATGTATCAAGAATGGCCAACATGCTGAATCAGCATAACTGAAGAATGGTCAGCTTAGGTTAAAGACGTTCTTCGAATAAGAGCATAAGTTATATGGAGACACTTAGGTAGCATAGATTCAAAGTGCAAACTGGGAAAACTATGTGACATAGGAGGAATCAAAAAAGGCTCCATAGTGACTGGAAGCATAACTAGTCGGTGGAGAAAGCTTCAAATAATGAGTACAACTCCTAAGGTTATACTAGAAACCCAACCAATGATGAATAAACTCATGGATCGTGCTTTATTCGAAGGAGACACGACATCTGCGAAGGTGAGACAATATCATTTCCCATCCGACTTTTTATGTTTTATGATTTTCTTTTGGTATTTTTCATGTTAAGAAGCTTGAAAAAGAGTAAAATTGCTTATAGTACAACAAGGAGGAAATGAGTGTCACAGGAAAGAAAAACTAGTTCCAATCAGTGGAACATGCCTATGCTCAATGCAAGGAACCATGTGCTAGATAGGGACACTCGAGGGGATGTCTCCTCTGAGTATGGGATACTCAAGGTACAAAATATAACTAAGAGGCTCTGTTTGGATAGAATTGATACAAAATAAAGCTATATGGCTTATAAAAGTGAAGTAGGGAGCCAACCCTTAGCTCAATACGGAAATCGAACGCATGTAATGCAATTACAACTTGACAAAATGGGAGTCCCTATAGGAGATGGCCAACATAAAATGTAAAGAAGAGTATGAGGTTCTTGTTTAAAGGCATGGTGGGACTACAAGAGACTCCCATACCTAAAGGGGGGACGTCCAACATGGGAACCGAATGACAAAGCATGATCTAACTAGGGCCCCCATGATTAGGGAAGCTCTACCACTTACATAATGCCACCTCTAGTAGTAGTATGATGGTTTTGTGACATTAAGAAGTGGGTTCACACCTATGGTTAAGGTGACAGTCATAGGATAATGCATAATGCACATGGAAAGTGGTCCTATCCTATATGTCAATTCGGTGTTATAACTGCCATTGGCATGAATAATCCAAAACTCGACAAGAGTGCACCAAATAATGGACCCTACAAAACGACATTAGTTAAAAACAGTTGCACATAGTTTGTAGAGATTACAAACTATAGGATATAGGGAGGATTGGTCATGAGAAAAAATTTCAAAGAAATTGGTGCAATGGACGATGGGACATAAGAAGGAATGTAATATGTAGACCCAACACGCATGTATTCACTACCACCCCCAGGGGACTGAACACTAGTGTGAAGACTTGATGAAGGAGGTGGAAATCCCCATACAAATGGAGTATAATGAGGAATATGAACACTCTCAAATTAATGCACAAGGTAAGGGGCTGAAGTGCCTCCCAGTCCAACACCAGGGTTTGTACTAAAACCTGGAGTGAGTGATGGAATAATAGTAGTGATGTCTAGCATTTCAAACGTAAAAGGACCTGTGATAGAGGGAATTGACTGAGTCTCGACACTTGAACCTTCCTGAGGCAAACTTTCGGTGGATAGTTGTAAAGTATGACAATTGTGGTCATGTAGTATGGGAAGGACCAGCCCCACAATGGTTGGTGTAAACTGGAGTCCCAGGAATCCACATAGTAGATGAAGGAGGAACCTCAAAGGCTCCTCCCCCCATTCGAGATGACGGGGATGGAGGGAACTATGGGGATTCTGAAGTGGTACTCAAGGTAAGAAATATGTGGGAACCTTTATGGGAAAGAGGCCATCTAGAGTGTCTAATCCTCTTACGAAGAGGAGGTGAAGGATCACAAGGCAGTAATCCTACTAAATGTTGATATCGGTGTGACGCTAGAAATTGGTCCATGATGACCCATAAATAAAAAGACTCAAATAAATATGATCCCTAAATCCAACTAGCACACATAGAGCACAACCCTAAGTAAAAATAGGTCAGATGCAAACAAGCCAATAGTGAGGAAAAGTGAGCTCTAGAATACAGCAGGTATGTCTCCCTTAGCAGAGGCCTGAGACTCCCATACACTACAAGTGGAGGTGTGTAACCAATTATAGTGGCCCTCATCTTCAATTTATAAAGAGACTATGCATTATGACCCCTACATGACCAGGACATTCACATAATAACCTTTGCAAGCACCCCTTGTGATACCTAGGTAAGGCAATTAAGGTCACCTCAATATAATCAATGCTCAGGTGGACAGTCGCAGGCAATATATACCGTATGGGTAGGGTAACAAATCCCAGAGATCGAAAGCACTAAAGGTACCTCAAAAGCCCCCATATACAAATAATATACTAGAAATATATCTGACGCTCAACAAAATGTAGTAGGGGCTTATCCCCACCACCAACGTGCTCGTTGCCTCGTGCTTGAATCCTATGTAAGAGGGTCCTCTTGAGAACACTAACTATGACAATGATTTCTCTTCTCACCTGGAAAGACAGCTAATTGTTTTGTTTCAACACCTTGGAGAAGTTTACTCACAACATCCTATTCCAAGACTATAAACCCTAAGCTTGTTGGTTCACCCTATTAAATAAAATAATTGTAATCACTTTTAATTTAAGCATTAATTTATAGAGGTTGTGATTACTCAAGGGAAATGAATGTGCAACTAGTGATGTTACGACTCAATAATGAAAGAAAATATGCACACATAAAAACAATTCCAAGTGCAACTTTGTTTTAAAATGAAAAATGGTATGCCACTATATGTAATGCACAAAAATTTCTTTCCTTTTCAAATGCCAATGCAATCCTTCCTACATGAAATCCTAAACACTAATCTCAGCCAAGAAACCCAATGCAAGTACCTCCTTAAATGCATATGTGAGATGCAAGTAAGTAAGCAAGTACCTCCTTAAATGCATAATTATTTGTATTTTCAATATAAATGAATGAAAATGCAATAAAGTTCATTAAAATTCCTAGTCTCTGTAGCAATCAACAAACACAATCCAAGAAATACATCGAGACAAAGACAAATGCACTAATGGGAAAACAAAAAAGGATATCAATTAACAAGAACAATTTTCAAAGAAAGAAAATTAATAAAAAGGGGGTCTCTGGTCACAAATGAAATAGTCAACATAGAGTATTGGTACCCAGAAAGACCCAGCCACACTCACAACCCACCTAGCAACTTCACACATCAAGAACTCAACCAAAAGGGAGGATGTACGTGACTGCTCAAAGAACAAGTTAGGTATAGAACAACCCGTGTATATATGTGACTGTATATTCTCTGACCCGCATATACAAAGAAAAAGGTCATAAAAATCAAGCCAAGGGTCAAACCACTCTAGGGTATTTTCAATGGATGAACATACTACCAAATTCGACACAGAAACATGGAGAAATAGAGAGAAAATTGAGTAAAAAATGCATCAAAACCCCAACAAAAAGGAAATTCCCCAGTGGAGTCACCAATTCTGTTACATAGTAAAACTTCCTATGGCTTGGGGTGGACCACAATATATGTATAACACCAGAAATCAATCCATTTTCCAGCATGCTAGATACATAAAAGGAACTAAACACTAAGGGATAAGAACTGTACGTTAACTGGATGTTCAAAGAAGATCCTCATTGAGATCTTGATCAAAACTTGTCCCTACACTTCCTCCTCAACAAGAAAGAGATATGCAAGCATGATATATAATGTGTATTAGTGTTTAATCTATCATATTCAATTTAAACATGTATGCAAAGAAATTACATGCATGGATACAAATATTCATAATTACACATGAAATTGGACGAGAAATGGATATTTCTATTAATGTAAACAAAGATACAAATGACAACCTCTGTCGGCACTCGTCGGAACCAAGAAACCTAATTTCCCCACCTAGCCCTCCACAACTTCAATCCTTCATGAAATGGAAAGCTCAAAAAGACAAGGGAAATATTGGGAAAGAGAACTAGTGGCTTTCTCAAGGACAAAGGGATGTAGAATCAAGCATAATGGAATGGGGAAAAAATCGATATAATCTCTTTAGTATCCAAAATTCTCCTCCTCCAGTGCTTCACAATAGCTCAATATATAGCCCCTCAATAGGAAATGAAGGGCCGAATCATGGTCAATTTGACATTTGCTTCTAATGCATATTGGGTTGTATTGTATCTTTCTCATGGTACTAATGACAAGATCTGGGCTATACTTGAATTGAGTGTTTTTGAAACACTTGTGCAACTTTCGATACAATAGGACACTTAGCCATTGCAAGTGGGCTACAACCATATTGATACAGAGGCAGAATATTGCGTTGAGTAGGAGGTGATGATTTTCCTTTATGCTTTTGTGATTATTGACTAACAATTGTGGGTTCATTGAATTTTTGAAAAAAAAATATTACGGGCTCTTTGAGTTGCTTGAATAGCCTACATAGATTATAGTTTAGTTGTGTTGCAGGTTGGCCATGGATTGAGGGCTTCCATGGATGATCTATTGTGGTATCCAAGCTTTGGTTAGTATCACATTTTATCATCTTCTAATTCACATTGTATATTTATCTCCCAATAATTATATAGTACATTTATCAAATTTTGATTAACAAACCTGGTTTTAAACTAGCAACCTTCATATGAAACTAATGGAATTTCCTTTTCTTTTTTCCTTTTGAATTTGGGAAGGTGCACTAACATGTCTCCTAATAAAGTTAGGCCTTCTCTTGATAGGTCTCTTAATAATCTACAACTTTACTATATTGATCTTTACTTGGTAAGTAACCCTCATGCGTGAGGTGAAGTAATATTGCTTTACTCCTTGTATTTCTCATTTCACATTTTCATTACCCCCATACGTTAGGTGTGGTGTATCGGACTATTATTTTACACATTAATAGTTGGTGTTATCCAATACTTCTCTAGGATAGGAAACTGCTAGTGCAATATTGAAGGCATCAATAGGACCAGTGATGCTCTTGATGTCTGCAACAACCTGTATTTGTCCACATATCTAGTGTTGCTAACCTCCTATTGTTCTATACATCCATGGACTATGTATACTCCTTGGGATGGATATGCAAGAATCTATTTTGCTCCACTTCTACATCATGATGGTGTTATTTATATGTCATGATGTTTTCTAGTCCATTTAGTTGCAAAGATAAGTTGCTAATTCCATCTAAGTTATTCAATGGAGTCATGGTTATATCTATTGGCATTCAGTTAGGTTCATTTTCTCTCCCAACATTAAAATGTATTCTGGCATAACTATTGTGATTAGACACGGTATTAGTTAAGCTTAAGGGGGACATTGGTATTATAATTTGAGCCATAGGAATATTGATATATTTTATCCTATTAAATTCCAATTTGACCACATGATTATTTGAAATCTATTGTTTAAATGGTTACTAGTTGTGTTCCCAATTTCTTGGTAGTATAGAAGAACCATGTGAAGATCACCAGCTTTCAATGCTACCCTAAACTAGTCCCACTGCACAATAAAAATAGCAATTATTGTTCACTACATTAAGTGATCCAAGGGATATAGTTTACCTATTCTTAGTGAATGTGCACTAGTTTACATAGGATCACAAAAGCATAGTCAAATCCCACCATAAGATTCCCTAGAAATTCAAGGTGTGCACCACAAGATTCCCTACAAAGTGCCCATATTCAACACATATTTAGATGTTGTATATCATAAAATTGGAGTTGCAAATTGTATGTATGAATTTCCACCATCTTTGTTAAATTTGTGATCACATGAAGCACTCCAACATTCATATTCCGCTAGTAAACCATAATTTATCCATCAACATTCTAAATAGGTAGCAGTGGCTACTTCTGTCTTCTAGGGAAAAAGAAATCTTACAAAGCATGGTCAATCAAAACAATCCAAGAAACAAGATCATGAAAAGGATAGGGATCAGTGGTAATTTCACATGAACTATGATTTGGAGACCTTAGTTCACCTTCTCAAGTTTCATGTGTGGGAACTTAGTTTGAGTTGGCAGGATTTTAGCAATTGTTCCATTCACAACTTTTCCAACCTCATCGATGTGCCTTATGAAATTTTTGTATGTCTTGTGTTCTGCTATCAAAACCATCCACAATGGTTTGATTGGCATCCTCCTCAAACCTCATTGATCTGCTTGATTACTCTACCAATGACTAGATCACGTTTTTTTTTATGTGATATCATTCATATAGTTAATGTAAGTAACACTCTAAAAATGAGTGGAACAGGTTGGGTATTATCCCCTAAACGCAACAATGTGTGGCTTGTTCCAAAATGAATGTTGTAGATCATAATCCTAAACTAACAATAAATCATTCCCGTTGATGCGTTGCTCTATATCCAAGTAATTCAATGTCCTATGAAAGTGGCCATGTAAAAAATACGTTTTAGGGATTCTAAATAACCCAACAATCATCATTGTAGGGAAAATCCAAACTATGCACTAGTATGATAGGAATTGCATAATGAGAAAATTATTAATGTTTTTTTTTACAAACTATGGCATTGGATGTGGCTTTATCTTCCCTCACATATTTAATTGTTTGAGTTTTTCTTGGTGCAATTGTATCCTTTGTTTCTTGTGGCCTGTTATCAGCAAATATCCAAGTGATTAGCATCAAACAGACCTTCGTAGCAGTTACCTTAAGGGATTCTATGAATTCTGGTATTGGATTGTATGATCTGGTCAAGATAATAATTGATAGATGTTATACCCAATGTGCAATACAAAATAGCAGTTCCTCTTGACATTAATAAAGAATAGAGTACCATTTTGTTAGAATACTCAAAAACCCATCTCCATACTTAGGATATATTTTATTAATCTTCATGATTAATTTCCTAGGTTATAGACTAGGTAACTGGCCTCCACGTACACCACTTGGTCAACACTTGCCATGTTTACATCCAGGATCACCCCACACATATTCTGGATAATATTTTTACAACTATATAGACTTCCCATATTAGTAAGTGTGCTTTCCTTCCTTAGGCTCAGACTTAGACTATTTTTTACAACTTTAAGGTGGAAAATGTAAAAGCTAGTATCATGGAAACTGCCTCCTTTTTTCCCAACTCATCATCCATATTTTTCTCTCCTAAAATCATTATTCCATTGAATTTCCACAACTCATTAGCTGACAATCCTTATTCAACTAATTTGTGACCTCCTTGACTGATTTGGAAAGTGTTTTATGCACATAATGGGGATTTTTCTTACTTTAGTAAGCCTGCTAATTGTGAGGATTCAACTTGCCTTCTTAGGATTTCAGATATCTGATGTAATGATATATTTGGATAAAAACTACATTAAAAAGGTTGGTTGGTGTAAACTTATTCAATGCAAGTTAGTGTTATGCACCAATTTCAGTCTCCAATTTGAGTGGATCTATGCATGTCTTCTAGCAATTTTTTGTGAGTTTAATTGTACTAAGATTGGATTAATTTCCACAAGGTATCAAAGCTCCCTTAACTCAATTGGTCTCCTCTCTTTTTTCTATTGCAGGATCGATTATCACTCTCTCAGGGATCACATTCAGTTTACCAGGGGCGCAGTTGCTAAAGAAAAGGTTCAATCTCAAAATATCATCTTGACTCCATTCAATTATTTCGAATGGAAGGAATAGATGGAGATATTGTTGAGGGACAAGGGCCTATATAAGGTGACCATGGAAACTGAAACTGATCCTAATGTAGTAGATGAGAATATCAAATGGAATCATAGAAGGGATGAGGCTTATGGTCTCTTGTGTATCAGTATTTACAGATACCTTCTTTTCCATCTGGATGGATTGACCACACCAAATGAAGTATGGGAGAAAATTCAAGCTTTGTTTGGAAAAACAGATGAAATGAGGGGACATCAACTAGAGAATGAGCTTATCTCACTTATTACAAAAAAATTTGATACCTTAAAAGACTATTTCTCCAAGTTCAAAGCTCTTGTTCTTCAACTAAAGCACTGTGGACTTGAAAAGAAGGATGAACAACTAGTCTTGGCCATAATTTCGAAGTTAGGCCCTGACTACTCAATGTTTTTTCGACCTTCCAAGCCACCAAATTGACTATTAAAAACTGGAAGGTTCCTTCACTTTTAGAGTTCATGGAATCTTTAACCTAAGAGAAAGACTAGTTGGTCATGATGGGAACCATTAAACCTTCCAAAGATCAAGATTTGGTTGTTGGAGATTCAAAGAAAGATTCCAAAGGAAATAAGAAGGCTAATCCAAAGAATCCTCCTGATTAAAACAAAGACAAGTCAAAGTCTTAAGAGGAATCTTCAAGCTTCAAGAAGAATCCCCAAAAGAAGAAAGGAAAATGTGAAATGAGCAAGTGCGCATACTGTAATAGGGGCTTCCATCCAAAGAGTTCCTGCATGAGGAAACAAATTGATATGATGTCTCAACTCCTTAAGAAGCACAACATCTCTCTCCCATAAGGTGAAAAGAAGAAGGAGGGAGGATCAAATCTTGAACACAAGGAGAGAGTTCATGCCCTAGTATCAAGCATTGTAATATCCTCTTCTCTCATCATTGATTATGTAACTTCAAGACATATGATTTCAATAAGGGAGGCCTTCACCTCTCTTTATGCTTTGAATGGTCCCAAGATTGTTTTGGGAGATGACTATGAAACTGAAAGCAAATTGAAGGGTAAAATAGATCTTGACCATGGTTCCTTCAATAATGTTTTGTATGACCCGGGTCTTGCTGCCAATCTCTTATCAGTCTATCATATGACCCACAATGGGTCTCCTAAGAAGGTTGTCTTCACTTCCAATGATGTATAAATCATTTATATTTCCAATGGTAGAGTCATAACGAAAGGTTTTGTTGATCATATCTCCAAAGTGTACAAGTTCTCACACTTAATTCCCTTCTCAAACCCACCTCAAACCCCTATGCTCTCCTCACTCATACCAATGAATCTAGCAAGTTATGGCATGAAAGGTTTGTCCATATAAACTACAAGTATATTTATTATTTGTGTAACAAAGATATGGTCACAAGGTTTCCCAAAATCAATTTTTCTAAAGGATTTTGTCAAGGATGCATCCTAGGATAACACCTAAAGCACAAGTATGAGAGAGTCAGTCATAAGCAAACCTATACACCCCTTGAGCTTGTTCATAGTGATATTGTTGTCCCATTCCCTCTAATTTCAATGAGTTAATCCAAATATGTCCTAACTTTTTTTTATGACTTTTATGAATACTGTTGGGTCAACTTCCTCAAGTATAAGTTAGAATTGTTTGATTTTTTCAAGGGTTTTAAAGCCTTAATAGAGAAGGAAGCTCAAAATCCTCAGATCTGATAATCACTTTTATGAATTTGAAAAAAGAAATTTTCTGAAGAAGTGATATTTTATTTTCACAAATTATTAACTTCTTCCCTTCAAATAAGTTATGAAATTTTTAGCAATGGTTCAAGAGGTTGACTTCAAACATAAGATGTGTTAAACTTTCTTCAACTATCACTAATTGTAAATGGAAAATGTTTGAATGTTCAATGTTTTTCCTATTTCTAATAAGTCTCCCAAACTGATGTTTAAATGTAGGATAATTATTCAAATTTGACTTTCCAATTGCATAATGTTTTCTTTTTTAATGTTGAATTTAATGTTTCAAATCGATGGTTTGAAAATCAATGCAAAATTCTAAATATCTTTCAAAAGTCTAAAACTGACAAGCACTTACACTTGATATCCACTTTCTCTTTCACAGGATCGCCAAAAAGTGCAAGTGAAGAGGATACTCATGGCTCGACGATATGCTTCAAAACTTCAAAAGATGCTTATTACACTTGAGATCCATGTTTCTCATTCACAAGATCACCTAAAAGTGGGAGTGAAAAGGAAAAGCAGGTCTTGACAATATTCTTCAATACTTCAAAATATGCCTCTTACACTTGAGATCCCTATTTCTCGTTCACAAGATTGCCCGAATGTTGATGTATTTGTAACTTCGGAATGTATTCACTTGTATATCTTATGTATTATACCCCGATGTTTATTCCGGGAAGTATCTGTAATGTAATTGAGTCATTTCATACCCCAATGGTCCTATCGGGAGATTCAATAATGTAAACAAGTCATGTAAAGTCATAGAGGTTAACCCTCCATATTGATCATGGGTTAAAGTCCCCGCAGTTGTGGGGCCCTAGGGTTATTAGAATCTCCTACAAAAGTCGACCCTAGTGAGTTATTGTCAAGTCAAGAATTAGTATAAATAGAGAGTGAGCCTCTCTATTTAACACACATTCACTCACACTTAGTTGTAGTGCATAAGTAAGAGAGAAGGAGCTGGGATAAGAGAGAGAATAGTTGTTGGAGATCATTTTATTGTCTTTGGGTTTCACTGCTGCCATTGGTGCTTATTCTATCTCTAAGGAAGTTGTGAGGTTTTCTCCTTTATGGTTTCCCTGAGGAAAATATTTGTGTCTTTGTCTCTTGTGATTGATTGTTGTGCATGTTATTCTCTCAGATAAGATCCTAATATCATACTATCATAATTGATAAAAATATAACATGGTTTCAAAGCTAACCTGAGAAGAAGACACTATGCAGCTGTAGAAGCTAGGGCTTCTTAATTTTTGGATCTCTCTCCACAATCCATTAGCAAAAGGAGGTTGGGTTGAACCTCCATTGAAGGGTGCATCTTTATGTCAAAGCAGAATCTGATTCTGAGCACTTTCAGTTTTTGACCTACCACTGCATCGGGAAATTAGGGATTTTCACTAAAGAGGAATTTTTGAGTGATCTTAGGCTAGGATTGCTCTCCTCCTCAAAATAAAAGTTTAGAGAAAAGAATCAATGTTTTTGGTTGGGTATAACTTTGGGAAAGTCAAACCCTAATTTTCCCTCGAACCAGAAAACCAGCACTGCAGAAGATCAACTCCAGATCCAATTTTCAGCTTCTCAAATTGGTAAGATCTAAATATTTTGTATTCTCATTTGAGGTTCTCAGTTAAGATGTCTTATCACACCAAGCTTGATTAAAACCTTCAGGGAGCTGATAAATTTCGAGCCTGGAAGTACAGGATCTCCCTGGTCCTGGAAGAAAATGACTTGGACTCTTACATCAGTGAAGAGGTTCCACTTCCAGAGGGAGATGAGGCTAAGGCCTTACACAAAAATGAATTGGTCATGGCTAAGAGGATTATTGCTAATTCAATCAAGATCACCTCATACCATAGGTGTCCTCCCTAAAGACACCTAAGGCAATGTTTGATGCCCTGACCAAGCTATTTGAAGGAAAGAACATAAACCTAAAGATGACTTTGAGGAGCCAATTGAAGAGTGTGAAGATCTAGAATGCAGAGACCATACAGTCATACTTTACAAGGGTCTCCCAGATCAAAGAACAACTTGAAGCAGTGGATGAAGAAGTAGAGAATGCAGAAATAGTGATGACTACCTTAAATGATCTCCTTAGGTCATGGGACTCTTTCATTCAAGGGATTTGTGCTAGAAGAAAGCTAGTCACCTTCAGTAGACTGTGGGAGGAATGCTCACAAGAAGAAGCTCGAATAGTAGCCCGAGAAGAAAAGATGGGAAGTGAAGATCAAGCTCTCATAGTACACTCCAAGAAAAACAAAAGGGACTATCATCATTCTAAAGGTAAGCAACCTCACTCCAGAAAAAACTCAACTCAGATGTTTTACTTGTGATGAGATAAGACACTATGCCAAAAATTGTCCTAGAAAAAAAAGAAACTCCCACAAGAAGAAGAAGAACAAGAGAAGACATCATGATCATGTTGCAGAGGATGATGAACCTTCCAAGAAGAGAGTCAGACAAGAAAGTGATGATTCTTCAAGTGATGAAGAATATGTTTTGATTTCCGCTCTCACGGGAACTATCACACATGGAAGCAATGATTGGCTTATAGACAGTGGGGCTTCCAAACATATGACAGGATTCAAAGAATCATTTGTGAAACTATCAGAACATGAGTCACCCCACAAGGTGAAACTTGGGGATGGCTACCAATATCCAATAAAAGGTAGTGGTGAATCCTCCTATAAACTAGACTCTGGAAAGTATATGAAGATGAAGGATGTCTTATTTGTACCAGGACTAAAGAAGAATCTCCTCTCCATATCTGCATTAGATGCAAAAGGCATGAGGGTTGCATTTATAGATGGCCAAGTCCTTATATGGACAAAGGGAAAGACTATAGATGATGCAGTAGTAATTGGAGAGCAAGAGGAAGGACTATACAAATTGAAGGGCTAACCAGAAAAAGCTTTGGTCCATGATTCAGTAGAGTGAAATGAACTTTGGCACAGAAGGCTTGCACATCTGCACTATAGGGCACTACCACTTGCAAGCAAAGTTGTTGAAGGTCTTCCAAAAATACAGACAGAACATGATGGTGTCTTCAAAGGATGTGTGAAAGGAAGGAACACAAAGAAGACATTTCTAAGTAGCGAGAGCAAGGAAAAAGGGGTCTTGGAAATCATTCACTTCGATGTATGCGGACCAATGTCATCCAGTTCATTAAGCGGGTATGTATACTATGTTTCTTTCATTGATGATTTTTCTAGGAAGACATGGATATACTTCTTAAAGAACAAAGATGAAGTATTCAGTAAGTTCAAGGAATTCAAAGCCTTGATCGAGAATCACATAGAAAAGAAGATCAAAACCTTTCGATCAGACAATGGCGGAGAATTCACATCAAATGAATTCAAAGAGTTATGCAGAGATTCAGGTATTAAGAGGGAGTTGACCACTCCATATAATCCACAATAGAATGGGGTTGCAAAAAGGAAGAATAGAACAATCATGGAAGTTGTAAGGGCAATGCTTCATGATCAAGATCTTCCCATGCATCTATGGGTAGAAGCTGCTAGAAGAGTTGTGTATGTACATAACCGTACTCCACATAGAGTACTTGAGAATAAAACACCTGAAGAAGTCTTCTCCAACAAGAAACCAGAAGTCAATCATCTCAAAATATTTGGTTGTCCAGTGTACATACACATTCTGAAAGAAAAGAGGACAAAGCTAGATCATTCAGGGAAGAAGGGTATATTTGTGGGATATAGTGAAAGCTCGAAGGCTTACAGAATATACTTCCTAGGATTCAAGAAGATTGACATCAGCAGGGACGTAACATTTAACAAAGACTCAACTTACAACAAATCCAAAAAGTGACCTACTGAAGAACCTAAAGAAACAGAAGTACCCAGAATTCAAGACACAACCATGAATGATGCAACTCAAGAAGAAGATTGAGAAATAGAAGAACCACAGGAATCGGTAGATCCACCCCAAGAAAAGAATCCTCACAAGAGGAAACCTACATGGGTACGAGAGGCTATCCAAGGTGCAGAAAGATATGGGGCTCCAGAAGAGATACACAGAGAGAGGAAAAGAAGCAGGTCCTATTTCGGTTATGTAGCCCTATTGTGTGACATCATTGATAAAGAACCTTCCAACCATAAAGAAGCGACAAAAAAGAAAGAATGGAAGGACGCTATGATCGAGGAGTACCAGTCGATCATGAAGAATGATGTCTGGGATGTTATCCCTAGACCAGAAGGGAATTCTGTTGTGACTTCCAAATGGATCTACAAGATCAAGCATGTTGCAAATGGTAGCATAGAGAAATATAAAGCAAGATTTGTGGCTCATGGCTTCTCCCATAAAGAAGGAATAGATTATGAAGAAACTTTTTCACCTGTAGCTAGATACACTTCCATTAGATCAATACTTGCTCTGGCTGCAGTAATGAAATGGAAGATACACCAGATGGATGTCAAGACTGCCTTCTTGAATGGTGTAGTGGAAGAGGAAGTGTATGTGGAGCAGCCACTCAGTTTTGAGACACATGATAGGGAGACTCATGTGTGTAAGTTGAAGAAAGCCCTATACAGTTTGAAACAGGCACCCAGGACATGGTATGGCAGAATTGACAGCTTCCTATCCAGTTTGGGCTTTACCAAGAGTAAAGCGGATTCCAACCTTTACTACAAGGTTGAAGAAGGGAACCCAGTGATACTCCTACTATATGTAGATGATCTATTTGTAACAGGTGAGGATGGGTTGATTGCTGATACGAAGAGGAAGTTGGGTGCCAAGTTTGAAATGAAGGACTTGGGTATGATGCATTACCTTTTAGGCATGGAGGTGTGGCAGAATGCAGATGGAATCTCCCTAGGACAAGGGAAGTATGCAGTAGATATATTGAAGAGGTTCGGGATGATGGACTGTAAGGCCATGACCACACCTATGGCATCAAACCTGAAGCTATTGAGTGATGCTTCATCATAGTTGGTTGATGCTACGATGTATCATCAGATGATTGGGCCCTTGATGTACCTGACGAATACAAGACCTGATATTTGCTTTGTTGTGAACGCATTGAGCTAGTTCCTGATGGATCCTAGACATGTTCACCTGATTGCAACAAAGCATATTATGACTTACCTGAAGGGTACAGTTGATTATGGGCTCAAATATGAGGCGAATCAGAAGATTAACCTGGAGGGTTATGTGGATTCTGATTGGGCAAGCAGTGCCATTGATAGGAAGAGCACTTCAGGGTGCTGCTTCAGTATGGGATCAGGTGTGATCTCTTGGTTTATCAGGATACAATCCTATGTGGCACTAAGTACAGCTGAAGCAGAGTATGTCGTAGCTTTTTCAGCTAGTTGTGAAGCAGTGTGGCAAAGGAAGCTACCATTTTATTTGTTTGATCTCTAGTTGGATGCTACTTGTATATATTGCGACAACTAGAGTTCTGTGAAGTTGTCGGAGAACCCGGCATTCCATGACAATTCGAGGCATATCGAGATCAAATACCACTATATCAGGGATATGGCACAAAGAGGAGCAGTGAAGCTCCAATATGTTGTGACGGACAAGAAAATAGTTGATGTGTTGACCAAGCCATTAGCCATAGTGAAGTTTGAGTACTTCAGGGAGAATCTTGGTGTTCTCCAGATCAAGTTTCCTTCCAAGAGGAAGTGATGATTCCGTAAGCCATTCTAACATGGTGGTAGGCAGGGCCTCCCATGGTCAGATGTAAGGGAAGAGCTATTATGACATGGTGGTAGATGGGGCCTCCCATGGTCATATGTAAGGGCAGAGCCATTCTGACATGGGGGCAGGCTGGGCCCTCCCATGTTCAAATGTAAGGGCAAATCCATTCTGACATGGGGGCAGGCTGGGCCCTCCCATGGTCAGATGTAAGGGCGGAGACATTCTGACATGGGGCCAGGCTGGGCCCTCCCATGGTCAGATGTAAGGGTAGAGCCATTCTGACAAGGGGGTAGGCTAGGCCCTCCCATGGTCATATGTAAGGGTAGAGCCATTCTGACATGGGCGAAAGTAGGGCCCTCCCATGGTCATATGTAAGGGCTGGGCCGTTCTGACATGGGGGGAGGATGGGCCCTCCCATGGTCATATGTAAGGGCTGGGCCATTCTGACATGGGGGCAGGTTGGGCCCTCCCATGGTCAAATATAAGTGTTGGGTGGGCCTTTCTGAATGGGTCACATATAAGTGTTGAAGAAGATGAAGCCCTACATGGAGGCTAGGCCTACAACCAGCATGAAAAAGGGTTGGCTCTGTAGAAATTCCTATGACAAGAATAATTAAGAGATAGCACCAGTTGATCGAGATGGCAGAAGCAGAAATGACGATGATGATCCATACTTGATGTTGATCCAGTGATAATGATCAGATGATCCAGACTTGAAGATGAAGATGAATTGAAGATGAAAAATGACTTGAAGATTAAGATGACTTGAAGATGACTTGATGATGGTACATATGATCCAGACTTGATCTAGAGAAGAAGACTTGTGCTGATAAATTGTGTCAAGAGAATGCCTTCCTAGTTAAGAGGGAGTGTTGATGTATTTGTAACTTTGGAATGTATTCACTTCTATATCTTATGTATTATACCCCAATGTTTATTCCAGGAAGTATCTGTAATGTAATTGAGTCATGTCATACCCCGATGTTCCTATCGAGAGATTCAATAATGTAAACAAGTCATGTAAAGTCATAGAGGGTAACCCTCCTTATTGATCAAGGGTTAAAGTGCTCACAGTTGTGGGGCCCTACGGATAATAGACTCTCCTAGAGAAGTTGTACCTAGTGAGTTATTGTCAAGTCAGGAATTAGTATAACTAGAGAGTGAGCCTCTCTATTTAACACACATTCACTCACACTTAGTTAAGTGAGAGAGAAGGATCTGGGATAAGGGAGAGAACGACTGTCGGAGACCATCTTACTGTCTTTGGGTTTTACCGCTGCCATTGGTGCTTATTCTATCTCTGAGGAAGTTGAGGGGTTTTCTCCTTTATGGTTTCTCTAAGGAAAATCTCTGTGTCTATTGTCTCTTGTGATTGATTGTTGTGCATGTTATTCTCTCAGATAAGATCCTAAGATCATACTGTCATAATTGATAAAAATCTAACACTGAAGGTGCAAGTGAAGAGGATATGTAGGGCTCGAATCACAGTGTATCACAAGAAATTTGATAATGACAAACAAATTCCTCTAATTTTGCTTCAATAAATTCAAATTAATCTATCCAAAAGCAACATTTACTTGTTCAAGCCATTTTCATATGTTTTGGAGGAAAACATTTTGAATTTATCTTAAGTGAGAGGTCCAATTTTTTTGAGATTTTTTGTGAATATGTTTTGATTGATGGTTCCAACTATGTCTTAACTATGATTTCAAATTGTGCATCTGATCAACAAGTGTATGTAATTTCAAAATCAAAGCGCCTAAGGTTGATGAATTTAAAAAACATGTGATGTTCTTCATTCTTGGATAAATTTCCTTTGCAAACAATGATTTAAAGGTACCAATTAGTCAAAATCCCATCTAATAATAGTGAAATAATGGATCCAAATGCAAAATATCACCTAATACATTCAGATCTAAGCAATATTTAAAGGAAAATTTGAACAAAAACTCAAAAATTACTAACAAAATTGATCTTCCAAGTTTTTCTAAAGAAGGTTCAAAGCCTCACAAATTCAAATGAAATCCTTCCTCGTTCTCTCAATATTGCTTCTAGCAGGTCCTAACATGTGTTTGTATGTCATCTTAAGGTCTCCAAGGTCTACCTCCATCCCAATTAAACACCTAAAACATTGATTTTTTTTTTCATTTTCAAGCTAGATGCATACAAAAATTTAAAATCTTTAAAAAATCCTCAAATCTCACTCAAATTAGATTAAATTAGTCTATAAAATCAAGTAGAGGGATTCCTAAGCTAACCACAACCAAACAAATCACTGAAAATGGATAATCCTATCCCAAATTACACCCAAAATATTAGACTCTGCGTGACACACGACTGTGTATGACTTGCACCTGCGTTTTTCCAAGAAACACGTGACTTTACCTAGTCTGCACCTATGTTTTTTCTAATAAATGCGTGAATTTACCTACCCTACATCTACATTTTTTTAGGAAACACACAACTCAGAGTACGCTGCACCTTCTTATTTCCAAGAAACCATAAATCTTGTGAAATTTTCAAAAAATTTATAGTGTAAGGGTTTATCTATACTGGTTTTATACTCCTAAGTTGAATTAAGATGTCTAAGGACATAAATTAAGCAAAATGGAAAGATCCAAAGGAAAGAAACACCCATTAATGAGGAAAAAGATCAAGAAACCAAGAAATTAAACCCCAAACCCCCAATATGGTTGCCAATATGTTAGTAGAGATCATTGCAGGGTCATGTCTACAACATTCTCTATCCTTTACTATAGGTGGGTGAGACCTAATCGACAAAAATATATGCAATAATTTGAAAGTTTCTTAATATTCCTAAGCTTTTTCAAAGAGTAGAGAGGGAAGGAAGAAAGGAAAGAACCTCTTGGACTGTGCCTCTAGTAGAAGATCCCCTTGCTTGAGCATCCATGACCTTTAGGCCTCCATTTGCAGCTTGATTTCTAGCTCCTTACCTCTAGTTCTACCTTTATGAACTTGAAAAACTTTGCAAAACTTGAAAATTATCTACTAAATCTTGAATTCAAAACTAGTTTTAACACAGATTCAATCTCAAAATTTAGGGGAAACTAGAATTGCATCATATTAAAAATAGGAAGAGAGTGCTTACAATCCAATTGTGGAGGTGAATCCCTTCTCCTTTGCTTTAAACCATCCTTCTCCATCCATGCCATTGATCACCAAGAGCTTGATGTGGAGAAGAATCCTTCTAGCCTTCAAATTCTTCATGATGCCTTTGCTTTCATCTTTGTGTCTCTCTTCTTCACCTCATATGCTTTTCTTATAAATCATTGGTATTTGTGCATCCAATCACTAACCATGAATGTGGGATTAATATTCTTGATGAATTTTGATTATTTTCTTCAAAAAACCCACTTTACCTAGTTTTCCAAGCATTTTACTTGAATTTCCAGGGTTTTCGAACAATTAATACATATGACATGTATTATTTCCACTCCAGGAGTTGTGGAAACTGGGTTTTATTCCTCGGGTAGTCTTGATCAATATTTAGAACAATATTTGTCTTCACTTACTTCTTCCTTCGCAAAAGCAGTGGTTCGATGAGAGGTCAAACCTCTCAATTTGTTATGAATTTTGGTCTTCATGTTGTGGGCGAAATGAAGATATGTTTTCAGGCCATCATCCTCAAGGGTTTTAATTTTATTGTTAACAGGGGAGTGTTAGAATACTCAAAACCCATCTCCATACTTAGGATAAAGTTTTATTAATCTTCATTATTAATTTCCTAGGTTCTAGACTAGATAGTTGGCCTCCACTTGCACCACTTGGTCAACACTTGCCATGTTTACATCTAGGAGCGCCCCACAAAGATTTTGGATAATATTCTGCCAACTGTACAATCTTCCCATATTATTAAGTGTGCTTTCCTACCTTTGAGACCCATTTTTCATAAATTTGCCAAATTACCGAGGAATCCAATTTTGCTATTTTAGCCAAATAGTTTTTAATCTTTGAAAGTTGGTTAATGTAACTGCTGAGTAGTTTCGAATTTGACCTAAAGAAGTGAAGATAGAACTACTTATTTGTAATTATAAAAGGTGGACAAGCATACAGTCCAAGGGTTCAAATTTTGACTCAAGGAGAGGCTCTAGAGCTGATGTATCTCAAGCTAAGACTGATAACCCTTATGTAAGTTTGAAGACTGTTATTCATTATATACATACTGATAAGCCATTTTACCTGCTATACTGGTTTTATTTATAATATGTTTGATTACTCAACATACAACTTCATTTCTTGTTTAAGGTTTTTTTTCATGCAAATGTTTGTATCTTGTGGATGGAATCAGTATTATATGTGTAATTTTTATGGCTTATTCATATGTGTTTGATCCCCAGTTCTTCAAACTTGTTCATAATCTAGTTCTTGTGTTAGCTTGTGTATGTTTTTACCTCCTTGTTGATAAAGTTTTAAACCAAAACCCATTAAAAACCAATTTCATTTTGTTTTATTTTTGAGATTGCGTTAGCTTGTTCTTGTGGTAGTCAAGGAACAATTTCTAGCACAAACATCTTTGGCATCGTTGCCGAGGACGAAACTGAAGTATATCTTCCCTAGGATTTTATCATTCAACTGATTTTGAGAGGTGAGCAAAATCAGCAAATCTTTTAGACTACTTTTTCACCAAGCAATGTCCACAGTGGATACTAGGAATATTGGGACAAGAGGGAAACCTACTTCACCATTACATTTGGGTGTCTCAGATCCAGAACAGATTTTGAAGGAAGCTAGGAAAATTCACAAAACATAGTCTTCTCCTTCTTTGTGTACCCTTGATCAATTTGAATTAGTATCACCTTTTACACACTCAAAGGAGGAAAAACAAAATATGTCATGGTCAATACCTTCTATACCAGTTAGCAGCTTTCAAAATTTTACTAATCCTCAGTCCTTTCAAAAAGAAAAAACTTAGTCTCCTGGAAAGATTCCATTGTTTCAGTTTAAAATCAGTAAAATCCCTTTTCATCCAAATTCTATCCAATTAAATAAACCTTTTCCTTCATCAAAACAAAGCAGTTCCAAGATGGTAGGACAACCTCTTGACATGATGGATAGAATGGTAGCAGCCAGATATGCACCCTTAGTTCTTCCCCAACCCCTAAATGCACTCCCTAGAGGGGATTATCAGAAATGCTTACCTAGGTTCAATAGTTAGGGTGAGACAACTGTTGAAGAGCACTGGGATGCATTCCTTAGTTATAAAAACAACCAAAATATTGAAGCAAAAAGATGTATGGATGAGGATGTTTGTGCAGAGTTTGGATGGGGAGGTGAGGAAGTGGTTCAGGGAACTACCAGAAAATTCAATCACTCTTATAGAGGAGTTACAGGACGTATTTATGAGACAATGGGGAGATACAAAATATCATACTTATTACATTACCAAATGTGGAGCTTTAATAAGAAAAAAGGATGAAACTATAGCAAACTTTTATAAATGCTTTAACAAGATGTATGGTAGGATCCTAGCTAAAATCAAACCTTCTAAAACCTCAGCTAAGCTGACTTATGTAAATGCCTTTGACCATGAATTCTCCTTGCATCTATGAGAAAGAAGGCCATTCACTGTATTAAACATGCAGGAGGCTGCATTGGAAGTGGAATCAAATATTCTAGCTTCTAATAGGGTTAAAGAAAATCCATACCATCAAATATATGACATAAAACGTAAGAAGGAGGTGATTCCAGCAACTTCTACTTCACAAATAGCAGATAGCAAGATAGATGAAATGGCTAAGTTGGTCAAAATTTTAATAGCAAAGATAAATAAGTTGGAGTTAGAAAAGAATTCAAACAGGTCTGTACAAGAAGGGGAAAGAACCTCTAACAATCCTAATCAATTTAGGCGCCAGTTTGCACCTAGATTTATCCCTAGATAAAGAAGAAACAATGACATACAAAGGGAGAGAAGAGAAAATGAAGATCAAAGGGTTCCTCCTCCACTCCAAAACAATGTTACAGATGTGGTTGAAGAGGGTGAAGATGGGCAGTATGAAGATTTAAATCAGGAGATAAATTACTTTGGGGATTCATTACCATAAGGGTTTTTAACTGAACATGATTATCAAAATTCTGAGTTTTTTGATGCAAATGTTTAACAAACAGAAAGTGATTTAGCTCCTAAATTTTCAGCTGAAATATATCAATCAGAACCTAATAGGTATATTATTTAAAGTCTGGTCCAAAACAGGTTTCTCAAATTCCAAAAAAGAAGATAGTTCCTCCTCCTAAACAATTACCTAATTCAACACAGGAAAAAAAACAAAATGAGGGTGATCCAGATAAGGTTGCTGAAATTGAAGAAGTGAATAAAAATGTGCATAATTTTAATTTTGAAAATGAGTTATGTAAGATTAAAATTCCAGTACCTTTTACTGAGTTGATGAAGAATCCTTGCTACAGAAATCCAGTTCTAAAGATGATAGGTTAAAATGCCAACCAAATACATTTATATACTGTAAATTTACAAGAAGAACATCCTAAAATCTTTATTGGTTTTGCCCTAGCTAATAAGACTGAAAGTGATTCAAATTCTTCTCCACATTTTTATATAACATTGAATGTTCATGATCAAATGATTCATAATTGTTTATTGGATTCTGGTGCTTCTCACAATTTGATGCCAAAAGCAATCATGGAGGCTCTGGGTTTGAGTATCACAAAACCATATCATGACTTATATTCATTTTATTCCAGAGCTGTTAAATGTTTGGGAGTGATTAAGGATCTTGTGGTTAACTTGACTCAGTTACCCATGAAAAGTGTCATCATGGATGTGGTGGTGGTTGATATTACTCCTAAGTTTGGAATCTTACTTTCAAGGTCTTGGGCTAAGAAGGTAGGTGGTACATTGCAGATGGATTTATCGTATGCAACTATTCCTATTTTTAGAGGAGAAAATAGGAGACTATATAGAGAGTTATAATATGTTTATGTTGTCACAGATGATAAGAACCCAACAAATCACCCCATTTATGTTGTAGAGAAATATTTCGGGTCGTGTATGCTATATTTCAGTGATGACGATACAAATAGCATGCTGCGTGTGGAAAAGGAGAATATTATAAGTTGTAACATTGATACTGAAGATCATCTATGTATTGAAGAAAAACACGAACCTCCAGCATCATCATTTGAAATTTCCCAGAATGCTCCTCGTTATGATGAAGAGATTGGGTTTCCAAGACAAGAATTCTATGATGAATTATATTCTATTCCTTTTTGTTTTGATACTAAAATCGATGAAAGCCAGGATGTTGACATTTTTGACAATATATCAGAAGTTTCTTATATTCATGGTTACGATAAATCTGTTGTTCAAAACCATTATGAAGATGCTCTAATTTTTTATAAATATGGTGATGAAATTGAAAAGAAAGACCCAGAAATGTGTGATGTGTGTGATATGGCACAATGTGATCAGCAGATTTAGGAATGCATTCAGTCCATTATCCTTGAACAACCGGAGCCAATGTATGATAGTTATCCATTTGAAGACAGTGTGGAAAATGAGGTTCAGCTTGTTGAGATTATTGATGATACTATCCAAGAAATTTCAGAGCAAATTCGGGATGATCCTGATGTCTTTTATCACCAATGTCTGGATGATATTCATGGAACAAAACATTCTTATGGATAGCCTATCTTTTTCATAGAACAGGAAGAGGTAACTTTTGGCAATTTTTATGATCCAGTGGCAGATTATTTAGAGTCAACACTAAATTATAAATCTTATATCTTAGAGACACCATTTAATGAAAGTGAGTACGAGTTTCTAGATCTTTGCTCTTCATGTTTTTCAATATTTCTCATTATATATATATATTCGGATTTGGAAGCAAGTTTTGGTTGGTTGATGGAATTTTTGTCTGGTTACATTGGAAATGGGATTACAATTTGATCAAGTAAAGTTTAACAGTGTGACATATGTTGAATAAAGACTCCATATCCCAATGTAAGTTTTGCAGAATAACAGACAGTTTCAGTTGAGATGGCAGAAGGCACTAATCTACAACTTCTTGAAACCTCACAAGAAGGCTTTCATCCCGCAGCAGGAGATGGATGTTATGATTGAATATTGTTTCTAGTCTATGTATGTTTTTTTTAAAGATTCATTTCTTATTTACTTTTCATTTTTGGGTTTGTTTTAATTTTTATTATGTTTAATGCATTTTGTTTGCTTTTATACATTATACTTGTTTGAATTTATTTTATTTTTTAGTTTTTCTTTTGGCTTATTAGGTGTCATATATCTCTATTAAAGTCTGAAAAACTTATATTATAGTTTATTCCAAGCTCCATGTCTAAAATCTAACTCTTAGTTTGAGCATGTTTGTAAAATATTGCATAAAAATATTCTTATAGCACAAAATGCAAGGTTAATGTAATGAGGCGCTACAGGAATCTCGAATCATTGAAAATTGTGGCAGATAATCGTGGCCGTTTGCAATCAAAAATAGTGGAATCCTTTAGAAACATGTGAGGACATAATGATGCATGTTCAAAACCTAACCATGATCAGGACAAGTGTAGGAGAATGTGCAAAGATTATTGAGAAGATCGCGGTCTTAACTGTTACAATTTTGTTTTGGGTATGATTTTATTGTTGCAGAGAACGAGTTTTTGAAATATTTGAGGTTTTCAAAGGATATTCATAAGACAAATTACAGAGAAAATATACAAGTTAGGTTTCAATGCAGAGATGAAGAAAAGTGGGAAAACTAATAGATTATGCTCTGTTTTTTCCTGTTTTGGTCATTGCAATTGAGCGTTGCTCACGAGATGATGGAGATGAATTTTAGAAAAGAGGTTTTTGTTCACAAAAGACCCATTCACAAAAACCTCTCTCAGTTTTGCAACAGCTATCAAGGTTTGAAATATTCAATTTAATCTTTACAGCCTATTTTTCAGGGTTTAAAAATATTTAATATTTTCTTGTTTTAGTCTTCATCCTGTGGGGAATATGATGATCTATTGGAGAATAATTTTTAAAAACCAAGAGAGGTTTTTGTCCATCACGGACTCATTCACAAAAACCTCTCTCATTGTTTGCACAGGTATCTCGGATCGAGAGATATAGGGGCTTCTTTGAGACTCATTTTTCATAAATTCGCCAAATTTCCCAAGAATCCGATTTTGCTATTTTTAGCCAATTAGTTTTTAATCTTTGAAAGTTGGCTAATGTAACTGCTGAGTAGTTTCAAATTTGACCTAAATAAGTGAAGATAGAACTACTTATCTATAATTATAAAATGTGGACAAGTATACAGTGCAAGGGTTCAAATTTTGACTCAAAGAGAGGCTCTAGAGCTGATGTATCTCAAGCTAAGACTGGTAACTTTGATGTAAGTTTGAAGACTGTTATTGATTATATACATACTGATAAGCCATTTTACCTACTATGTTGGTTTTATTTATAATCTGTTTGATTACTCAACATACAACTTCATTTCTTGTTTAAGGTTTTTACTCATGCAAATGCTTGTATCTTGTGGATGGAATCAGTATTATATGTGTAATGTTTATGGTTTATTCATATGTGTTTGATCCCTGGTTCTTCAAAATTGTTCATGATCTAGTTCTTGTGTCAGCTTGTTTATGTTTTTACCTCCTTGTTGATAAAGTTTTAAACCAAAACCATTAAAAACTAATGTCATTTTATTTTATTTTTGAGATTGTGTTAACTTGTTGTTGTGGTAGTCAAGGAACGATTTCTAGCACAAACAGCTGGCATGCCTTATTCATTTAATTCGTGACCTCCTTGATTGATTTGGAATGTGTTTTATGCACCTAGTGGGGATTTTTTTACTTTAGTAAGCCTGCTAATTGTGAGGAATCAACTTGCCCTCTTAGGCCTTCGAATATCTAATGTAATTATATATTTGGACATCCACTACATTAAAAAGGTTGGCTGGTGTAAACTTATTCAATGGAAGTTAGTTTTATGCACCAATTTCAGTCTCCAATTTGAGTGGATCTATGCATGTCTTCTAGCAATTTTTTGTGAGTTCAATTGTACCAAGACTAGGCTTAATTTCCAAACATTTTGGTTAGAAACTCCTGGTGTAGGTTTTGCAGCATTCTAATCAAATATTTTGGGGTATTTACATTGGAAATATGTGATGTTTGATATCGTATCTGATGTTTTTTTATGGCCTCTTATCAATAAATATGCATGTGATTGGTATCCAACAAACCTTGGTAGAAGTGACCTTAAGGGCTTATATGAATTCTATTATTGGATTGTATGATCTGGTCAAGATAATAAGAAATGGAGATTATACCCAATGTGCAAAGAAAAATAACAAATCCTCTTGACATTAATAAATAAAATAGTACCATTTTGTGTATCATCTCCTGGTGTAGGTTTTGCAGCATTCAAATCACATATTTTGGGGTATTTGCATTGGAAATAGGTGTTGTGATATATCAAGAATGGGATGATGAATAATTTCACATCTCTAGAAGATAGAACTTTTTAAAACATTTATTTGACAGCATATTGTGTATTTATGAACCATTATTCATGGTTGTTTTGTGCCTAAATCATCCCTTGGCATAGTCTGGGAAAAATACCTTCTCATTTTCCTAAATCTATGAGTCAACTATCTAGGGATTTTTATTATGTCTACACACAAAAAAAGTGCTTATTACTTAGTTATTTTGATTTTTCTACTTTAGAACTTCCTCCTCAGGTCCTCCATGGATTTTCCCCTATTTTTCACCTCATTTAGGATGTTTGACCACCCTTCGAGCCTAAGATATATGGAGTGTTAACATGACCTATGACCTTTTGTGGACTTATTTGCCAATATGTTTGGAGAAGTGTTCATCCCATACGGAAGACTTAATAAATTTAAAGGTGTCCCTAGAGTTCATGTAGAACCCAATCTAGAGAAAAAGTTACTTCTTTTTAATTATGATAGTGTATGGGGTTCATCAATACAAAGTGCAATATTTAAATATTATTAATGCTTGTTTTTCTAGTCAAGCTAAGGACCTTATTCATGACTAGCCACATCAGAAAGCACCTGAGGTAGATTTATAAGAGAAAGGTGCTATAATATTTTCGTTCCCAATAAGTAAGGGTGGGGGCTCTAGCCATGTGGCCAGGAAGGTTTACACATAAGTAGAGTCTAGTGATTCTATTTCTCATTCGTCAGAATGTGTGGGACGAAGTTCTATTGTGGATAGGGCTCAACAACCTTATCAATATACTAAGATACCTAGTGTTAAATAAGTACAAGGTTTTAATTATGGGAATATTAATAACTCATGGGGTCAGAGCAGTCTGTCAACTTCAATTGTACATATGAATGTCTAGAACCTAGGTATGGATGTTGATGAAGGGTGGTAGCTCAAGTCTAACAAGAGAAATGGAATTTGTCTCCTACTCTTGTTGACAAACCTAAAATAGAAGTGAGTCCCTATCATATGGACATGTTATTCAAGTAAGCTATCTCCCTTTCCCAATACAAGGGTGTCTCCTAGCATCAAGAAAAAATTTTACTAGTGTTTCAAACCCTCTATTCTTTGAATCAATATTTCTCTTCTAGCTTGCAATACAAGACAGTTGGTGATCGCTAGGTGGAAGCAACTTGTATATGGAGTCTTGCAAAATGTTAAGGCATATGTGGTATTTCTCAAAGAGGTGAAGGCTATCGGTTGTTAGCTTCACAATTGCATGAGTTATATGTGAAATGGTCCCTTTTGGACTTCAGACCATCTTTAGCGTATGTACCCAACATTCATTCTGCTTGAACTCATCTTTAGGATTGGATGTATTCTTCTCTTCTAGATGTATAATGGATAATATGTGGTCACTTTAACATTGTGAAATAGAAGGGTGATCGAGGTGGTGGATCAAGTTGTATGGTGTGTCAAGAAAATAGATAGGCATGGTCAAGGTGAAAGTCTACCCCTCAACTCTTTGATCCTAATTGGGGAAAGAAAAGCTTAAATTATAGAGGTTTGTTCACTTGGTCAATTTTTTGTCAATGGGGGGTAGAGACTACAGGAAGGTCTAGATAAGGTTTATGGACTTCATAATAATATTTTCTTTTCTAGGATGACTTGACCAATCAATGAGTTCATGGATGTAAGTTCTAGTTCATATCATCTACCCATTAAAACTACAATTTTGGTGGGTTATGTGATTGCCACAAATCCTTATTTCTTGCGTAAGTTAAATGTGTATCCTCTGGATTCCCTTAATTTTTGTTCATTGGTTGATTATATTCGGAACCTTATTCCACATGTTGTTGATGATATGGGTTTGATTCTATGGTAGGAGGCATCCATTCAAAGGCCTATCAAATTTACTCATGGTTGGGTGTGTATGATTTCTTGCAAATGTAGATGATAGCTTGAAGAGGTTAGGAGGAACTTGCAAGAGGTATGTATCATCCTTGATGAGAACCTTCATAAACATTTCCTTCAAAACCATGCAACAAAATTAGAGTTTGTGGTGCATAAAGAGGATAAGTTATTGTAAGAGGTGTTAGGGTTCATGCCAAGTTACAATGGACAAAGGAAGGATATGAGGGTTCCAAGTTCCTCTTTGAATTTTCAAATAATAAGGTGATTTATGATTGAGAATTATCACTTTGTAGAGAGGATGGTTCTATTAGGAAGATCCCTCTAAGATCCAAGGTATGTTCAATGACAACTTCCAAAATATTTTTCTCCTTATCCACTAACATAGGTTGTGGTTGCAACTAGGAATGCTTGTTATAGAGTGGTTCCACATAAGGTATCTATTATTGACCATGATAGGTTTGATAGGGACTTAATGAAGGATTAATTTTTTGCAACAGTCATCATATGCAGAATGGTAAATCTCCAGGTATTGGTGGACTACCTTGTGATTTCTACAAGGCAATGTCAAATAATTTTGGATATGACTTCATTTGCATGGATTTAGAATATTTTCCTATAGGATCTTAAATAGAATCTATTAAGAAAAGGTTGATCAAATGCATTCAAAAAAATGCTTCCATGAACACCATTAGTGGATTTCGACCCATAACTATATTAAGTGTTGATCACAAAATTATGGCTAAGACGATGGCACTATAAGTGAGAGATGTTGCTTGGAAAATTGTTCTTAAGGAAAAAATATGTATTTTTCAAGGAAGTTTTATTCTTGACATAGTGATTTGATATTGGGAGGTCATGGAGTAGGCTAGGGATTCTAGGAAACAATATATTTTTCTTAAAATAATTTTGATAAGGTCTATGATAAAATTGGCTAGTCATTCACTACATATCTGCTATCATGTTTGGGTTTTGGTTCAAAGTTTTTGGGGATCATCAACACATTATTCTCTCATTCCTTATATTTTTGTCACTATATAATACACTTTTTCCACATATTCTTATGCACCGGCCAATTAGAAATGGATGCCTGCTTGCACCTTATCTCTATCTTCTAACTATTGATGCTCTTGTGTATTCATTGGATGCTACCTAAGCTCAAGGAAATATTAAGGGAATTTCAATTTAAGGTGATTCTAAGATGGTTAATAATCACTTTCCATATGAATCATTGCTTTATATTTGAGTTGATCATGATCATTTTCTAGTTCTAGGGACTGCTTGTCTATTGTATATTAGGTATATGGGGCTAAGATTACTGATCATAAAACTGAATATTGATTGTATGGTGTTGATAATCCTCCTAACTAAATACATTTAGAATTTACTTACAATCATCCAGGCATAATCATAAGGTACCTTGGCATCCCCTTTGGTATGGGGCTTTCTCTAATGTTTATGTAGGATTCATATTTGGAGCATTTCCAGTGCAAATATTTTCTTTAGCAAAAAAAAGGCCTTCCATTTTCTATAAATATGACTATTGTAAGTAGGATTCTGAAGGCATCACAAATTTATTATGTTTCTTGTAGTCTTCCCAATATAACTCAACTTCGTATATTGGAACAAATTTTGCGTTCGTACTTGTGGTCCAACTGTGGTGGTGCTAGGGACCTCCATATCATACCCTATGATGTTTTCATTATGCCTAATGATGAAGGATTCCTAAATTTGATTCATATTTCCAACCAAGGTAATATTTTAAGTGTCAAATGGGTAATTAAATGTCGAGAAGGAAGGTCATTGGCAAGTATTGTTGAGGTATCGTCCTCTCATGACAAAAGAAATTGGTAGGACTAGGTGATAATTTGTATTATGTGATAAAATTCCATCCCCTCATAGTATCTAGGTCTCATGTTCTTTTATTATCAAAAAAAATTGGGTATCATTGAGGAAGGTGACTAGCTTTGTTCAGTGGAAAATGACAATCAATCAGAGGGGATTGTATTTGGCGAGAAGACGAATTTGGAGTTGGTAAGTGCAAGTTGAGTTTTCTTCAAACGTCCCTCAGTTTCAAGAATATGTTGTGAAGAATTATCCATGGTTTCATTTATATCATATTCGTGAAGAAAACCAAGAAAATGCAATAGGAATTTTCATTATAGGGTTGTGTTACTTCATAGCTGCAATCTATATTTTCTGGACAAATTATACCGAAATTTCAGTTTGAATAGTAGAAATCCCGCTTGTATCACCTTTGGTCAAATCACTACTCCTCATGGTATTTAAATGTGAATGCTTTAAAACTAAGCAACTACATTTTCCATTAACTAACTTGTGTCAAGGAAAGGAAATTATGTGTGCCAATGACTCAAAAGACATGAATCTTTATTTATATTATCCACAAGACCATGCTTCATTACAAAAAGAAAGGCACATGAAGAACTCATATTTGAGCATGTATTTAGTAGTTTTGCTTTAGAAAGGGGGGGGGTAATTTGTATTCATGATCCTTTCTCTAGTGTTTTTAGATTACTCTTCTGAACAAGTTAAATTACTAGTTAGCAATCCTAATGCTTTAGATGCCATATACACAAGCACCATATTCATATCGGAACTACTCAAAGATCCTATAACTTAAATTGACATATATATTTACTCACTCATCATTGCTTGTAAGGTTCTCTAAAACTCCAATATTTTCATTGGTATATTATTTTGCATTACCAAGCCAATTCAGGGAGGAGAATGACCTACAGTAACCGCAACATGCTGGTGAAGCTCATAGATAAGGTGTTTTCAACCTGCAGTAACTACGATCTTGTTTAGGTTCTTTTTATTTGTGATGAAAGTAATATTGAATCCCAGATAGTACAAGCCATGACGCATGCATCCTAATGCACCAAACCACTTTCATTGAATGAATAGCACACATTGTCGAAGAAGTATAAGCGCTAACCAAAAAGCCCTCAACCTGTAGACCAATTATACATGAAATTGAAATTTGGAATGTTCAGACTACCATTTCGGCAATATGGGTCATTTTAAAATCAAGAATTTACTCCATAACCAATAATTAAGATTGCAGAAATTACAAACTTGCAAAAATAACAATTTCAAGGAACTATTGCAAAAATAACCATTTCACATCTCTCGTAATAATTTTTAATATTTGTCAATGCTTCCCTCATTTGTATCGTATGCTACTATTTTGTCAGCCATACCAAGATAGAGTGCACATAGGATAAAAGATAACTAAATGTCACGTACCCATAGCTTACTTAGCTCATAGGCCATGACTCACATAGCTCTGATATACCACAACATCCATGAACCCGGTGCCCATACACCTGACTGATATGCATAATAATATAAAACTTATCCTTTATTTAGCTTTAACATAGTCATGGGTCATGTAACATCCTTTAACATTCATTCTTAGGCTTAGAAACCACCGTAACAATCGTTCCTCCCTTGACAGATCCCTTCTGCGACCAGAAACAACTTTTCCGCACTCTGCCTTCTGCACTCCCCTTTCCACCTTCCACTGCGGAATCTGGGAACAGGAAAACATAATGTGCGATGGAGTCACTCAGTTGTTTCCGCCTTCCGCTGTGGAACTCAAAAACTCAACATCCAACGGAAAACACTAAACCACTTCCCGCCTTTCGCCCTTCCGCCTTCTGTTGTGGAACTAGGAAATCAAAAACCAATCAAAATGACAAAATCAATTAACCACTTTCCACCTTCCACCTTTCTACCTTCCATTGTAGACCTCAAAAATCAGAAACTTAGCAATTGATGGAAACATTTAACTACTTTTCTGCCTTCCGCCTTTTCGCCGTGGAACTCAGAACGTTGAAAACCAACTTGTCGCCTTAACCTTTTCCCATTTTATGCCTTCCGCAGGCGGATTCTAGGGTGCAGAAAACACACTTTGACCTTAGAATTTCTTGCTCTTCTCTGCTTCCGCAGGCAGATCCTGGGGTGCAGAAAACCAACAATCCTGCCTTGACTTTGTAAACAATACTTTAACCTCCAAGAACATACACAAAATACATTGAAATATACAAGGCATATATGGATGCAAATGCAGGAACATTTAATCAACAATAAAATCTATTGAAATCATTAACAAGCATTCATCATATTCAACATATTCATAAGCAAATACATTGCAGAAATAACACAGCAGAATACTTATCTTTGAAGATGAAGTTGTCCTGCAACTATCTATGTCACTGCAACGTTCCACCCAACCATAGGCCAGTGTGTTTGTTAATATCTCAACACCACTGCCACCCCCGAGCTGGGCATGATTTCCATAAGGAACTAGGGAACAACAGACTCACACATAGCCAGAACATAACACACAGTCAAGCCTACAGACGGGTTTCACGGGCTATTCATCCAAGCCATCATTCACAGTTGGGTTTATCAGACTGCAGGAAACAAGCCAAAACACTGTTGGGCTTCACAGGATACACAGCCAAGCCAGGAAATAGTTGGGTTTCTCACACTGCACACAGTCAAGCCAACATTCACATTAAGGACTAGCCGAACCAATAGATGGGTTTCACAGGCCACACAGCCAATCCATCTCATTGTTGGGTTTCACAGGCTACACAGCCAAGCCAGCATTCACAGTTGGGTTTCATGGGTTGTCTAACCAAGGATTACACATGGCCAAAAACACAACAAGCCTACAGCCAAGCCAAGATCCAAATGGGTTTATCAGGCTACCCAACCAAGCCAACATACAATTGGGTTTCACAGGCTATCATCCAATCCAATCTCCTCTGGGTTTCACATGATGATAAGGTAATGGAAAGGTAGAATGGCTAAGCCAGTGGCTCATTCAAGAGCTAAGGACACCTCTAAAAGATATATCTAGCCTGGCATCCACAATACCTACACACCCAACATAAGGAAACATCCCCTTCTCTGCTCCACAGTCCCTTGGGCTATTCCTTCCCTTCTAGTGCTCTTTAGGGTGTGCATAGAAGATTCACCAACCACTCTTATCTTTTTGTCAGGTTCCTCTCTGGACTAGGTTTATCAAGTCCATTCCTCATATCTTCCACTCCTAAGTCTTGCATACAGTTCAAACCCAAACCAAGGAAAATATAACAGCAACCCACAAGGAGACACAGTAGCATAGAGCTTCACTCTATAACACAGAGAAACAGGGTCTCATACCACTCTGTAGTTCAGGATAACATTGTAACACAACAATCAGGGTTCGGTAAAGGAAAATACTTGTAGAAACATGTAGCAACACTCTGCTAAACCAAAAATACTCTGTGACTCCCGAATGATCGTGAATGAACAACCAAATGACCCAAAAAACTCCTCATGATTGAGGAAAGATAGACTGGGAATGCATCCCCGTGATTACTTGCTTCAGAAGCAAGAACATGACTTCTGACACTGCAGACTTGCAGGCTTGCTCAGTCACACAATCAGACTGCCATGCCTTGCTCTTCCCAAGGCATTAACTGCCTCAACCAACTTCTAGAAGAAATGAATGATTAAGGACAGATGAAAAAAAGGTAGCTGAGTGTTCATGGGTTCCCCCATTGACATCTGGTCTCACCCTGTTGGCTCAGGGGGTTTGACTAACTCCTCTCCCTATCCCTTGTGGAATCATGCCCCCATCTCTTTCACATTGCAGTACATAGCTAGCTGTGGTATTTTTATTAATTGTATAATTACATGGTGTTCCAAAATATATCTTGTGCCAGAATTAGCACTATAACCATCGATATCAACCCTGATCACCGATACACACAACACCAAATCAATGGCAAGGCCTTGGAATTGAGCTCCTTTCCATGATTCAAATACAATGTATACATCATGTACAATTTCAATACTATGGGGTCAAAACTAGGGTATTACATTCTCATCCCCCTTACATTAGCATTGTCCTGGGTGCTTTACAAAATTGAACAAAAATGGATGTGCCAATCACATGGCATTCCTCTAGCTCCCATGTAGCCTCTTCAGGACCGTAGTGCTTCCACTGCACCTTTACTAGTCCAATGACTTGATTCTAGAGCACCATGATCTTCCTGTTGAGGATTCGTAATGGCTCAATTTGGAACTCTCCCTCGGGTTCCAACTGGATCACATCCCAATCAATCACATGGTTAGGGTCATGTACATATTTCTTATGAAAAGAAACATGAAAAACATTATGAGCTCTAGTGCTAGCAGGAAATGCAAGTCTATATGCAACTGGACCTATTATTTCAAGCACTTCAAATGACCCACAATATATAGGTGACATCTTGGCACAACTTCCAAGCTTCAAGGATCTCTTCCTTTCCCTCACTCTAAGGTAAACATGATCCCCAACACTGAACTCTCTGTGCACCCTATGCTTATCTGCATAGCTCTTCTATCTGTCCTGGGCTGCTTTCAGGTTCTGCTTGATTTTTTCAACCTCTTGCTCCATTTCCTTAATCAATTATGGACCAATCACAATCTTGTTTACTGGATTATCCCAAGTTATTGGTGTCCTACACCTTCTTCCATACAAAGCTTCATATGGACCCATCCACAGTTATGTTTGTTGTCCATTATTATAGGAAAACTCTACCAAGGGTAAATAATCCTCCCGCTTGGTTGGTTTTCCCATCACATACATCCGAAGCATGTCTTCAAGCACCTGGTTCACCCTCTCTGTCTGTCCATCAGTCTGAGGATGGTAGGCAGTGCTGAAGTTCAGCTTTGTGCCCAAATCTGCAAGCAGACCCTTCCAAAACTTGGAAGTGAACTTGGTATCCCTATCAGAAATTATTGCCTTAGGCAATCCATGCAATCTGAGAATCTCCTTCATGAAGATCTTTGCAATGGAATCAACCTTAAACATGGACTTGACCAGTATAAAATGTGATGCATTTGTCAACTTGTCCACCACAACCATGATGGAATCATGTTGTCTTGTAGTCTTTGGCAATCCTGTAATAAAATACATGGAAACAACTTCCCCTTTCCATTCTGGAACTGGAAAAGTCCGCAGCAAACCTGTTGGGTATTGCTGCTCAACCTTTACCTGATGACATTTCATGCATTTAGCAATATACTCAGCAATGTCCTTTTTCATTCCTGGCCAAAAATACTGCTTTCTGGATGTAGAAATTGTATTTTGATATCTTGGGTGACCAGAATATGGAGCTTTATGGATCTCATCCATAACAATTCTCCTCAAGTCTGCTACATTTTGAATATAAATTCTATTCTTATAAGTAAGAATTCCATCTTCTTCCAATTTATATCCCTCATACTTCTTTTCAAGGCTTTGCTACTGTAATTTGTCCTTTAACTGCACATACATTTCATCTTCAGCAGTATGATTAACAATCTATTGTCTCGGATCTGTTCGGAAAATACTAAGAGATGCCACATGCATTTCATGCACCTTCCTACTGAGTGCATCAACCACTTTATTCTCTTTTCCGTTTATGTGTTTGATTTCAAAATCAAACTCACATAAAAACTCCAGCCATATAGCTTGTCGAGCATTTAGAGAGGGCTGATCAAACAAATATTTCAAACCACAGTGGTATGTCCTTATCTCAAATTTTTTTCCCATTAAGTAATTCCTCCACATCTTGAGATCATGTACTATGGCTGCAAGTTCTAAATCATGAGTGGCATAGTTCTTCTCATGATCCCTCAACTTTCTTGACTCATAACATACCACAAGGTTGTCTTGCATAAGAACTCCTCCGAGTCCTTGATTACATGCATTAGTACACACCACAAAATGTTTTTATGGTCTGCAATTTTCAAAACTGGTGCACTTGTAAGAAGATTCTTCAACTGCTGGAAGCTTTCTTCACACCTTGGTGTCCATTCAAACTTTATCCCCTTATTTTAGAAAAAATGATTGAATGTGCAGCCTTGGAGAATCCTTCAATGAACCTCTTGTAGTATCATGCAAGTCCCATAAAAGATCTTACATCTATCACATTTCTTGGGGTCGGCCATTTCATAATGGCCTCAATCTTCTCAGGGTCCACAGATATGCCTTCATCTGAGATAATGTGACCCAAATAATGAATTCTATCTTTATAGAAGTCACATATTCTCAACTTTGCATACAACTTATGCTCCCTTAGTAAATTCAATACCACTCTCATATGTTCTTCATGCTCTTCCTCACTCTTAGAATAAATAAGAATGTCATCAAGGAAAACAAGAACAAACTTGTCCAAATACTTGCTGGAGACACTATTCATGAGACACATAAATGCAGTTGGTGCATTTGTGAGACCAAATGGTACCACTACAAAATCATAATGTCCATACCATGTTCTGAAGGTTGTCTTATGAATGTATTCATCCTTGATTCTTACCTGATGGTAACTAGACCTCAAGTCAATCTTGGAAAATACCTTTGCTCCTCTCATCTGATCAAAAAGGTCATCAATTTGAGGTAAAGGATATTTATTCTTCACAGTGACTTTGTTAAATTGTTTGTAATCAATACACAACCTGAGTGTACCATCTTTATTTTTCACAATTAGAACTCATGCTCCCCAAGGGGACACACTTGGCCTGATATACTTCTTTTCCAGCAACTCTTGCAGCTGCATCTTTAGCTCTAGCAATTCTGGTGTGCTCATCATGTAGGGTGTCTTGGACACTGGTGCTTCTCCAGGCACAAGGTCAATTATGAAATCAATGTCCCTCTTTGGAGGAAGCCGTGGAATCTCTTCAGGAAAAAAATCCCTGAATTCCTACAACACATGAAATTCCTCCAACCTAGGAATTTCATTCTCTGTTGCCTCCAAAACATGGGCTACATACAACTGGCAACATTTCCTATAGAATTTATTCAGTTGCATTGTTGAAATATAACTAACATAAATCACCTTAGGAATGCCTCTTACAACCCTTGGGTTTCCTTCTTCATCCATGCACACAAAAGTCTTATTATAATAGTCAAGATTGACTCCGTGTGCTTCTAACCAGTACATTCCAATGAGAATATCATATGAACCAAGTGGTAGAACATTAATATCTACACAAGTGACTAACCTATCCATGACTAATGGACATCTTTCTACCACTTCAGTAACCTTTCTCTTGGTTCTAGTGGCTAGTTGAACTAACCATGATTTACTATGCTTTAACGTCTTAAAAGCACAAATATCAACAATTATAGGATTAATATAACTATGACTAGATACAAGGTCAATAAAAAAAAGAAAAAGGTTACTCAGCAACCTTACCTTCAACTTCAACCACAGTTGACTGATGATCTGCCTAGTTGTCCTCTACTGCTGCATAAATCCTAGGGACGACCCTTACCACTTGACCCATAGTTTTTGTTTCTTGAATGTTGTGAGCTTGGCTTACGTACTCACTCTCAAGTGGACAATTCTTACGCATGTGGTTTTCTCCACATCTCCAGCATTGGAGTGGTTTTATGATCCCTCTGGGATCTCTTGGATTTTCTCCTATCACTCTAGCTGGTTGATTAACAGCTTGTGATGGTTTCCTCTGCTGATTTCGGAAGTGAAGAGGTTTGAAACCTTTCTTCCTCTAGTCAGACTTCTCATTCTTCTTGTCCTTCCAAGCCTTATGGTGATCAGGTTTGCCTTTGTTCTGATCGTAGCAATACTTGGCCTTCCTGATAGCCTCTTCTATAGTTCTAGGCTAGTCAAACTCAATTATGTATTTGTAAGACTGAGGTAACCCACTCAGAAAACGCTGAATTTTCACCTTATCATCCTTGATGTATCTGGCATACCTCAACAACTCCAATAATTTATTTACATATTCTTCCATGGTCAGTTGTCCCAATCTCAGCTCATGGAACTCCTTGATCTTGTCATCATAGTACCTAATAGAGATGTACTTTTGCTTGAAATACTTCTTGAACTGTTTCCACACAATATTCCTATCATTAATCTTCTTTACTTGCCTGAGGTGTTCCCACCAAACAGAATATCTTCCATTCAGATTGAAGATGGCTACTCTTGCCTTCATATTTCCATAGTAGTCTTGGACTTGAAAATACTTTCTCATCCCAAGAAGCCAAGATTCAACTTCTTAACCAGTCTTTACCTCACCATTAAAGGTAGGAGGACTTTCCTTCTTAAACTCATCACATGAACGGTTCCTGTAACACCTCTTTCTCTTGTTCCCGTAAGATTAAGAGCTCGAACCCCTAGTGGATCCTTCAGAGTCAGATGATCCACTAGAAGACCTATTTCTTCTTCTGGCACTACTCCTACTTCCTTTCGAATTTGTGATCTAATGCTCAAATTTTATCTTTCTCTCAATGTCTGTCAAACTCTGGAGCATGGCTGCATTCAGTTGATTCTTCTCTTCCTGAGCCTTGGTCATTCTTTCATTATCTTCTTTGTAACTTTGCATCTCTGCCCTTAGGCTTCTCATGGTGGCTGCAATATCTAGCAGAGTCTCTTGAAATCTTCTTCCATTGGACTTTGTTTCAGTATTTCCAACTTGGATGATTTCCCCATAGCATCTGCCTCAAGCCCATAGGGTGGTTATGCATCATCCATGTTGTAGGTTCTCATGGTTGAACCAAAAACCCACTTCTCCAATATCCACTATCACTCTCCAAAAATGTGTTTAACAAACATCATTGTTAGTTTCTTGATAATCTCAGAATTCAAAAATCATTTATCGACTGTTCACTGCAGGTGTGGACAGTCGAGATCGTGGTAGAACCAGATCTACGACTAAGGTGAATTTCCCAAATAAAAGAATGAGAAGGATAAAAAGGGCATTGAGTTGTGAAATTGGAAATTAATCACCACAAAGGAGATTTAAGATCAACAGATGTGGTCGATCCTCAAGCAGATCCACGCCTGACAGTGATTTCGCTGGGTGAACTAACGCAGACAAAGAAAATTTTGATGTGCATGAAATTGTATGAAATCTATTTTAATTTATATGAGTTTCACCATTGATCCAGATCCAATGATTGTTAGTTCATTTCACTGATGAACTAGAATGTGATTTAATAGCAAGGGTTGTGCGCGAAATCTTTATGCAATTGGGTTCACCATCAATTTGAAGTCCGCTCTTTAACGAGCGCTTTCATGGTTTAGCACTCTGCCTAGCTACAACTTTCTCTCTAAAACTATTTAACTTGGGCCATCTAGGTCCAATGTTGCAACCAATACCTCTGATACTACAATGCCACATCCCCATAGCTCACATAGATCTGATATACCACAACATCCATGAACTCGATTCCCATACACCTAACTGATATGCAGAATAATTTAAAACTTATCCTTTCTTTCTCTTTAACATAATCATGGGTCATGTAACATCCTTTAACATTCATTCTTAGGCTTATAAACCACTATAATAGTCATTCCACCCTTGACAGATCCCTTATGCAACCGGAAACACCTTTTATGCACTAGAGATGTCCTTTCCGCACTCTGCCTTTCGCACTCCCCTTTCCACCTTCCGCTGCGGAATCAGGGAACCAGACAACATAATGTGTGATGGAGTCACTCGGCCATTTATGCCTTCCTCCTTCCGATGTGGAACTCAGAAACTCAACATCCAAGGAAAAAAAATGAACTACTTCATGCCTTTCGATGCGGAACTCGAGAATCAGAAACCAATCAAAATGGCAGAATCACTTGACCACTTTCTGCCTTCCGCCTTCTACTGTGGAACTCGGGAATCGAAAGCTTAGAAATCAACGAAAACATTTAACTACTTTTCCACCTTCCACCTTCGGCCTTTTTGCCATGGAACTCGGAACACGGAAAACCAACCTTTCTCCTCAACCTTTTTCCCATTTTCCACCTCCCGCCTTCTGCCTTCCGTAGGAGGATTTTAGGGTGCGAAAAACACACTTTAAAATTAGAATTTCCTACTCTTTTCCGCTTCCGCTTTCCACCTTCCGTAGGTGGATCCTGGGGTGCAGAAAACCAACAATCTTGCCTTGTTCTTTTCTTTGTTCCTCCTCCCACCTTCCGTGGGCGGATCTTGGGGTGCAGAAACACTTAATTCAAATGCATTCTGACTCTGTAAACAGGCATTTAGCCTCCAAGAACATACACAAAATACATTGAAACATATAAGGCATATATGGATGCAAATGCAGGAACATTTAATCAACAGTAAAGTCTACTGAAATCATTAACAAGCATTCATCATATTCAACATACTCATAAGAAAATACATTTCATAAATAACACAACAGAATACTTATCTTTGAAGATGAAGTTGTCCCACAACTAGCTATGTCGCTGCAACGTTCCACCCAACCATAGGCTAGTGTGTTCATTAATCTCTCAACACCACTGCCACCCTCGAGCTAGGCATGATTTCCACAAGGAACTAGGGAACAACATACTCACACATAGACAAAACTTAACACACAGTCAAGCCAACAGATGGGTTTCATAGGCTATTCAGCCAATCCATCATTCACAGTTGGGTTTATCAGACTGTAGGAAACAAGCCAAAATACTGTTGGGTTTCATAGGCTACACAAACAAGCCAACAAATAGTTGGGTTTCTTATACTACACACATTCAAGCCAACATTCACATTAAGGACTAGCTAAGCCAACATATGGGTTTCACAGACCACACAACCAAGCACTACAACAAATCCTGGAATTAGCGTCCCTTTTTAGTGTAATTTTTTATTACATTGAGTGGTCAAACTAGACACTAAATGGGACGCGTCATGGACAAAACTTAAAGTGTCTCAAAAAGTGTCTTTTTTTGCTTCCTAGATAGCATCCTTTATGACGTCCAAAATAGCACCCATTTTTTTTGCTTCCAGAATAGCGTCCAACTTTGCTTCCTAAACAACGTCGAGGTTTGATTCCTAACTAACGTCTATTTTGCTTCCTAGCGAGTGCCAGCTTTTTCTTCTTAAATGACAACCCCGTTAGCACCATATTTGCATCCTTAATAGCACCATGTTAGCATCCAATATTGCATCCCTTTTTTCTACCACTTTAGCATCCCATTTTGCGCCATGTTTTACTTCCAAATATGTGCCAATTTTTGCTTCCAAATTTGCACCAATTTTTTCTTCCTTTTTTGCATCGTGTTTTGCTACCAAAATGATGCCAAACATTTCTTCTATTGTTCCACCATATTTTGATTCCTATGTAGCGCCATGTTTTGCATCCAAAGTAACATCTTATTTTGCTACCATATCAACGCCATGTTTGGCTTCATCATTAGTGCCACGTGTTGCATCATTTTTAATGCCTAGTTTTGCGTCTTATTTTGCTACCATATTAACTCCATGTTTGGCTTCATCATTAGCACCACGTGTTGCATCCTTTTTAATGCCTAGTTTCATATCTCTCATGTTTTGGTCACTAATTTAGTAATTTTTAGTAATTTTATATACGAATTTTGGTCATTTTGTTTGGTCACTTATCTCTTTTTTTGCTTACTAATTTAGTTGTTTTTAACCGATATTATAATATCATTAGGGAATGGAGAAATCGAACCACCAACCTCCTGCTTGTAGGGCAGACACTCCTCCATTGAGCTTATACCCTTTAAGAATTTGGGAACCTGACTTACAGAGAGTCCTCTATAATGGTAAAAATTATCAATACACAAATTTGAGTATCTAATGGTCGGCAAAGGAAGATAGATGTATAAGTTCACAATATATGATCAAGCAGGTTATGAAATAAATAGACCTTTTCTAGGAATTTTGAACAAAACTCAAGAAAGTGGAAAGCCCGTTGAAGAGTCAACTGGAGTGTTCATTCGGCAAGCCAAAGCATAGGGTTCAACCCACCACTCCACAAAACGTCCACAAATACCATGCAAAACCCAACACACTAGAAAAATACTAAATATTCAAAAATTGACATCAACACTAGAGACAAATTACATTCCATGTCAAACCACCATTGAAATCTATTGTGGAAAATAAAATTGAAACTGTAAATGCAGTAGCTATGTGATAGTCTATAGTACCTACATACTTACATAATAGTTTATAAGTTAGAACCCTGAATGCTAAAAAATTGAATTCTAATAGCATATTGTTTTCAGTTACAAAATACTTTTTTTCTTCTCGAAATGGATATTTCAGAATGTATTATATCTAATATCAAATTTTTAAGTCTTAAATAAACTAACCACTCTACTTCATGTATTCCAAAATCATAATACAATATTACATAACATGGAACAAATAAAAATGATATAAGCATTAGCAAGATTGATTGGCTTTCATGACATTTGAAGTATTTTTCCAAATTTGACTTGCAAGTTTCCAAGTGCTGCCAAAGAGGGACTAATTTCATGATAGGCTAACAAGCCAAGTCAAAGTGGTTAGTTTTCCAAGTAACCATGAAACATTGTTGCTATTAGTAAAAGGAGTTATGTATTCATAGATTAAACTTTCCACCACAAGATATAAGTGTATATTAAATGTAAAACAAATAATGTTCAATCTTGTTTTAGCTAGCTAAAATGCCAAGTCATAGTGGTTGTGGTTAGTTTTCCAAGTAACATAGAAACATTGTTGCTATGAATAAATGGTGTTTATTCATAGATTAAACTTTCCACCACAAGATATAAGTGTATATAAAATATAAAACAAACAATATTCAACTCTATTTTAACTATCATAATAAACAACACAAAAAGAGAAGTGGTGGATGCAAGTTTTAGTAATTTTCAACCTCAAAGGAGAAAAAGTAATTGAATATGCATAGGGATTTGCAATAGCCCCGGTAACAAAGTGGAGGCTCTCACATTTTTTCAAGGACTGGCATTACTCAAGGAGAAATGAGAGACCCAATTGTCAATGACTGGTGACTCCACCATTGTCATTCAATCCTTGTCTAAACTAAATCCAACGCATAGGATCGTCTCCCAATCCTCTGCTTCACAAAAATCTCTTTTCCACATCCTAAGATTGTAGAACAAATGGGAGATGCACAAGCCAATCTAGGAGTAAGCCTTGGGAAAGGGTTGATAAAAATCAATAAGGGTGTGTCAGTTTGTGCACCACTCCCATGGAATGTTTTGCATTTAAGGTTATGAAACACTCATGATGTAGTATTAATACTCAAGGTTGCACCACCTTATCCATATTCATGGTGATGTGTGAGATATTGAATATTGTTGCTGCCCTAACGGTGAATGCATGTGGTTTTAAAATGGAGTCAACTCTGGAAGGGCATTGTGTGCTTGACCCAAAAAATCCAAAGGGTATTCCATATATAATATATGTTATATTTATTATAATGCACACCCAATGCCAATATAGTAGCATAAGATATAAAAGCATAGATTAGAGTGTTACTTGTAAATAAATACTACATTATTGAAAGGTTAGAAATGTCATCCATAGTAGATAGCATCAACCATTTAGTACACAAATAACATTGTATGAAAACTAAACAAACTCCTAATGGCCATGATCATTTTATATTTGTATGGCCCATGGCAACTTGTGTTAACCACCATGATCAGCCCAATGTGTTGGGCATGGTCGAGACTGAATAGTTAACTCCCTTATATAAGCATTGTGAAATAAGGGGCAAATTTTATTCCTTATATGAGCATTGTAATGCAAGATCTTCTTTATATAGTACTGGTGCTGAAAGGACCGTGAGGAGACAAACATATGAGATACTCCTTCTCAGTAGTTTGTTGGATCAATAATTTGGTTGATGTATGAATGAGGACTTGGTGTTGGATTGTAGAGTGTTACTTGTAAATAAATACTACATTATTGAAAGGTTAGAAATGTCATCCATAGTAGATAGCATCAACCATTTAGTACACAAATAACATTGTACGAAAACTAAACAAACTCCTAATGGCCATTATCTTTTTATATTTGTTTGGCCCATGGCATCTTGTGTTAACCACCATGATCAGCCCCATGTGATGGGCACATTCAAGACTGAATAGTTAGCTCCTTATATAAGCATTGTGAAATAAGGGGCAAATTTTATTCCTTATATGAGCATTGTAATGCAAGATCTTCTTTATATAGTACTGGTGCTAAAAGGACCGTGAGGAGACAAACATATGAGATGCTCCTTCTCAACGGTTTGTTGGGTCAATAATTTGGTTGATGGATGAATGAGGACTTGGTGTTAGATTGTACCTCGGACAGTCTTCTGCAGGACTGGGCCATGGGACACACTAGTGAACAGATCTGGGCACTTTAAAAGGACAATGAGAATACATTTCTTCTTCAGCATTTGGGCACATTACCTATGAGGTATTAATCAGTGTTATAAGAGTGGATTTCTCTTCTATCTTTAGTAATCTATTCATAACATCTTGGATGTCGTTTCTCAGTTAAGTAGAAGAGGACACATGAAATTACATGTGTTAGAATACTAAGCATATTTCTAATTTCTAGCTTAAGTCTAAATTCAGTTAGGCACATGCAGTCTAGTAGGTAGGGTGCATGCTTGCATGCCTCATATCATCTTCAGTTGAGGTGTTATTGTGCATGTACCTACTCTTCTTCTCAGTATATAAAAGAGAAGAAAGGGGTATAGGTTTATCCATTCATTTTGGAGTAGCAAATAGTGAATTAGTTTCCTATGGTTTTCTTGTAGCAGATTTCAGATCAGACAATACGAAAACAGTAAAATATTTTGATAGTCCATCTACCGAGTTTTTTTTGGCTTTTAACAGTGAGTAAAAATGATGTGATTTAGGAGTCAGGGCAGACCTGTTAGTTTACGTTATAATTTTTCTGCAGTATGTTTTTTGTATATTTAATCATTATTAGAAGAAAATGATTCGAACGGATTTAAGATTTCAACTATCTAGTAGTTTATGAATTCTTTTAGTACAAAATCTAGCGACCATGGTTTAAAAAATTTATCATGGTACCAGAGCATAGTTTCTGAAATTTCCCAGATTCCACATATGGAGAGGAACACACAGTCTAGAGGGATCCAAAAACTAAAATGCAAATCTCTCTTTGGTTAAAAGATATGAAGTTAAGATGGATCTACGTTGGTGTGCTTACACACACACACGTCATATGCCTTCTAATAAATATTGCCTTAAATTCCTCTTCTTTCAATATGTGATATGTCAGAAGCTCTTATTAATGCTCTTCATTAATTTGGAATATTATTTCTGAAAGAGGTAGCAATTCCTAATGGATATAATGCATTGTCTCAAGATTGGAAATCACCAGAAGCATTGAACCTTCAAGGAGAAAATGTAGAGGACATAATTAAATGGTCTAAAAATAAAGAAACAAGTGACTATACAACCAACAAACTGAAATACTCATCAAGGGTGGAGGAATTGCAGTTAAAAGAAATAGTTTGGTGATGTAAAATTGTTAGGATTTTGGAAAGTCCTCTCAAATCAAGGCTTTTTCTTTGGCTTGCATGGGACAATGGACAAAAAAGGAATTTGAAAGGTCATGGGCCCATGGCAGGTACATCTTGTGTAAATGTAGTGAGGAAACAATGGATCATGTATTGGTCTATTGTCCTTTATCTAAGGCTGTCTGGAATGAATTATTACAACTATTTCTGGTACAAACAAATGGGATCAGTAAAATTTTGTTGATTGTTTTTTTCTAATGGCTATCTGATAAATCTGAAAAAGATTTCAAGGTTTTGCCTTGCTTCGTGGCTTTCGAAAAATGATATGATTTTCAAGGAACGGAACTAAATGCAGCCCATAAAATCCGGTCCTCCATTAAAGGAAGTTGAAATCCTTTAAAAGAAAAATCTCAGAGAATTATATAGAAACCAAATCTACAAAAACATGTTGACTTATGAGGTTCTGCGCTATTTATGCAACTACATAAGACTGACCTAAAACATGAAACTAATGAAATTGGTTTAAATCAAATGCTCAACTTGAATATCCTCTATATATTTCCTCCTTAAACAACTAGTCCATGACCCCCACTCCTAAGTGAAGGATAGATGAGGTTATAGAGTCACTGCCTAACTACTAAAGCACTGAAAACACCATAAAACATAAGATAACTTGTGAAAAAAAACTCAAGAGTTGAACATATGAAGATGTCTAGTGTCACTTTCTCTTAGATGAAAATTTTAATTAAATGAAACAAGTCAATCAATAGATTAATGACTTTAACAATGAGCATATACTAGATACATAAGATATAGCTCTGTTGAACACCATAAACATAAAGGCATTCCAATAAATATAACAACAAAATGGTAATGAAAAGAAATGCAAGAAATCATAGAATTGAACTAACCATAAGCAACATTCATCACACAGAACTACAGGAGTCTAAAAATCTCATATAGAAATGCAAAAAGTAAATTACAAATCTATTAGGGTACTCTGCCTTCCCTTGAGTGGGAACTTACTCTAGTTAGCTACAAGAACCTTAAGCATGTATACATTCAAATTTTGTGTTGTTCAAAAAGTGTTTCTGGATGCCTTAATAGATTCAACACCCTCAAATAACCCCAGGGCAGCCAGATTATGCAAGTTTAAACACTATTCTTAGAGATTTTAGGAATTTCTTCAAAACATTTATTGGTTTTTGTCAAAATCGTGCCAGAAAATGCTGCCGAGGAAGGAAAAAAACATTGAACGTCTAGAATATGCATTATCTAAGTGTTCAGCTATATTTTATCTCTTCAATGGATAGTCAATCAAAATACCATCAATAATGTTTCATTTTATACAGTGCTCTTGTAGGAAGCACAGAAATCAAATTTGACCCTAAGCCATGAACTCCAGGAAGCAACATAGAAACCAAAATACACAGATTTGTATACAAATGAATCCAACCCAGTGTAACAGGAACCACAATTTAACTCTCTAAATCATGATTCCAGATCAGATCAACCATCAGGCAATCTAATATGAAACTTCCTGAGTTTAAATTGATTTGGTCGAGTTTGACTCACAAATTTAACTTGCTGCAGGCCAAGTTTGCCTATAAAACTCATTTTTTCTGAGTTTTTTCATTATTTTTGCAATCTGTTTTAGCTAAAGTCTCCTCTATCATGTTAGGGACAGTCCCAAAATTGTCCAAATTGAACCAGATTGCTCAGAAATTGCCTAAGCTTTGAGAGATGATGCTTGTTTCCCAAGTTTAGGCCCCATCATTGTTTTTATTCATCCGAAACTTGCTTCGTCAAGCTTGGGACTCCTAGCCTGGTATGTCTAGAAGATAAAACCATTAATTGGTAATGCTCAAACCGAAACATGCATTTAGAAGCTGGTAAACCATTAATTGGTCAAATTAAAAATTAGACATGCAATCAGTAAGTGCTAGGAAACAACAACAATCTAGTGAATTCGGGTTGTATTCATTAGTTGTTGGTTGATGGTTCAATTAACTCCAATATCGATCTAAAATTCCAATCCAAATTGAAAAATGCTACTAATAAAACTAAAAAATTACAATAATGAGGGTTCTTATGCATGGAGTCCTATTCAGATTTCACCTTTATAAAAGTGGATCAAATGGCATCCCAAATGTTTCACTGTGATACATTCCTTGCACAGGATTATTGACCCTTTTCTTTAATGATTCCCTATACAGGATTAGATACCTGATGGCTCTCAAGGGTTATTTATTTAAGTCAAGTTGAATAATTGTGCACAGGATGAGCTCATGATGGCTCATCTTGGGAGAGGTAGACTACTCCAATTTGTGGAGTAGAGCAATTCTTGAAGTATATACAGTATATTGGCATTTGGCATTTTGTAATGGATTGCTGGTTTTGAAAATTACATTTTTATGCATTGAGTTTACCCGATACTTCCCAATACATTCACCTTAAGGATCTAAAATATCGTAGATATAGATAGGGTCTTCGAACCAATGGATTTCGTCTACCAAGGGTTTGTCCATGCTCTGTAGGATCCAAAGGTGAGTAGTAATAAAATCATGGATGCATATGCGGGAGCAACCGAACTAACCAATAGGACCAACTAAGTGCCCTCCATTTCTCTAAAGGAATCAAGCATTTTTTCCTCTCAAGGATAACTCCTATAGGGTATTGAAGAATGGATGCAATGCTTTTTATTGAATGGGTAATTACTGTACCCAAACAATACTCGTTGAACAAGTCTAGTCTACCTTAGATTTAATATATAAAAATTTAACAAGTCTATTCTACCCTTTTTTTTATTTGAAGTGAAGAATCAAAATCCATGGGTTTTCAACAAAAATATTTCCTTCATCCAAAAGTATAGGTATAGGTGATCACTAGATGAATTTTTCATCCATAAACAAGCCAAATATGAAGATCATCCCTTTCTGGTGCAAGAAGGGATTGATTACTTCCCATGCCTTCAATAAATTCTTTGCAACAAAAGTGTTATAAACTTTGATTGGGGATGGGTTGAGGAGTGTTTGAAAATTAAAACCTCACCACCCTTTTCTACCATAAGGTGTTCCAAATTAAATACAAACGTGCAGAAGAATATTCCAAGCTTCAACCCCTTCGAGAGATCTAGAAATAACCTTGGCTTCCAAATTAAATACAATTGTGTAGAAGAATATAATTCCAAGATTTAAATCAGTCCAAAGATCTAGCAATAACCCTTGAGCTCCATGGGTCCATAGAAGTACAATATATCCTCTAGTGGACCTTGCAGAAATCTCTCTTCCCTTCCTAGTTGGCCAACAGGAATTGCCTAAGGGGTGATTCAAGCACTTGGCTACCGTGGTTTTGATCATATAAATAATACTTTGTCACAATTTCATTGCAGAGAACTAGAAGTAAAATAAAATAGCTAAAAAATTGAATATGTGACTAGTCTAGATCCAAGTCCAACCTTTGTTAGTAAGCCAATCTAGGAAGGGGTAGATGCTTTGATGATAACACGCTTTTTCTCCACTGGATATTTTTGTTAGTTTTTCAACATTAAGCTAGCATTATTAGGATCTTTAACTGAGAGAATAACAAGTACAGCAATCAAACACAAGAGACAATGAACACAGTGTTTTTCCTCGGGGAAACCATAAATGGAGAAAACCCCGCAATTTCCTCAGAGATAGAATCGGCGCCAAAACAGTAAGTGATCTCCCGACAGCAGTAACCTTCTTCTTATCTAGCCCCAGTGTCTTCTCCTTCCTCAACTATGCGCTACACTTGAGTGTGTATGAGTTGTGTGATAAATAGAGACTCTGGTTCTCTATTTATACTAATCCCGACATGACTAAAACCCTACCAAGGCCGACCTCTACTAGGAGAGTCTAATAACCCTAGTGCCCTGGAACTGCGGGGACTTTAACCCTTCGACAATCAGAGGGTTACCCACAATGACTTGACATGACTTGTTTACATTATTGATCCTCCCGATCGGAACATCGGGGCATGACAACATGACTCAATTACATTATAGATACATCCTAGCATAAACATCGGGTTACAATACATAGATGAATACATTGCGAAGTTACAAATACATCAACAATTTCAACTAGAGGCTAGACATAGAATGCTTAAGCATTCAATAGTGGAATGGAAGGAGGTTTTGTCTACCTAGTTGGTAACAAAGGGGTCATCGATGAAATGGCAATTAGTCAATTGTAGACCACCTCACTTGGTTAGTGCGATTCCATCAAGTTTACCAAGTCTAGTGCTCCTTTGAAGAATGCAACCTAAGGCTTTGGTTGCCCTAAAATATAATGCTTGCACCAAAGGGTATCCTTAGCAAATATACACACACAACGTATGAAAGAATGTTTCACCATATCATAGGCTTTTTCAACATCAATCTTCAAAAAAGTGCGTTGTGGCCAATGGACTGAGCCCACTACATGCCTTCCTAGACTGTAACAATGTTGTCTAGTGGTGGGATCCCCATATATATACAGCTAGATAACTATGCAATCATTTGTTAAATATTATCATTATATTGGAGCACTGCACATTTGGAGGCTGCCCCTATTTGCATAGGGTGTTCACCTTATGTTTTCATACGAATGCCAGGCTGATTCTTAGAGCTTCTAGAAATGGATAAGGGGCAGATCTTCACTTCTGGCAACGTTGGGTGAACTTAAGACCCTAGAAAGCAATTATGGTTTAGTTTTGGAAACCATGACTATGAAAAAAGTCATCAAGCAATATAAACAGAGGTGAAAAGTGCAAATCTGGGCAATTCCTCTAGGTTGAATCGGCCTCATGGGCAGTTTTGGGTATGTCCCAGCCTCCTAACAGCCTTAAACAGTGATCATGGGCATTGTTTCAGCCATCAAACAGCATGTAACCACCCTAATTCTTAACTCCATGTGCATATTAGACATTTCTAGGTAGTATTATGGAGGTTTTGTCCCCTGGGCACACATTTGACTAAAGTCAGCAGTAAAACTCCAGCATGTTAAACTCTAGGCACACTAGGGCTCTTTTCCAGCCCTCAAACAGTCATGAAACGGTAATCTGAGTTGTTAGGTCTATGAGAGAGCAGTGGAAAAGTCTTGAACAACAACATTTTTTGAAATATTTCAACATCACTATGCATGGTTGTAGCCTCCAAAAGGTAGCAAGCAATATACTTTGAGATCTGGGAATGAATAACAACAAGTAGTCTTAAATCCCTAATTCTAGGCGCTTTATAGGCATGAAAACATTGAAAATATACGTGTAGCAATTTTGGGAATCCGAATCATTCATGAGGTAAACATTGTTCATCTTGAGTTCTGAGTTTAATTCCACCATCACTAAGTTCTGAGTTTAATTCCAACACTGCACATTTAATTCCAAGCAATGTGCAGTGTTGTATAGTTTCTCGATCTATTAATGAGGCAGGGGCATGAGGGAGTTGGAGTTCTTAATAGGCACCCACATTGTCAATGGCTTGGGAGGTCCACACCAGCCACTTATGAATCATGATTAGATCATTCTAAGAGGACAGAATTAAATGTTCAGTGTTGGAATTAAATGTGCAGTGTAAGTGCTAGGAAACAACAACAATCTAGTTAATTCAGGTCGTATTCAATAGTTGTTGGTTGATGGTTCAATTAATTGCAATGTCGATCTAAAATTCCAATCTAAATTGAAAAATGCTACTGATAAAACTAAAAAATTACAATAATGAGGGTTCTTATGCATGGAGTCCTATTCAGATTTCACCTTTATAAAAGTGGATCAAATGTCATACCAAATGTTTCACTGTGATACATTCCTTGCACAGGATTATTGACCCTTTTGTTTAATGATTCCCTATACAGCATTAGATGCCTCATGGCTCTCAAGGGTTATTTATTTAAGTCGAGTTGAATAATTGTGCACAAGATGAGCTCGTGATGGCTCATCTTGGGAAAGGTAGACTACTCCAATCTCTGGAGTAGAGCAATTCTTGAAGTATATACAGTATATTGGAATTTGGGATTTTGTAATGGATTATTGGTTTTGAAAATTACATTTTTATGCATTGAGTTTACCCGATACATTCACCTTAAGGATCTAAAATATCATAGATATAGATAGGGTCTTCTAACCAATGGATTTCGCCTACCAAGGGTTTGTCCATGCTCTGTAGGATCCAAAGGTGAGTAGTAATAAAATCATGGATGCATATGAGGGAGCAACCGAACTAACCAATACGACCAACTAAGTGCCCTCCATTTCTCTAAAGGAATCAAACATTTGTTCCTCTCAAGGATAACTCCTATAGGGTATTGAAGAATGGATGCAATGCTTTTTATTGAATGTGTTAGTTTTTCAACATTTAAGCTAGCATTATGTTAGGATCTTTTCACTGAGAGAATAACAAGCACATCAATAAAACATAAGCACATCACAAGAGACAAGAGACACAAAGAGTTTTGATCGGGGAAACCATAAATGGATAAAACCCCGCAACTTCCTCAAAGATAGAATCACCACAAGATGTAAGACCCCAAAACAGTAAGATGCACTCCCGACAGCAGTAGTCTTCTAGTCCCAGTATATTTCCTTCTGTCTAGTGCGCCACACTTGAGAGAGTAAGTGATGTGATGTACAAGTGATAAATAGAGAGACTCTCACTCTCTATTTATATTCTTCCGTTCACTTGAAGTGCACTTAATTATGTTGGCCCAACCAACAATTACTTACTCGAGCCTACACCTTAATTAGTGTATAATAACTCAAGTGCCCTGAAACTGTGGGGACTTCCACAATGACTTGACAAGACTTGTTTACATTATTAATCCTCCCGATCGGAACATCGGGGCATGACAACATGACTCAAATACATAATAGAAGCATCCCGAAATAAACATCGGGTTACAATACATATAGAAGAATACATTCCGAAGTTACATAAACATCAACACTCCCTCTTAACTAGGAAGGTATTCTTTCGACGCGATTTTCAGCACTGGTCTTCTACTCTGTATCAACTGGATCATCTTTGTCTTCAAGTCATCTTCGTCTTCAAGTCATCTTCATCTTCAAGTCATCTGGATCATCTCTCGATCTGGATCATCATAGGACATCATCACAGGATCTATATCATCACTTGATCTGGATCATCATCACTGGACTGGATCTAGATCATCACTCGATCTAGATCACCACTGCTGGATCTGGATCATCACTCGATCTGGATCTCTCGGAGTCATCATAACTAGATCTGGATCATAGCTTGATCTGGATCATCTCTGGTCATCATCATGTGTGTACTATCTCGTCATAGGAAGTTCTACAGAGCCAGCCCTTTTTCATGCTGGTTGTAGGCCTAGCCAGCAGGTAGGTCTTCGCCCAGCACTTACATCTGACCTGCTCATCAGAAAGGCACGCCCAACACTCACATCTAATCATGTAGTAAACTACAATCACATCAGAAGGGCCAAGCACTCACATTCACCAGCATGGTAGGCACATCAACTACCATCTGTGAAATGGCTCTGCACTTATATCTGACCTACTCATCAGAAAGGCACCACATCCATCCAGGCTGGAATCACGTCCGCCACAATGATGAAAGAACCCTGTTCTTTTCACCCAGGCTGGAACCACATCCGCCACAATGATGGAAGACGTTCAACCAGGCTGGAACCACGTCCGCCACAATGATGAAAGAACTCTGTTCTTTTCACCCAGGCTAGAACCACATCCGCCATAATGAAGAAAGATTTCTGCACTTACATCTGACCTACTCGTCAGAAGGGCATGCACTCATATCTGACCTGGTAGGAACTGAATCCTACACCCTCGTCAGAATGTCCCCCAGTCCCAGACTGAGCTACCTGGTAACTGACCAGGTGCCTCCACTCTCTCGGAGAGTGGCAGTTGCCCTTACATCTGTCCTACTCGATAGAATGGCCAGCACTCATATCTGACATGGGAGGAACTTAATCCTTTAGCCATGAACAGAATGGATCAGCCCTTACATCTGACTTGCTCGTCAGAATGGCTCTCTCAGTCCCAGACTGAGTTTTCCTGGTAACTGACCAGGTGCCTCCATTCCCAGAATGGCAGTCAGCACTCATATCTGACATGGAAGGAACCAAATCCTCTCACCATCACAGAATGGCTCAGCCCTTACATCTGACCATGGAAGGAACCAATCCTCTCATCATGTCAGAATGGCTATGGGTCTCATCACTTTCTCTTGGAAGGAACCTCGATCTGGAGAACACCAAGTCTCTCTCTGAAGTACTCGAACTTCAGCCTAGCCAATGGCTTCGTCAATACATCAGCTATATGTTCCTCCGTCGCAACATACATGAGCTTCACTGCACCATATCCCTGATATAGTAATACTTGATCTTGATATGCTTCGACTTGTCATGGAACACTGGATTCTCTGACAACTTCACGCAACTCTGGTTGTCACAATGTATACAAGTAGCATCCAACTGGAGATCAAATATATCAGACGGTAGCTTCCGCAGCCATACTGCCTCACAACTAGCTAAACAAGCTGCGACATACTCTACTTCAACTGTACTCAGTGCCACACAGGATTGCTTCCTGCTAAACCAAGAGATCACACCTGATCCCATACTGAAGCAACACCCTGAAGTACTCTTCCTGTCGATGGCACTGCCTGCCCAATCTGAATCAACATAACCCTCCAGGTTAATCTTCTGATTCGCATCATACTTGAGCCCATAATCAATTGTAGCCCTGCATGCTTTGCAACCATCAAGTGAAGATGTCTCAATGTGTTCACAACAAAGCAAATATCTGGTCTCAGGTACATCAAGGACCCAATCATCTAACGATACATCGTAGCATCAACCGTCTCTGATGAAGCATCACTTAATAGCTTCATGTTCGATGCCATAGGTGTGGTCATGGCCTTGCAGTCCATCATCCCAAACCTCTTCAGTATCTCTACTGCATACTTCCCTTGTCCAAGGAAGATTCCATCTATACTCTGCCACACCTCCATACCTAGAACAATAGTGCATCGACACATAACAGGAGCATCACTGGTCTTCCGTCTTCAACCTTGAAGCAAAGGTTGGAATCCGCTTAACTCTCAGTAAAGCCTAGAGTCATCAGTAATCTGCCCATCCTGTCGTACCATGTCGAACCTCAATATATTCTGTAGTCACTCCCTCTGAAGCGGAGCATCATACTCCCTCTGTCTTCTGTGCTCTATGCACTGAAAACATTCTGTACTAGAGTGACAAGTAGCTTCCTATGCTACTAATATTCTATGTGACCATCTAGTGTATAGACTTACATCTTCAACCTTGTACCAAAGGTTAAGATCTTCATCAGGCTCATCATGTATGTGTTTAAACTCTTACTGGCTGCAAATGTCTCTTCGTAGTCTAGGCCTTCTTTTCATGAGAAGCCTCGTGCTACGAATCTTGCTTTGTATCCCACAATATTTCCATCTACTGCATGATGGAGCTATGAACTTCCCTTCACGTATTGATACTGCATCCTAGACATCATTCTTCTTTGAACTGGTCTTCCATTTATTCTTAGTTACTTCTTCATGGCTGGAAGATTCTGCATCAATGATGTCACTGCACTCGTCATATCATTCTTTGTCTTTGAACTGTCGTCACTTGTTCTTCAGAACAAGTCCTAATTCTTCTTTGCTTGTAGGCGATTATGTATGCGATCTTTCCTACAAGTCAAATGCATTTGTATGGTTAGAAAATTTCATAAGGAATATTCATACTGGCAAATACTTATGCATAAATATATGATCATGCAACTACTTTAGCCAATACAACATTCATCCATATCTCACTGAAACTTTCTAGATGCCTTCCATCTCTACCAGGACAACATTGAGATTGTGCACTAATCCAATATGTCAGCAAAGAGGTTTCATTCTAGATAAGAAGCAATGGAGAATTTGTATAGCACCATGAGCTACTTACCTATCACATGCATATTAGAAGTATACTGTCGTTAATGCAAACATCCTATCATGCATGATACATCAACAAATGCATAACAAAACAATATCATGAAATGACAACTTAATACTTATCTTTATTTGTTTCGTGGGTGGACTCCTTCTTGAGTCTTCAGCTTCATTGTCTTCTTCATTCATAATAGCATCGTTTCTTATCCAAAAGCTAAGGTGGATAAGAAGTTCTTCAAGAGTTGAGTTCTTCATATTCCTCATTGCTTGCGGGATCTCCTTTGGATGGTAAGAGCTTGATCTTCAGTTGCTTCCACCTTCTCTTCTCGAGCTTCTTCTTCTTGTGAGTTCTCTTCCCAGAGTCTACTGAAATTAATCACTTCCTTCTGGCACACATTCCTCGAATGAATGAATCCCACGATCCTGGGAGGCCATTCAAAATGGCCATCACCACTTCTGCATTCTTCACTTCTTCTTTTACCACTTCAAGTTGTTCTTTGATTTGAGAGACTCTTATGACTGCATGGTCTCTGCATTCTGGATCTTCACATTCTTCAACTGGTTTCTTAGGGTCATATTCTGATTTCTGTTCTTCCCTTCAAATAGCTTGAAATTCTTCAACAGCTTTGCTTGCAATAGGTAGTGCTCTGTGATGCACATGTGCAAGCCTTCTATGCCAAAGCTCATTTGGCTCTACTATGTCATGGATCAAGGCTTGTTCTAGATGGCCCTTAAATTTGTACAAGCCTCCTTCTTGTTCTCCAATCAATACCGCATCATCGATAGTCTTTCCTTTTGGCCACATGATGACTTGACCATCTATGAATGCAACCAACATTCCTTGGATAGAAGGTTTTTCTTCAGTCCTGGCACAAACAACACTTCTTTCATTGTTAGAGACTTACCAGAGTCTAGCTTGTATGAAGATTCCCCACTACCTTTTATTGGATATTAGTAGTCATTTCCTAGTTTCACCTTGTGAGGTGATTCATGTTCTGACAGTCTTACAAAGGATTCCTTGAATCCCGTCATGTGTTTGGAAGCCCCACTGTCTATAAACCAATCATCACTTCCATGAGTAATGTTACTTGTGAGAGCTGATATCAGAACATATTCATCCTCGCTTGAAAAATCTTCACTTTCATATCTGGATCTCTTTCTGGATGGTTCATCATCCTCTGCAGCATGAGCACGATGTCTTCTTTGGCCTTGACCAAGTTCTTCTTGTGAAAGACTTCTAACCTCGTCTCCCTCTGAAACTGGAACCTCTATACTCATGTAGGTGTCCAATCCATTTTATTCAGAGAGAGCAAATACTTCTATGCTTGGAAGTTGTCAACTTCACTAAGCTTATCATCAAGCTGTTGTGATAGATCACTTTGAAATGAGAACCTCAAATGAAAATAGCAAGGGATTAGATCTTACCGATTTGAGGTCTCCATCTTGGTTCCGGAGCTGGCTGATCTAGGGTTTACCACATAAACCCTAATTTTCAAAACTTAGAATCTTTCAGATCTAATTGGATAAACAGATAGATCTCTTCAAATGGAGTTGTACAATGTACTCCTTTTCTGAAAACAGTGGAGGGAAGCTCCCGGAACAGGAAGCCCTAGATTTCCAATTTCTTCTACAGAAATTCCTATTACTGTTTCTATGATATCTCTGAAATTACTGATCCTCTGTGTCTAAAATTTCGTACTGAGGTAACCTCACATGTCCCTGATCCAACACCATAGGTTTCAGCAGAATTGGTTTCACCATTTGGGATTTATGATCCATTTCCCAAGGTGACCTGTTACAGGACTATTCAGAACAGCGAAGTTGTACAGAATGCCACGTGTCACAGGTGTATCTTCTAAGTCTAAAATTCGGATTACTGAAAGTACAGTCTGTGCCCTTTCTGGAACATCTTCAAGAATTCCATTTGGACCTCTGTAGCCCAAGATATTGCAGATCTCCCCATATGTCCTGTTTAGGGATGAATTCTGGAAGAGGCTGGAACCCTAACTTGGAGGGATCATATCTCCCAGAATATAGCGAATCTGAGGCTGATTTTTGGACACAGACTTCATCAGGATTTTATATTTGGCCCCTACAATTTTCAGCTTCTGAGACTTCACCAACCTTGAAATATAGCGACTGTACCAAAATGTATCAATTTTAGTATTTAGGGTTTTTCAAGCTCAGGGTCAAACTAGGGTTTGACTTTCTCGGAGTTTCACCCAACCAAATTTCTTGATCCAGGTCTCTAAATTTCGGTTTTGATGAGGAGAACAATCCTATGCTAGTCTCACTCAAAAATTCCTCTTTTGTAGAAAGCCCTAATTTCCACATCGAAAACTAAAAATGCTCGGAATCGAATTTCGCTTCGACAGAAAGATGCACCCTTCAATGGAGAGTCATCCTAGCATACGTTTGCTGATAGATTGTGGAGAGAGACCCAAAAAGTAAGAAGCCCTAGCTTCTGTAGCTGCACAATGTCTTCTTCTCAGGTTAGCTCTGATACCATGTTAGTTTTTCAACATTTAAGCTAGCATTATGTTAGGATCTTTTCACTGAGAGAATAACAAGCACAGCAATAAAACATAAGCACATCACAAGAGACAAGAGACACAAAGAGTTTTGATCGGGGAAACCATAAATGGAGAAAACCCCGCAACTTCCTCAAAGATAGAATCACCACAAGATGTAAGACCCCAAAATAGTAAGATGCACTCCCGATAGCAGTAGTCTTCTAGTCCCAGTATATTTCATTCTGTCTAGTGCACCACACTTGAGAGAGTAAGTGATGTGATGTACAAGTGATAAATAGAGAGACTCTCACTCTCTATTTATATTCTTCCGTTCACTTGAAGTGCACTTAATTATGTTGGCCCAACCAACAATTACTTACTCGAGCCTACACCTTAATTAGTGTATAATAACTCAAGTGCCCTGAAACTGTGGGGACTTCCACAATGACTTGACAAGACTTGTTTACATTATTAATCCTCCCGATCGGAACATCGGGGCATGACAACATGACTCAAATACATAATAGAAGCATTCCGGAATAAACATCGAGTTACAATAAATATAGAAGAATACATTCCGAAGTTACATATACATCAACAGAATGGGTAATTACTGTACCTAAACAATACGCGTTGAACAAGTCTAGTCTACCTTAGATTTAATATATAAAAATTAACAATTCTAGTCTACCCTTTTTTTCTTTGAAGTGAAGAATCAAAATCCATGTTTTCAACAAAAAGCTTTCCTTCATCCAAAAGTATAGGTATAGGTGGGATAGGTATAAGTGACCACTAAAGGAATTTTTCATCCATAAACAAGCCAAATTTGAAGATCATCCCTTTCTGGTGCAAGAAGGGATTGATTACTTCCCGTGCCTTCAATAAATTCTTTGCAACAAAAGTGTTATAAACCTTGATTGGGGATGGATTGAGGAGTGTTTAAAAGTTCAAACCTCACCACCCTTTTCTACCATAAGGGGTTCAAAATTAAATACAAACGTGCAGAAGAATATTCCAAGCTTCAACCTCTTCGAGAATGTTAAGACTGAATATTGTTCCTAGTCTATGTGTGTTATTTTTCAAAGATTTATTTCCTATTACTTTTCATTTTTGGTTTGGTTTGAAGTTTCATAGTGATAAATACATTTTGTTTGATTTTATGGTTATAGTTGTTTTGATTAATTTCCTTTTATTTGTTTTAAAGTTTCATTTTGGCTTATTAGGGGTTATATATCTTTAAAGTCTGAAAAAAAAAATCTTATATTAAAATATATTCTAAGATTTATATTTGAGATCTAACCCTCATTTTTTAGTCCTTTGTCAAATATTTTCATGAGGAGATTCTTGTAGCAGCTCTATTTTTCTTGTTTTTGTCATTATCATTGGAATAATATTACGAGGTGATGGAAATGAATTCTTGAAAACCAAAAGAGGTTTTTTCCAAAACAGACTTATCCACAAAAACCTCTCTCAGTTTTACAACAGCTATTATCGTTTGAGAGATTCGAATTCATCTTTGTGGCCTATTTTTTAGGGTTTGAATTTTTAATAGTTTCATGTTTTAGTCACAAATTTCCAGCACGTATTGCGATCAATTGAAGGGGGATTTTTAAAACCAAGAGAGGTTTTTGTTCATAACTCACTCATTTGAAAAAAACCTCTCTCATTTTTTTCACAGGTGTCCCGGATCGAGAGATATGGAGGAGTCTTTGAGACCCAAATTTTCAGAATTTCGCCGAATTTCCCCAAATCCGATTTTCTATTTTCGGTTAATTACTCTTTATGGATTTGAATTTAGTTTGTAACTACTTATTGTAACTGTCTCATAATAGACCTAGAAGGTAGTTATGGAACTACTTTATCTTTGTGATGATAAAAGGAAGACAAACATACAGTTTTAGTAGAGGAATTTTAACTCAAGGAGAGGCTCTAGAGCTGATGTATCTCAAGCTAAGACTGATAACTCTTATGTAAGTTTGAAGACTGTTATTGATTATATACATACTGATAAGCCATTTTACCTGCTATGCTACTTTTATTTATAATCTGTTTGATTACTCATCATACAACTTCATTTCTTGTTTAAGGTTTTTACTCATGCAAATGCTTATATCTTGTGAAAGGAATCAATATTATTTATGTAATGTTTATGGTTTATCCATATGTGTTTGATCCCCAGTTCTTCAAACTTTTTCATGATCTAGTTCTTGTGTTAACTTGTTTGTGTTTTTACCTCCTTGTTGATAAAGTTTTAAACCAAAACCATTAAAAACCAATTTCATTTTGTTTCATTTTTAAGATTGTGTTAGCTTGTTCTTGTGGTAGTCTAGGAACAATTTCTAGCACAAACATCTTTGGCACCGTTGTCGGGGACAAAGCTGAAGTATATCTTCCCTGGGATATCATTATTCATCTGATTTTGAGAGGTGAACAAAGTCAAAAAATATTTTAGACTACAATTTTTCATCGACGACTCCACGGAAGAAAGATTTGTTGGCCACTCCACTGATTCAAGAAGTCAATGAGCATGGAAGCCATTGTGGCTGCGAGGTATGCTTTCTGTGATTTCTCAAATATTGTTGGTTTTCCACATCCAGTGCTTTCTATAACTGAGTGGGGTGACTATCTTCCTAGATTCAGAGGAAACAAGTATGAGCATCCTCGTGAGCACTTATTAAATTTTCATAAATGCATGCTTGAACATGATTTTGTTCACGAGGATGTCTTAATCAAGATGTTTAGATTTTCTTTAGAAGAACATGCTCATGAATGGTGTCAATCTCTTCCCACTGCTAGCATTCATTCTTTGAAGGAGTTTCATCATGTTTTTCATCATCATTATCAAAGATTTTATCCGGCAGATCTTCTATTTGAAAATTGTTGTGAGGAATATGAATTGCATGATGAGATTGAAGATAGAGATAGAGAAGAATTGGTCCCTCACAATCTTCATCAGTTCTATAATGATCTTCAAGATGGTAGGTTTTCCCATAAATATGAACTAGAAGTGAATAGTGAAGAAGACGAAGGTTCTTTTACTATCATTAGTTCTTATTATTATAAACCTGAAGATTTGGTTTCTTTAGATACAAAACACAATGATCAGTTGTCTTTTGGTCAAATGCCTATGGAAATCAGTAAGGGAAATCCTCAGCTTTCAAATTTGCAGACAAAAGGAAATTGCGCCAACCATGAAGAACTGGATTTGCAGAGATCGTCTATTTCCAAGGAGGAATAGCAAGAGGATTTTCTTTCTCTTTATGTACCTGTTACTTCAAATCTAGATAAAAAAAGATGATAATGATGAGGAAGATCATGCTAATGTTTTTTCAAATCATCCTTTCTATGATGAATGTGAATCTGACCCAGGCATTAAGGGAAATGATCAGCACTCTTCAGAAATCAGTCAACTTGAGTTAGTGGAAGATATAAAATAGTATAACCTCAACAGAGTTGAAGATTTTATATATTGTTCTCTTATTGCATTATCTCATGGAAAATTGATAATTTAGGACACCCATTTGTAGTCCATTCTTTTTTAACAACATGATGGAATAATTTTGCATGAGTTTCATGATCACATGGCTTCTTGGATGGAGTTGTATTTTTCAAAGGTTTCTAATGCTCCAGCTTTTGGCATACTTCCTATTTCCAGTCGTAGGTATCAGCTGTCTACAGACTCTTTAATGCATTTATCACATATTTTGTGGGTCTTCTTAAATAATAGCATGCATGGAATTATGATTCTCAATCAAATGGTTTCTTGGCTTCACTAGAAGTATGGTTACACTTGATTGGGTTGTTTCCTCCGATTAGAAGTAGGAGTAAATAGCAGAATAAGATCGCTATACGAGCATGTAGATTCTTTTTAGTATGCTGGTTTGTAGCAGTATTTTGTCATTTCAGAGGTATGTGTTCAGAGTTTGAGAAAGTTGCAGAGATTTGGTAAATGACTCCATCACCCAATGAATAAGGCACAAGGTCTACAGGTTCTTGAAACCTCACAAGGAGGCTTTCATCCCACGGCAGGAGCCAGATGTTAAGACAGAATATTGTTCCTAGTCTATGTGTGTTATTTTTCAAAGATTTACTTCCTATTACTTTTCATTTTTTGTTTGGTTTGAAGTTTCATAGTGATAAATACATTTTGTTTGATTTTATGGTTATAGCTGTTTTGATTTATTTCCTTTTATTTGTTTTAAAGTTTTCATTTGGCTTATTAGGGGTTATATATCTTTAAAGTCTGAAAAAATCTTATATTAAAATATATTCTAAGCTTTATCTTTAAGATCTAACCCACATTTTTTAGTCCTTTGTCAAATATTTTCATGAGGAGATTCTTGTAGCAACTCTATTTTTCTTGTTTTTGTCATTGTCATTGGGAGAATATTACGAGGTGATGTAAACGAATTCTAGAAAACAAAAGAGATTTTTATCCACAATATACTCATCCATAAAAACCTCTCTTAGTTTTGCAACAGCTGTTATCGTTTGAGAGATTCGAATTCATCTTTGTGGCCTATTTTTCAGGGTTTGAATTATTTGAATAGTTTCATGTTTTAGTCACAAATTTCCAGCACGTATTCTGATCAATTTAAGGGGTATTTTTGAAAACCAAGAGAGGTTTTTGTTCATAATAGACTCATTTAAAAAACACTCTCTCATTTTTTATACAGGTGTCCCGGATCGAGAGATATGGAGGATTCTTTGAGACCCAAATTTTCAGAATTTCCCCAAATCCAATTTGTTATTTTCGGTTAATTAGTCTTTATGGATTTGAAGTTAGTTTGTAACTACTTATTATAACTGTCTCAGAATAGACCTAGAAGGTAGTTATGGAATTACTCTACTTTTGTGATGATAAAAGGAAGATAAACATACAGTTTTATGGGAGGAATTTTAACTCAAGGAGAGGCTTTAGAGCTGATGTATCTCAAGCTAAGACTGATAACTCTTATGTAAGTTTGAAGACTGTTATTGATTATATACATATTGATAAGCCATTTTACCTGCTATGTTGGTTTTATTTATAATCTGTTTGATTATTCAACATACAAATTCATTTCTTATTTAAGGTTTTTACTCATGCAAATGCTTGTATCTTGTGGATGGAATCAGTATTAGTTATGTAATGTTTATGGTTTATTCATATGTGTTTGATCCCCGGTTCTTCAAACTTGTTCATGATCTAGTTCTTGTGTTAGCTTGTTTATGTTTTTACCTCCTTGTTGATAAAGTTTTAAACCAAAACCATTAAAAACCAATTTCATTTTGTTTTATTTTTTAGATTTTTGAGATTGCATTAGCTTGTTCTTGTGGTAGTCTAGGAACAATTTCTAGCACAAATAGAGAGATCTAGAAATAACCTTGGGTTCCAAATTAAATACAATTGTGCAGAAGAATATTCCAAGATTTAACTCATCCAAGGATCTAGCAATAACCCTTGATATCCACGGGTCCATAGAAGTACAATATATCCTCTAGCAGACCTTGCAAAAATCTCTCTTCCCTTCCTAGTTGGCCAAGAGGAATTGCCTACGGGGTGATTCAAGCACTTGGATACCACGGTTTTGATCATATAAACAATGCTTTGTCACAATTTCTTTGCAAAGAACTAGAAGTAAAATAAAATAGCTAAACAATTGAATATGTGATTAGTCTAGATCCAAGCCCAACCTTTGTCACTAAGCCAATCTAGGAAGGGGTAGATGCTTTGATGATAACACGCTTTTTCTCCACTTGATATTTCAACCAGAGGCTAGACATAGAATGCTTAAGCATTCAATAGTGGAATGGAAGGAGGTTTTTTCTACCTAGATAAATAAGAAAGGGGTCATCGATGAAATGGCAATTAGTCAATTGTAGACCACCTCACTTGGTTAGTGTGATTCCATAAAGTTTACCAAGTCTAGCCCTCCTTTGAAGAATACAACCTAGGGCTTTGGTTGCCCTAAAATATAATGCTTGCGCAAAAGGGTATCCTTAGCAAATATACACACAGAACGTATGGAAGAACATTTCGCCATATCATGGGATTTTTCAACATCAATATTCAAAAAAGTGCGTTGTGGCCAATGGACTGAGCCCACTACATGCCTTCCTAAACTGTAACAATGTTGTCTAGTGCTGGGATCCCCATATTTATACAGCTAGATATCTATGTAATCATTTGCTAAAGATTATCATTATATTGGAGCATTGTGCATTTGGAGGTTGCCCTTATTTGCATAGGGTGTTCACCTTATGTTTTCATATGAATGCCAGGATGATTCTTAGATCTTCTAGAAATGGAAAAGGGTAGATCTTCACTTCTGGCAACGTTGGGTCAACTTCACACCCTAGAAAGCAATTCTGGTTTAATTTTGGAAGCCGTGACAGTGAAAAAAATCATCAAACAGTATAAACAAAGGTGAAAAGTGCAAATTTGGGCGGTTCCTCTGGGTTGAATCGGCCTCATGGGCAGTTCTGGGTATGTCCCAGCCTCCTAACAGCCTTAAACAGTGATCTTGGGCATTGTTTCAGCCATCAAATAGCATGTAACCACCCTAATTCTTAAATCCAGGTGCATCTTAGACACTTCTAGGTAGTCTTATGGAGGTTCTGTCCCCTGGGCACAGATTTGGCTAAAGTCAACAGTAAAACTCCACCATGTTAAACTCTAGGCACACTAGGGCTCTTTTTCAGCCCTCAAACAGCATGAAACAGTAATCTAAGTTGTTAGGTCTATGAGAGAGCAGTGGAAAAGTCTTGAACAACAACATTTTTTGAAATATTTCAACATCGCTGTGCATGGTTGTATCGTCCAAAAGGTAGCAAGAAGTATACTTTGAGATCTGGGCATGAATAACAACAACAAGCAATCTTAAATCCCTAATTCTAGGTGCTTTCCAGTCATGAAAACATTGAAAATAGACCTGTAGCAATTTTGGGAATCATTCATGAGGTAAACACTCTTCATCTTTGTGCTCTGCAAAGAAGGAATAAATTCATTTACAAATGGCCCTAGTCTGCGCAAAGCATTTCTCTATAGTCTGCGCAATACATAGGAAATTCTCCCCATCATGATGGCTTTGGTATACAGAGTATCCTTCTTCTTTCTTGACAGTCAGGAATTCATCACAAAATGAATAGGAAACAAGTAGCCGGTAAGCTAGTAGCTTAACCACAAAAGACTCATCCTTTCTGTCATTTGGGAAGCCAGTCCACACAACACCGTCTCCTAAATCTTACCAGCAACAACAGTCAGTGTTGAGCTCCTCATACAGGTCATCTTTTCACATGTTCACTAAGAATGTTTGACGAGAAGGGTCTCATTCCTTCTTCATTCAATTGCAATACTATGGTTGTAGTGACAATGATAATTTAAAAAATAATATGAGAATATAGAGAAATGGGATCATTGAGGAGGACAATAGTAAAATGGAGAAGTTGAAAAATAGTAAAATGGAGAAGTTGAAAAATTATAGGAGTAAATTGTTGGTTTCGGAAGAATTTCACTTATGCAAAAAATTCAAGCTACTTGGCTTAAGGAAGGTGAAAATAACAAGTCTTTCTATAGATTCATTCATGCCAGAAAGGCACAAAATACCACTTGTAAGATCCAAGACAACCCAGGGGTAGTTCACTTTGGTTATAAGGACTACTTTCTTCTGGGCAGCAATCTCCCGGTCAATAGAATCTAGATCGGCTCCGGCGGGCTTGGCGGAGGGTCGACTGGCTTCGGGAGGTCTCGTGGAATATTCTTCCTCCATGGCGCTGATGGTTGCCAAATGAAACCATATTCAAAACCTTCTATGTCTCAAAATTTCTCAAGAAAATGTAGTAATGGAGTACGTATTAAAAGATGCAAAAAACGCAGCAGTTCCTATTTTGCTTAAAGCCGGATCTGCAATCAAATTAAGCAAGAAATACAGAGAAAAGAAAGAGAAATTTGGAAATATGGTTTCGGCTTTGTTTTTATCATTCGAGACTCCTGCAAAGTAATGACGCACTGAAAATGACCAAATCAATCGATACGCGCCATTGTTGAAATAGGAGAGATGATTCAAGGGGTAGGCCTTCGGGCTTGATCCAGGTGATTTAGTATATGTTACACGTTTTCCAACATTATAAGCATACAAAAACAGAAGGTTGACGGAACTTAAGAACTGGTGTTCAAACTTTGTTTTACAAATGTAATTCCTTTACATAAATTTATTCTCTTCCAGAGAAAAATTGATTTAGATTAAAAGACCATTAAATAGAAAAGAAAAAAATAAGATAAATTCAAAACCCTACCTGAAGGAACTTTCGGTTGACTGACGACAACTTTAAACAGGTCGTTTAGCTCCTTCTCCCTCTTCTTTTCATCTTCCTTCTTTTGCTGCAATCCAAACAAATAGGTCAATCCTCACCATGAAACCCTAGTAAATTTTGATCGTCGTAAACCCTCAGAAAACCAGGAGAAAAATATTACCTTCGCTACATTAACCTTGGCATCGGATTTGGGCTGCACGAAATGCTCAAGGCTCTGGACATATTTCTGAACATTTTTTCTCTTGTCCTTGTTCTTGAGGCCGAAGGTCTTTTCCTCGACGACCTTCTATTTTTTGGCCACATCGGCCTTGGATTGCTGCTTAGGAGGCATGTTTATGCTCAGTGACCTGAAATTCGCTTCCAAAATTCGTCGGTTGAAAGTTGAATCAAGAGGAAATTTTGGCCTATCGCAGCAACGAAGAGATGGATCGAAAAATTGGATGGCGTAGACATAGTAACTCCTAGTTTCATTTTGATGCATAACCATAGGATCGAAAAATTGGATGGCGTAGACATAGTAACTCCTAGTTTCTTTTTGATGCATAACCATATTCATCTGAAAACTTTAATGGTTTCATTCATTAGAGACACATTGCATAATTTATTTTAGTTTGAAAGGATATTAAGCCCTAGTTTTGATGCATAACCATATTCTTTCGAAAACTCCATTGGTTTCATTTATTAGAGATACATTGCATAATTTTATTTTAGTTTGAAGGGTATCGAATGTGCAAATAACATATATTGGTTTCATAAGTGAGAGATACATTGCATAATTTTATTTTAGTTTAGAAAGGTATCAACTATGCAAATAATGTTATGTTATTTTAGTTTGGAAGGGTATGGAATGTGTTTGTACATTTAGTTTAGATAGGTTGGTTATATCAAGATGTACTTGGAAAAACTTAAGGTAAAGTTAAGTGGACCTTCCATTTTTCCATTATGAAAGATTTTTTTGTCAATAAGAACTTACCCAATAAAAGAGTTTCTATTCTACTTCATATCTTTCAATTTGTCCATAGAGTGCAAATTTACCGCACAACTATGCCCACAAATCCAAACTTTTCAAATCCATAGTTGTCATACGGTTGTCTGGTCTTTGGTGGGTGTCGTGTGAGATCTCCCCTCGTGTGTAATAAATGCACGAAGATCGCTAGGCATGAGTTTGAGGTTTTGTTTCTAATTTGGGTTTCAATTTTTAGGATATAGATAAATTTGTTTTTAGGTTATTTTTGGCCACATCGGCCTTGGATTGCTACTTGGGAGGCATGGTTATGCTCAGTGTCCTGAAATTCGCTTCCAAAATACGTCGGCTGAGCGCTGAATCAAGAGGAAATTTTGGCCTATCGCAGCAACGAAGAGATGGATCGAAGAATTGGATGGCGCACACATATTAACTCCTAGTTTCATTTTTCACCATTTTCACTTAATGGTGGCTTGGAATTTTCCATTGACCCTTGGTTTTCCACGTGAATCTTTTTGACATAGTATATCCTAGTTTTATTTTTCACTTCATGTTGTCTAGTTCATAGGATTTTGTGCTTTAGAGATGCTTAGGTAATGCAATAGGAAGTGCATTGACAATTATATCTATACAAATTATGGTAAATTATTATTCTGTTAATTGGGTTTAGTCTAAGTGGTTGTGTGATGGAGTGTTATTTTTCTCATCCATGGTTTATTCTCGTAAGTTACATGTTGACCTTGTAATGAGAATATTGTTGTAATGACTTTAAGCCTTGTTGTTGACTTGGCCTTGTGCTCTGAAGAATCTAGAGTTTACCATGGGTACCATCCTCGAAATGAGGGGAATTCCCTGTGGGTTTGCCCTTGTTTAATTACTTGGAGAAAAAAAATCGTATGGATGGTCTAGTTTAATGGCTGAGTGTTTTGAGCTTCATGCAGAAGGTCTCAAGATCAATCCCCAAGGTCTATTGCCTTGGTTGCATGTCTAAATCAGTGTCCCTACTAGGTCAGGAGTCGTAATTAATGTCAAAGAGTTTACAATATGTACCATCTACAAAATGTGAAGAAATTCCCGGGGAGTTCCATGTAAGGTTTCCCTTGGAAAAAAAATTATTGGTATTACAAAGTGTGAGCATTTATATTTCATCTCATAATGCTCATCCATTAATTGCCACTATCTGGCATCAAGGGTGGAAGAGTGCCAATTTATTGTGATTGGCAAGGATTAATGATGAAAATTGTAATGAATTTGTGGGGAATTAAATCCAATTTTGCATAAGGATTAGAGAAGAAGAATATGAATCAATTTGGACTAAAAACCCTATTCAGAGAGCATATGTTACAGAGCTTAGTTATAGAGAAATGATAAACAAGGTGACACTATCTAGTGGTGGAGGACTCTTTGGAAGACAAGGGCGCCAATGTAAACATGTGCATTCATATGGTTAGATGAAGAACAAGGTTTTGAATTGGGATGTACTTCAAAGAAGGAGTCAACAAGCATTGGATGGTATGCCCTCTACAAGAAAGAGCAAGAAACCATCCTACATTTGTTGGTAAAACATCCATATGTAAGGGTAGTTTGGTATGAGGTTCAAGGGATGACAGATTGTAAGGAGGTTTGATATGGGTACTCGGTAGAAGATTGTATAATAAAAAATTTTGAAAAGGAGAGGAATTTAACATTTTAAGGCATTTCCTTTAGTGACTACTTGAGGTGTTTGGATATCAAGAAACTCTGTCGTATTCATTGACAAGATATGTCCCAATTTCCAACCCTATTCAGGTTCGCTCTATTTACTTCCCTTTTATAATGCCCTGGCTTCGTATGACTACATCTATTTATAATGAGGGGTCACTTGATAAAGTCAATTTTGATCAAGCACCCCTTATAAGGTTTGTTTTATAAAGTTGATATTTATCACTATGCATCACATTACTTTACAATATGTAGCATTGATTAAATGTGTACCATTGATTAAGTGTGAAGGTGGAGAACAATGATCCTATGCTCGTTGCATCTAAGATCATAGTAATAATACTATTTAATCCTCTATCATGAAACAAAATCTTCCACTTTCAACATTTGTTAAGTATCTCTATCCTACACATTCAAACTATATTGAATCACTTCAAGTTAGTGACAAGTTCAAGGACCTCACCTTTGACACCTTTATAAAAAATAATACATATAGAGAGAAATCCTTCAGAAAGAAGATGTGTGCTCCTACTAGAAAGACTCATTTCCTTGATTGGGAAGCAAAGAACTAACCAAAATTCTTCCAATGGAGAGAGTAGAAAATAAGGGTGATGAAGTGTAACAAACTGAATAACCGTTGAGTTCATGGATTACATAGTGGTAACTGGGGTATAAAATATTTCCTTTGACATATTCCATACAACCCAATAAGTTAGCCATAATGAACTACAAATCATTATGTTCAAGAAAAATTCCATCTATTTCATTTTCAAATAGATCCATTTAAATTCTAGTTCATTATGAAAGGATTACGTATTCAAAACTTTGTAGTTCTTGCTTTTTATTGACTTGTGTCATTTACTTAAATAATTTTCCATTCACATTATAACTCAATTATCATTGATCTTAGTTAAAGACTTAAGGTCAAATTAATAACTATGCTTATCCCTTCAAGTATTTTAGGAGTGTGGTGATTCCTCTTCTTAACATAGTCATCTACTATGAAGGTTATCAGATACTTATCCATAACTTTTCATGGTCAAGGGTATGGCTACTTGATCTTGATAGTAACCCATTACAAAACACAAAGTTCCACTTGTGTTAATTCAATACAACACTTTAAAGTAACGATTGTATGAAGTAATATACCATATAGTTCCTTATCCTCAATTAACCATAATAAACATATTAAAGATAAGGCATTTACACAAGATATCTATCTAAAAAGAATCCCTTTTAGAGTAACCAATACAACAAGATGTATACGCATGGCATTTATCCTTTTTGTTAGGGTTTTTAATCTTAACCATTTCTACCTTCTTAACTAGTTTCTACAATGGAATGACTTGACTATAAATATATTATCTTTTAAAATATAAAAGAAACAAATTACATTCAGATAACTCATCTGTATTAGTGTTCTATATTAATCTGCACAGTGATATAGGAACTCAAGCACAGTCTCATCAAATATTAATAACAATAATACATGAAAATGGTGTAATTGTGCTACAAAATGAGTAGCCGCTCTGTATATTCACACAAAGAATGAGTACTACAATACAATGATCATGCTGCAAGCATGAATGACAAAGCAATTTGAATTCCCAAGGAAGTCATTCGAATTGAATGAGTGAGTCTAGATTAACTGAATGTAAGCCACAGTCAACACTCAAGTTAACCACTGATCAAAACCCTAATTGACTCAACTGAGCCCTAACTGAAGTCAAAGTGCAATAAATGACCGAGTCTAACTGAAAGTAGGTCAGACACATGTCACAACAAGCCAACCATCAAGTTATAACGCTTCAATGACTCCAATGAACCCCGATGAGGTTAACTAAAGTGTAACTGAACATCAGAAGTGGTTGGAGGCGCCCCTGTTGACTCCAGTTCATTAAATAATCAATTTAATGATGGAGAGTGCCTTCACTACTCTATTTAACTGATTGTAACCATCAATTAACAATATGGGGCATTAATGACACTCAGATCACCCCCAGAATGCTCCAGTTAGCCTCCCGGAATGTCGAAGAAGGCTAAGTTAGCCTCCTTGATTGAAGGTGGGCGTGGATGTGATCTAGCTGATGTCATCTAGTGCTCCTATGATGTTAATTAAGTCAATAATACTTAGGATAGTGGTTTAACTAGGCCAAATTGACCAAAATGA
>LPNX010572706.1:94416-157325 GCA_001517045.1 Pseudotsuga menziesii
CGGCATCCTCAAACACTTCCTATGTTGCAGTTGGCAACCTCCCTACATTTGGGGTCAAGATACCCCAAGAAAGTGGGATCAAAACAGGTGGCTCAATTAATGACAACTAACTCAAAAAGACCTAGGCAATCTTAATAAAAGTACCCATTGAAGAGAGCTGAGGCTGCTCATCCAGGAGAAGAATCATTCAGATGAATGCACTTCAAGGAATTCATTGGGGAAGGGAAATTTTGAGGAAGATGTTTGAGGGGTAAACTGCAGGAAAGTGATCTAGTACAGCTTTGCAGCTGAAAGATCTTACTGCAGTGTGCAGAGTTGGTACTGAGTCTTTGGACTAGTACTTTGTTGTTTGCTCCACCTAGTTCCAGCCCAGGAGATCAGAACAGGCTCAGGGGTCCTGAGAAGTCGTTGTTTGAGCGCTCTCTAGGAGTTGGTAGGGAGGAACGGCCTCCCATTGCTGTTGTCATCCAAATTTAGAAACATGTTCCATTATCTTTTAATTTCTGTGTTAAAGTTTATATCTGTGTGTGAACAAATAATGAATGATTATATGTTATGTTATAAACTGTTAAGTTGAAATTTCTTAGTTGTTTTAAATGCTAAATCTGTTCTTTGGTGAAAAATAAATCATACCTGTGTTTTTCCCCATCTGGAGTAATCCAGATTGTACTCTAGCATAGGTAGTATGTTAAGATAGATGAAGAAATGATAGAGATGTGGATTGAATAGAATAATTTTGTATTTCAGTATAACGGAGTAATTTATCTCTGTATATAGATGTTTTCTGGAAAGGATATTGTTCTGTTTAATTAAGCTATTATTTAAAAACCAGACTACTGAATTAGGAATGCTAGCTAAGAAGAATACATAATACTTTTCAAAAACAGTAAGTTTATTTCTTTTATGTTGATTATTGTAAATAAGTTATTTATCTTATTCAAAAAATGTACTTCTGTAAACTAGAACTACTAACCTGTCATCTAGGAAAAGATTCAACTTAGATAAATACTCATTTCTGTGAAAGAAGGATTAAGTTAATTTTTACAGAGTTATTTCATGGTACTTACTGCTTAACTATTTCTTCCAATGTTCATATTTTAAGTAGGATAATTTTTGGTATAGTACTTTTATAAATAAATTATTTATAGCAATTATAATAGTATAACAATAAGTTATTAACAAAATCCTATCTATACACTTATAAAACAGACTAAATGCAAGATTAAATAGTATTTATTAAATAGTATTTATTTATGAACAAATTTAATTCAAATGAACTAAACAAAATTAATTAAAAAGAATGCACTAGTTCGAAACCCTCCTAAGATAAAACAGTATAAATTATAGTATTACATTACAACATCATATTTGATAGCATAAACCCTGTACTTTAAAAGTATAACAATATAATTAAATAAGCACTAATCCGAAGAATTGGATTACTTAGTTTTCTGAAGACATCAACCATAAAATAATTATTACAGTCCTATAAGGACAGAGAAGAAAATATTAATGAAAGTATGATTACTCCTACCTATAACACACAGTTATTTTAACATGTATTATTAACTAACCTACAGAATAATCTGAGAAATTAATTATGCACAGGTTACTAACAAATTTTAAACTTGCTCGAATGACCGAGCTTATTAACAATTAGTATGACAGAAAGATATAGCAAAACAAACAATAAATATTTTACTATAATGGAAGATAAGATTTAACAGTATAAATATCTTTACACAGTCGAAATTGGGTAAAACCCTAATGCACAAAAATTACATTTTGAGTACCAAAATAACCAAGTCCAAGCTCAAGATAGATACATCTCTTCATTTAAAGTTAACAGAGAACGGCTCGACAGGCCACATATTTTTTTCAATATAGAACTTTATACATAACCAGTAAACAAGGATTTACAAGTCATGCCACAAGCCGAAAACCTTGCGAGCAGCAAGGGTTTGATAAACAAACTAAACAACTGAATAAGTTAACCAAAAAAACAATAACCACAAGGGTCATTTGCAGTCCACGGCGACCAACCAAAACTGTTCCATAAGGAACTGCACATGTATGAACTACCATGGGTTGACCAGGGCTTACCCGTGAGCAGGAAACCGACCATGCTTTTGCACCAGCTACGAAGGAAGACGTAACTGTCACCTGCAAGATAACCCACATATGTTAATACTATTGCATTAAGTCACAACGAAGCTAAAACAAGTTTTAAAAAAACTGATAAAGAGTTTTATTTACCTGAAATTAAAAGTAAAGTAGCCACCCACGAACAAGAGTGCCGCCACCAACAAAACGAACAGCAAACCCTTCATCTCTTTCGTGACAGAGGCGGGTTTAACAAGTACAACCATAGCTAGTAGCATCCAAAGGAAGGGAGCGACGGTCAAGCAGGAAGCAGGCAGAGAAGCAGGCACCGTCACCACCCTTTAGAGCATGAGAACCCACACTACCAAAAACCCTATGACAAACTAGACTGAAGGTTAGAGTCATGGCTCTTAAGATTTTGTAGCCTAGATAAACTTACAGACTTGTAAGCTATCCTCACAAGCAAGCCGTGAAAGAATAACCCCAAAAACTACACACAGTGTAAACTGAAGCAAAATGACACTGCTCTCCTCAATCATTGCAGGATGAATTCACAGTGTAAACAAGAAGCAAGGGTGTTAAAAGAGGACTGAACTACATAATAAGGACACAAAGTTCACATGGCGGCCAAGACCCAGTTGCAGAGCGGACCAGAGGCCCGAAAACGATGGAGGAAAAATGACCAAGTCTAGGGTTCATAAGCCCTTTTATTTTCTCAACACTTGGCCCAGGAAGAACCACGTGTTCACGTAAATAATTCAACCATGCAGTGGGTAAATCATATAGTCCCTGCATGCAATCAAATTCCAATTATCCAAACGCATGTTAAGCACAATCTTATAGTATGGTAATCATTTACAAAGGTTCCATGAGTCAGTCAACGTTTGCATGATATAATCTAATTATGCATAATCAATAAACCCTCAAATCATTGCCAAGTCTATGATAGTCGACGCATAGTCTGGGATGGGGTGATCTCAAAACCTTGTATTTACATAACCTTTTACATGATCAAATCAAAGGAGTGGTCAATCACCACATCCTTAACCCTTTGCATGTTACCTTATAAACCTTTTATTCATGCCAAGATCATTATGTTATTACATACCCCAAGTATGTTATGTTTTACTTGCCCAATTATTTAGGTTTGGAACATAATTTATGAACTTTATAATATATAGTTATTCACATTAAGTTTACTATTGATCATGAAATCGATGCATTGTAATATCATAATCGATACTTTTGCCCCAAGCATATTTATGCATAAAAATATTTAGTTCTTCACTAATGGATAAACCATTTAGTAGTATCATAAATAGTATAGTTACAACCGTCGATAAGCCTTGAGCTATCGAAGCCAGGTTAATAAAGTAAATCTTATGATACTTAGGAGATGCAAAGAAAAGGTTATTCTCCTCTCCTAGCCAAACTTATGATAATAAAGTTTTATTAACAACTTTGCATGGCTAATCACCTTGTCACCAACATTTATGTTGTGACTTGAAAATGTTTAAGAACATAGTTTTAATTAGGATCATGAACTTTATAAACCTTAGTTGTTTATAATCCAGAACTACTAGTAAGCTTAAAAGCTTTATAAACAAGATGAATAGTGTAGGTATCGTTGAATATCAGTAGGTGACAAATACTCGAATGTTAGCTAAGAATCCTGTACATAGTTCAGATCAACAAAGTTTAAATAACTTTTGTCTATTTACTAACCTTGACAAGTACTTTTAGCTTTCCTATGTTTTGGATTAGTCACATAATCTTTTAGAACTATCTAGTGCTTACAATAATTAATAAATCAAACTCTTTCTTGAAGAATGGACTTTAGATAAGTAATGTGGTCAAAAGCTTAATCCAAAGAGATATTATTAAAATAAAATAAGAAACTAGAGTGAACCCATCTCACTAAACTCTAAGTCCTTAGGACTTGGTACTTTACTGTAATGTTTAGAACTTTATAGACAGAAATCTTCGTTACGGAAGATAAATAACCAGAAATCGCTTATACCAATTTTACAAGTCGATAATGTATTTTACTGTCAGAACAATCATTACAACATTACAGGTTATGCACTCTTGGTGAAATTAACTCACAACAAGATTACAGGTCATGAATCAGGGAAAATAATAACTGTCACTAATTACATTTGTATTGACAATTTAGATGGAAGAAACAAACTGCTTGTTTTACCTCATAGAAGCAGTTGAATTTGTAACAGCTTATTTACCGAGCTAATTATTTTGCAAATAAAAGTATATTTGAATGCTTTATGAAAATTTTAGGCGTTACTCGATCATTCATACCTGTAAACCTGTGAGGACAAGTAAACTTTCTGCGTTAGCTCAAAAGCTAAGTAAGCCCCATAATCCAAGAAAGTTCCACCTACTTGTCGCAAATTAAAACTCATCAGCAAACTGAAAGAGAAATTATTATACAAGTTGAACCTAAGCTTGTATTAAAAAGTAGAATGCTAAGTACTTAATTCAGATTATGCATTAACTAATCTGTTAACCAAATAATTTATAGATAACTGTTAGTCGTTAGCAGACCGCATTCTCAATATTTTATGTATTTTCAAAATTTTAAATTTTTCAGAATATTTGGGGTTTTGACATGCAATCTGCTCATCAGTTAGGCAGTATTGCAGAATGATGGTCCTGTCATGCACTATCTCCCTGATATAGTGCATGTGGATCTCTACATGCTTGGTCCTTTACTTGGTAACTGGATCTATGGATATCTTAATAGGACTTTGATTGTCCCAAAAGAGGACAGTGGACAAAGTAATACCAAGATCAAACTCTGAAATAATTCCTTGCAACCAAACTACTTGGATGCAAGCATTCACCGCTCCTCGATACTTGGCCTCTGCTGAAGATAATGCTATGGAAACCTACTTTTTGCTAGACCAACAAATGGGCCACCACCAAACATGAATACATATCCGGGAGTAGACTTTCGATCAATAGAATCACCCACCCAATCGGAATCTGTGTATCCAACCAGCTCTAGCTCAGAGTCTGTAGCATAGTGAATGTCATAGGTCCTGGTTCCCTGAATATATTGGAGGATCCTTTTGGCTGCATTCCAATGAATATCATGCAACTGCTGCATGTATCTTGATACATCATTCATGACATAACAAATATCAAGCCGAGAATGTGTCAAGTACAACAAGCTACCAATCAACTGTCGATAGATAGTGCAGTCCATGGGAGGTGTGCTTTTTCCTTCTCCAAGGCTGATCCCTTAAAGGAAATGGAATGGTGCAGGCCTAAATTCAGCCATGTTAAACTTAACTAACAGATCTGATATGTATTTGGACTGAGTGACCATTATCCCATCATAATTTTGCTCAATTTCAAGCCCCAAAATTTGTTTTAGGAGCCCCAAATCACTCATTTCAAAGGCATTGTGGAGAGCAGTTTTGATGGCTGAAATGGAAGCAACTGTGCTACCTGTGATCAGTAAGTCATCAACATATAAAACAATAATGATTAAATGACCATCAAACTGCTTTATATACACATTTGGATCTGATCTACACCTTTGGAAGTTTTACGAGAGAAGGAAGGCATCCATCTTGGAATACCACTCTCTTGGGGACTATTTTAACCCATATAGTGACTTCTTTAGCTTGCAAACCAAAGATGGATTAGTGATGTAGCCCTCAGGATGCTTCATGTATATCTCCTCATGAATATCTCCATGTAGAAATGCTAACTTAACATCCATATGATGCACTTCCTAGTGCTTAGATACTGAAATTGCCAAAACAAGGCGGATGGAGTCCATTTTTGCAACCAGTGCAAAGGTCTCGTGGTAGTCCACACCTTAGACCTGAGAAAAACATTTTGCCACCAGCATTGCCTTATATTTGTAGGTGTTTCCATTAGTAGCAACCTTGTTTTGAAACACCCACTTGCATTGAACCAATTTCCTTCCCGGAGGAAGAGAAACTAGCTCCCAAGTAGTGTTTTTCTGAAGAGAATGCATCTCCTCATCCATGGCAACTTGCCATCTCGGATCCTTCCGAGAATGGTAGTAGGACTTTGAGTCTGAACTAATCATGAAATAACAAGTTTCAGATAGCAAATTACCAGGACAAGAGAGCGCAATACCTGCTCTTTGGAAATTAGATCAGGTTCTCCTTGTATCATCCGGATTTCCAATGTTATCTCCTGCGGAGGAGAGTGTCTGTCGGACCCATGTGGGAAGATGATTTTGTACTTCAGGTTATGATTCAGCATCTAATGTTTGTTGCACACTGATATCATAAATCAGAGGATCCAAATCAGGTTAATCACCCCCAATTTCATCATCCAAATATTCAATAGAATAGGAAGGAAATTCATCAGTTTTCTCCTTCACTAATTCCACCTCCTGAAGAGGCTCATTGAACTTGACACTTCTCTCGATGATGATATGTTTTGTTTTGATATCTAGTAGATTGAAACCTTTTGATTCATTAGGATACCCAATAAATAGACATTCGATGCTTTGCGGTTGTAAAGCCCTTCTTTTATCAAGTGGAATCCGGGCCCATGCAGTGGACCCAAACACCCGCAGGTTTGGCACATATGGTTTGTGTCCGAAGTATGATTTGAAAGGGGTCTTCCCTTTCATAGATGAGTGTGGCACCCTGTTCTAAATGTATGCTATAGCATGCATGGCTTCATCCCACAAATTTGCAGCCAATTTCTTTGATTCCAACATACAGGTGGTCATCTCCTTGAGAGACCGATTCTTCCTTTCCGCTACTCCGTTCTGCTGGGGAGTGTAGGGAATTGAATGTTGGACCTGAATACCACTTTGGGAGCATATGTGTAGCAAATCATTACTGACATACTCCCTGCCATTATTATATCCCAAGATCTTGGTCTTAAGCCTAGAGGCATTCTCGATCAAGGCCTTCAGTTCAGAAATTTTTTCACATACTTCAGACTTCTTTTTGAGGAAGAAGACACATGTGTACCTTGAAAAATCATAAATAAAAGTCAGAAGATACCTTGATCCATTAATGGATGTGACAGGCATTGGACCGCTGATATCATAATGTATCAGCCCCAATATTCATGTAGCTCAGTTTGCCTTCCCCCGATTGAACTTGTGCTCACAGTGTTTTCCAATCACACAGCCCTTGCAATATCCGGCGGTTGCCTTGATGACCGGGAGGCCTTCAACCATGGAGTTTTTCTATAATTGCTGTAAATATTTGAAATTTAGATGGCCAAGCCTTTCATGCCATAGCCTACTAACCTCATTTCCATGAGTTAGTAGAGCGGTGGGCTTTGCATCCGACACAAAGTGGGAGAACTCATAGGCTTTTGCATGATGGTTTACAAGGCCTTTAGCAATGAGTTTCCTAGATGCAAGTTCCATTATCTCAACATCATTTGGGATGAAAGAAACTCTCTTAGGCACTCCTGTATGTGTCATCTGATAGACACTAAGGATATTTGATGCCAGAGACGATACATATAAAACATTTGAAAAATAGCCATTCTCAAGATCAACTATACCTTGTCCTTCTAAAATGATGGTGGAGTCATCTCCCATGTGGATGGGGATGGATTTGCTGGTCTCCAAGGATGAAAAGGAGTCTCTTTCATCCATCATGTGGTTCGAAGCTCCAGAATCAATCAAGAGTGCTTTGGACTTCGAAGTGCTTGCCATGAGGGCATGACCTTTTTCATGCTGTGGTTCCCGATCTTGCTGATCTCTCCTCCCAAAGCTCTCTGGAAGATTGATGTGATTTCTCTCAAGGAGAGAGGTAGCTTCATCAAGCTTCTTCTTCATGTAGGCATGTTCAAGGTGGAATCCCTTCCCACAGTATGAACACTTGACTTTTTCCTTTCCATGATGCCCTTTCCCTTTGTTCTTCCTTGAGCCAGAAGACTCATCATGTTGCTGGTTTTAAACTTTAGGCTTAGGAGATTCAAATTTAGTTTTTGGGTTCTTCTGCTGCTTTTCTTTACCCTTAAGATCTTTAGGCCCCGAGACATGGAGGGCTTGATCACGGGAGGACCTAATGATCCCCATCTGGAAAAGCTTATCATGTTCACTTGTTAGGGACTCAATGAAGGCATTGAGTGTAGGCATCTTCCATCCAGGGGTTGTGAGCTTCCTCGCATGGAATGTAGAGACAAAAACTGAATAATCAGCTCCAAGTTTGGAGAGGATGGCAAGGATGAGTTGATCATCTGCCTTCTCCACTTTGCATTGCTTCAAGAGTAAGACAGTGTGCTTGAACTTTGTGAAAAAATCATTCAAGGTCTCGAAATTGGAAGGCTGGAGAGACATCAATTCATTTTCGAGCTGGTAAACTCTCAAATCATCCTGCTTTCCATATAGGGTTTCCAATTTGTCCCAGATTTCCTTTAGAGTCTTCAATCCCGCAAGATGGAAAAGGAGATCCCAGGAAATATAGAGGCACAAGAATCTGAATGCTTCATCCTTCTTATTCAAGAGTCTTGATTTTTCTATTGCAAAACTAGACTCATCTTTAGTGTCCATGGTGACTCTATAGAGTCCTCTGGAGTGCAACTGAATCTCCATGTCTCCTTTCCATGAGTGGAAATTGAATGGAGTCAAAAGATCTACTGAGGAGGCCATCTGGATCTGCTGGAGCGAATGCTTCACCTGTACAAAACCAGAAAATCACAACAGAAAGGGCAATGTAAGGTCAGATAGCCTACACATTTTAGGCTTTCATCACACCCAGCATAGTCAATCAAGCAAGCTTGATCAACAAGTTCTTTACTTGGGGTATTAAGTGGTAAGCCTTGGCTTTTGGTGCAGTGCTGGATTTTTGAGATATTACTCAATTTTCATGCAAGATCTGTCAAAAACCTTGTTTTTGAGAGATATGAGCTTCGTCTCACCATGAGCTTTGATACCATATTAATCTGCACAGTGATCAAGGAACTCAAGCACAGTCTCATCAAAGATTAATAACAATAATACATGAAAATGGTGTAATTGTGCTACAAAATGAGTAGTCGCTCTGTATATTCACACAAAGAATGAGTAATATAATGCAATGATCATGCTGCAAGCATGAATGACAAAGCAAGTTGAATTCCCAAGGAGGTCATTCGAATTGAATGAGTGAGTCTAGCTTAACTGAATGTAAGCCACAGTCAACACTCAAGTTAACCACTGATCAAAACCCTAATTGACTCAACTGAGCCCTAACTGAAGTCGAAGTGCAATAAATGACCGAGTCTAACTAAAAGTAGGTCATACACATGTCATAGCAATCCAACCATCAAGTGGTAGCGCTTCAATGACTCCAATGAACCCCGATGAGGCTAATTGAAGTGTAACTGAACATCAGAAGTGGTTGGAGGCACCCCTGTTGACTCCAGTTCATTAAATAATCAATTTAATGATGGAGGGCACCTTCACTACTCTGTTTAACTGATTATAACCATCAGTTAACAATATGGGGCATTAATGACACTCAGATCACCCCCGGAGTGCTCCAGTTAGCCTCCCGGAATGTAGGAGAAGGCTAAGTTAGCCTCCTTAACTAAAGGTAGGCGTGGATGTGATCTAGCTTATGTCATCTAGTGCTCCTCTAATGTTAATTAAGTCAATGATACTTAGGATAGTGGTTTAACTAGGCAAAATTGACCAAAATGAGTGTGTGAGGTGGTAAATGTCTCCAACAACAAGAAGAATCCCTAAGAATCCCTTTTAGAGTAACCAATACAACAAGATGTATGCGCATGGCATTTATCCTTTTTGTTAGGGTTTTTAATCTTAACAATTTCTACCTTCTTAACTAGTTTCTACAATGGAATGACTTGACTATAAATATATTATCTTTTAAAATATAAAAGAAACAAATTACATTCAGATAACTCATGTGTATTAGTGTTCTATATATACTCCTACAAGTGAATGTCAATGTCGTGTACATCATAAATTGCACGATCATCAACATCATCATTGGCATCGTCATCATCGTCATCATCATCATCATCAGCATCAACATCAACATCAACATCAATAAGTACATCATCCACATCAATAAGTACATCATCAACAACATCATGGTCATCATCGTCCTCACCAAAAAGTACACCATCAACCACATCATTGTCATCATCATTGATAGAGCCACTCATATGCCACTATGGTATATCAAATGTTGTTGGGGACACTCAAATTCCATTAGATCATTTAGGTGACATTAAGGTAATTTACCCCTCATTAGGATTAGTCAAGATCTAAAAGTGCCATGATTACGATCATTTAGGTTCCACTATGATAAATCAAGATCCAAAAGTACTATCACATGAATCATGATCATTGACATTGACATTGATATATCTAACATTATGTCGGATGTTTTCTGAACACAATTCCTAGCTCTAAACCTAGTCCAATTCCTAATGCAGTTCCTTTTGAGATTTCTGGCATTATTCCAGGTGCTATACCTGGAACTATACCTGGCGTTGTGTTGGATTTTTTCTAGGCGCAATTCCTGGCTCTATACTTAGTGCTATGTTGGATGTTTTTCCTACTAAAATTCATGGCACAATTCCTATCTCTAACCCTATATTAATATATGGTGCTATGCTATTCAGGACGTTTTTTTGGAGGCTATTCTTGGTGTTATATGCGATGTTTTTTTGGATGCTAATTGGGACGTTAATTTGGATGCTAATTGGGATGCTAATTGGAATGATAATTGCGATGCTAATTGGGATGCTAATTGGGAGGTTAATTGGATGCTAATTAGCATCCAAAATAGCGTCAACTTTGAAAAAGGAACGCTAATTGAGTTGCTAATTGGGATGCTAATTCGGACGCTAATTGGGACATTGATAGGGATTCTAAATGGGATGCTAATAGGGACGCTAATTGGGATGCTAATTAGCATCCAAAATAGTGCAAACTTCTAAAAAGGGACGCAAATAATGCCATCCCATGGAAAAACGTCCACTTTATCCAAAAAATGATGAAAAATACACTAAAAGTAATAGCGGACGCTAAAAAGGAAGCTAAAAGAGACGCTAATCATAGGGTTTTGTTATACTGAAGCCATCTCACTGTTGGGTTTCATAGGCTACACAGCCAAGCCAACATTCACAGTTGGGTTTCACAGGCTGTCCAACCAAGGATTACACATGGCACAAAACACAATAATACACAGCCAAACCAAGATCCAATTGGGTTTATCAAGCTGCCCAGTCAAGCCAACATACAGTTAGGTTTCATAGGATGTCAGCTAAGCCAGTCTCCTTTGGGTTTCACGGGCTACTAAGGTAGTGGAAAGGTATAATGGCTAAGCTAGTGGATCATTCAAGAGATAGGGACACCTCCACAAGATCTATCTGTCCTGGCATCCATAATACCTACACACCCAACACAAGGAAGCATCCCTTTCTCTGCTCCACAGTCCCTCAGGCTATGCCTTCCCTTCCAATGCTCTTCAGGGTGTGCATAGAAGATTCACCAGCCACTCTTATCTTTTTGTTAGGTTCCTATCTACACTAGGTTTATTAAGCCCATTCCTCGTCTCTTCCACTCCTAAGTCTTGCAAACAGTTCTGACCCAAACCAGGGAAAATATAATAGGAAACCACAAGGAGACACAACAACATAGGGCTTCACTCTGTAACACATAGAAACAGGGTCTCATACCACTATGTAGTTCAATATAACGTTGTAACACAACAACCAAGGATTGGTAAAGGAAAATACTTGCAAAAACACGTAGCAACACTCTAATAAACCAAAAACGCTCTACGACTCCCGAATGATTGTGAATGAACAACTAAATGACCAAAACACCTCCTCGTGATTGAGGGAAGACAGACTGGGCATGCATCCCTGCGATTACTTGCTTCAAAAGCAAGAACTCGTCTTCCCATACTGCAGACTTGCAATCTTGCTCAATCACACAATCAGACTGCCATGCATTGCTCTGCCCAAGGCATTAACTGCCTCAACCAACCTCTGGAAGAAATGAATGATTAAGGGTAGAGGACAACAAGGTAGCTGAGGGTTCACGGGTTCCCCCATTGACATCTAGTTTCACCCTATTGGATCAGAGGGTTTGACTAACTCCCCTCCCTATCCCTTATGGAGTCATGCCCCCATCTCTTTCATGTTGCAGTACATAGCTAGTTATGGCATTTTTATTAAATGTATATTTACATGGTGTTCCAAAATATATACTTTGCCAAACTCAACACTATAATCATCGGTATCAACCATGATCACCGATACACACAACACCAAATCAATGGCAGGGCCTTGGCCTTGAGCTCCTTGCCATGATTCAAATACAATGTATACATCATGTACAATTTCGATACCATGGGGTCAAAACCAAGGTATTACACTAAAACACCATGCTTTCTCGGTGAGTTTGTGATAAAAACTGGTAAAAACGAGTTTGTGATAATGCAATAGAATATTGGTTATGGAACACACTTATAAAATTTTATATACATATGTGAACACCTTCAACTCCTTACTTTGTCAAATACCATTGTAGACCCTTTGGCACAATTGGATCTCTTCCACATGATTCAAGCTAACCACTCTTAACTAGATTCAACAACCAACAAATTCTATTCAACACCTATATAGACTTAGGATAAACACACTAAGGTTTCAACAATGGCATCCAAATGTTGTAGAGTTGGAAATGTAGAAATATGTTATAGTCACCTTTGTTGAGATTATTCAACAATAACATGTGAGAACAACAACCAACCATAACTGTGCTCCATGCTCTAGTGACCTCTTAGATGATGGAACCCACTAAAACAAAAGTTTCAAATGATGAATATAACAAGATGGATATAGTTAACATGTTAATATCTCAATGTACAAGAGTGAGCTCCTCAACACTAGTTTATTTGGTTCTAAAGACCAGTTTGAGTATAATTTCCAATTGGACATAATGTGCAATAACTCCACCCTTGTAGTTGCTTAAGGGACACATAATATTAGAATAGGAATGCAAAACAAATGTTATAGTATTCCAAATACATATGCCAATGCCTTCGACTCCCTGCTCTACCAATTATCATTATAGTCCCTCTGGCATAGTCGGATCTCTTCAACATGATTCAACAACCAACAAAGTTTATTCAACACCTATATATCCTTATGATATACACACTAAGGTTTCAACAATGGTGTCCAAATGTTGTAGAGTTAGAGATGTATAAATATGTTTTAGTCGCCTTTGTTGAGATTATTCAGCAATGGCATGCCTCAAATTTGAGATGTAAGAACACTATAGTATTAATCCGTGCTTTACTAGTCTCTAATATGATGGTACCCATTAAAATAAAAGCTTAATATAATGAAGATAACATGATAGACATAGTTCATGTGAAACTATCTCATTATGCAATATTGTGCTCCTCAACACTATGCTATTTAGTTTTGAAGATCAATTTCAGTATAATTTTTAGTTGGCCTTGATGGGCATCAACTCCACCCTTGTAGTTTACCGTCGATGAGTATCTTGCACTTGTATTTCTTATTTAAAAAACCATTTACATATCCAAAACCTTTGTCATTTTGGAACTAGATCCTCAATCTCATTAAGGATTCTTTCTTCTTTGATTTCTTTTTACCCACTAAAATAAAAGCTTAGTACAATGAAGATAACAAGATAGACATAGTTCATATGAAACTATCTCAATATGCAATAGTGTGCTCCTCAATGCTAGGATATTCAGTTTTGAAGATCAATTTCAGTATAATTTTCAGTTACCCTTGATGTGCATCAACTCCACCCTTGTAGTTTACCATGAATGAGTATCTTCCACTTGTATTTATTATTTACAAAACCATTTAGATATCCAAAACCTTTGTCATTGTGGAACTAGATTCTCAATCTCATTGAGGATTCTTTCTTCTTTGATTTTTTTTTTTTAGATAATGTAAAAGATGCCTTCTTGTAATTTTTTATATCAATAAAGAATTGCAATGCTGCTAATTTTTCTAAACCTTTTTTTATTTCTATTCTCGCCAAGATCCTGGAAAATATGAAATACCTATCAACTTATAATATAGGTTAGACTCATATAATAAACCCAAGAAGTTATTCATAACTCAGAAAACCTCCTCTGATTAGAAAATGAGTGGAAACCTAGGATGTCTTACCCAAAATAGAGTGTAACTCACCCCTTAAGTCTTAGCATTAGGGGATGGGGCCGAGTTCCTAAAGATAACAGGTCTATGGATAATCTTCAAACAACTTATAGTGATGGATGCAGCTACCTCCTCCTATTGGATCTCTTATTGCTTCTAGTTGTCAGTCTAGCGGCTAGCCCTTATTTTAACATGTAGGATTTGTCTCTGTGCAAGTGTTTGATAGGTGTAGGGGTCTTAGTCTTCTTTTCTATAGCTGCAATGTATGAGCGGCGTCCCCCATGGAGTTTTGATTGGCACACTCTTCAGCAATATCCTAAATTAGTTCAATAGTAAACTGTTGAAATTCACCTGTACACTATAGTCATTGATGATGCCATTCAGTTTTGGAAAAGTTCGTATTTATTTCATAGATGTGACCAAGTGTTATAGAGATCAACTATCCCTTCGGTGTGTAGGTATTTCCAAGCGTTATACAGATGCTCTAAGTCAGTGGGACCAATTATGCGTGAGGTGATATGCTACACATGAGTGTGATGATGGAGATACCTTTCATATGTCTTAGAGTAAGTCCAAGTCAAGTCGTTATGTATTAGAGTAGCACTTGTCATTGGAACAAATGTTGAGTAGCCACATGAGTCATGGGACACTTAGATATGTTGCTTGGACCCTTGTTGATGGTAGTCACCCCTTTAGGTTGTGATGATGGCCTTGTTGGTGGTCCATATGTTATGTGTCATGTTTCTAGAAGAAGACATTGTGATGGAGGAACCCTAGCCCACATGTGAACCTCACTTGTTATGTATATGCACTAGAGTTAATGTCAGTTAACTCAAGGTGCATGTCGGCCTACATAATAAAAGGACACATTGATGAAGAGTCACATTGAGCACTTGTATAAATATAAGAGCTATACTTTATTTGTATATTATCACTTTATGGTTTATCTCATGTGCACCATTTCACTAGTTCTTGGAGGTGAAGAGATAGATGGAGAGGGGGTCCGGTACACTTGATCTCTTGTGCTCTTGGGTTCTCTATACTAGAGGTCTCTTCCTCTAGGGTTTTTTATGCATGTGGAAGTCTTATGTCATGGCATATAATCCTTATCGTGGTGAATTTGTGACAAAGTGTTTCATGACATATTGATGTTGGTATCTAAGACATGATGAAAGGAGAAGATCTCGGGGGAGACAATGGACCCACATTGTCTAAGGTTGGGAGGTGATGGACCATCACCGTGGTAAATGAGCTCCATATCACTATACCTATGCAATGGTTATCTTCATGTGATCCAGTAGTTGTTATGGATCATTTTTTTAATTCAGTGCTTATCTTCATGTGATCCAGTAGTTGTTATGGATCATTTTATTTATTTATATTCTCACTAAGATCATGGAAAATATGAAACACCTATCCACTTATAATATGGGTTAGACTCATATAATGAACCCAAGAAGTTATTCATAGTTGATAACACCTCCTCTGACTAGAAAAGAGTGGAAAACTATGATGTCTTACCCAAAATAGAGTGTAACTTGCCCCTTAAGTCTTGGAATTGAAGGACGGGGTCAAGTTCCTAAAGAGGATAGTTCTATGGATAATATTCAAACAACTTATAGTGATGTATTTGGAGACCTCCTCCTATTGGAGCATGAGTGAAATTCATTCCCAAGTAATGCTAAAGCTCACAACACATAACCCAGACTTAGTTTGAGCTTTTTTTACACCAATGATTTTAGGATTTGAATTCAAACGTCTTTGTCATTAATTATTCCAACCAAATTTGTTTCCCCTATCCATTGTTTCATTCAAATGCATATCAACTCTATGTGATCATTCCCATGCAACAATTATTGAACCCAAGTCCCAACATTAATGCACGTCCCTTCATCATAACTACCACACCAGGTGGGAGATTTGAATGACTGGATATCACCACAAAAGTGTCGATAGGATCTACACCAAGGTTTGGAATGTTAGGTGGATTATATGACAGACATATGTAAGACCTCGACAAATCCCTTGCTACAAAGCCTAGGGTTTCTAGAGTTTCACAGTTTAATGGTTACCACATTAAACACCACACAAATGTATACATCCTATTTTTTCGATATCACTATCTGTGTTGTGACCGCTCTTTTATTTTTTACCTCGGTATTATTTGTTTCCAGAAAAAGCCAAAAAAAATACCAAATTAAATGAAATTTGCCCATGAAAAATATATCGGATGCCTTTGAGTTGCCACATCAACAGGTTAACTATTGATCCAAGCCACTTTTCAGCTACAAGATCAAGTTTTTTTGCACTGTAGGTTTCCTTTGTCCTCTGGCTCATGCAATGATATGATTTTGGGTGTGGGTGTGGTGTATTTTGGTTACAATGTTCAAATAGAATGTGGGCAAGGAGAAGAGCATCTACAGGTCAATCGAATAAATAGTGGAGAGCGAGGTTTTGGGGCATAATAGAGGCCAATGAATCTGCAAATTTGTTGGAACTATATCTCTTCAAGGTATGGTGATAAATATTATGATCTGTGTTAGCCATAAACCCTTTAGACATGTTTTAAATTAACATGTTTGGGGTTTAAACCCCGTGTTTTTATTTTTGCGATTGTTTGCATAGAAAAAGTTTACATGTGTGTAAAAATGCCAATAATTCTCGAACCCGCCATAGTTCACTCAAAACTGCTACGCTATAAAGTGAAGTTCATTGATTCCATCATTGTTAGACACTTCATCACTCTATTTGGTACACCTCATAAGCATAAATTTAATCCAAAGGAAATGCCAATGCCCAAACCTAGCAATATGAACAAGAGAACAACCATCTCCTGTAATGAACCTAAGGTAGAAATTAGGCTCACTAACTCTATGCAGTAAAACTTCAAGACAAACTGGCTGGAAATTGGGAAATTAGCAAGTTGAGGAGGGAAGTCTTACATAACAGGAGATGCAGTGGATACATTATGAAAGTGACATTTTAAGAAAGTATAATTATGGAGTGGATAAATGAACACATCCTCTTTTTTGTGATAATAAAGTGTAAATTTACATACTCTAACTCCCAAATATGGGTCACTAGGGGCATTCAACCTCTTAGGATAATTGATGTTTGGGATGTAAAAGTTATAAATTTAAATGTGACACGGGACACAACAAATGAATATTGTCACAATCCTTCATAACTCTTAAGAACACAGTGTGACATATATTGTATATTTAAAGATTGTATCATATATCTAATATATTTTAAAAGAATACATGGTATATAGGATTTCCATAGCTCCACTTTAATATGAAAGAAAATTTATAAATATTAAACTTTATTGTCAAAATATTTTGGGAGATTTTTAATATCTTAAAGATTGCACTATGAATGTATATCTAATTTTAAAAACACATGTCATCATTTTAAGAAAATATATATCTTTATGCAAAATAATGTTGCTGAATAATATGATAAACTTGTGTATGAGGAAATATGTTAAGAGAATTTTAAACCAAGAGAAAACATTGGCACACACACACAACTCACAAAAGATATACCCTGGAAATCCTTAGTCAGAACATCACAAAACATATACCTTGGAAACCCTTAGTTGAAAAAATCACAATAGACTGCTGTGCTAATTAGAATTAGACCAACATAGATCCATCTTAAACTTGAATCTATCAAGCACCGAGAGGGATCCAATTCCAAGTTGAGACGTAATTTTTTTTATCTTAACTTTTTCACATCTTAGAAAAATTTACACGTAAGTTTGGGTGGATTTATGTTGTTTTTATTTTTATTTTTATTTTATAAGCCAACATGGATTTTTTAATTACTTTTCATTTGGTTTTAATTTTTTATTTTATGAGACCCATTGATGGGATGCATAATAATATAATGGTTGAACATTCTAGCAACAAATACAATGCCCAAGTCCTAGTTATGCCAGACTTTATAGTGAGATTGAATAATCTTCTCAATGATGTCAAACAAATCCTTTTTCCGGAATGTAGTTATTGGGTTGAAGGGATGGGTGGAAGTAGCAAAACTACCCTTGCATTAGCCCTTTCCAGCGATCCCAAAGTCACTGGTAACAACAATCCCCCCTTTTAATCTTCACTCCAAGCTTTCATTTTATTGTTTTATTTTGGTTTGCAGTGCTTATTCTCTATCTGATTATCAGATTTCTTCCAAAACAATATAGTTTACTATTTCACAGTCTCCAAACGTAAAGGCCCTTTCAGAGACCACGTGGGATAAAATAATTGGAGGTGCAAGGCCTAATTTCCATAGCATTGAGGGTGCGCATAACCAACTGCAGAAAACTCTCGGTTTGTAAGGAAATCTGCCAACTTTGGTGCTTTTATCATAATACTATGAACTATCAATGATTAGTGCAACATAAACCTTGCACTAATATACATAGTGCATTTTTCATGGATTCCATGTATGCATATCTAAGTTACTTTTATCTTTAAGGTGTATCTCTTACTTGTGATGTTTCTAAGGAATATTTAGGGAGTTGTGCAATGGATTCAAGCCAAGAATAATTTTTGTAATTGTATCATCGCTCAGTCTCTGTTGGTAATCAACCCCTCCATTATCTTAGGTCACAAAGGTTAGTCTAAGCAAATATTAGTCCTTAGCTTAGCTTTGCATCAACTCTGTTTTTATATTGTTCCCATGTACTCAATCCATGTGCTAAGATCAAACCACATTGGTTAGTTTGTTAGAGATTGAGAACTATATGGGTATTTAAAGCATTTGAATGTTATTATATATGTGAGATAAAATATCGTGCTAAAAGCTTGCCATATGTCTTGTGTATTAGAGAAGCAAGCATCGTCCCTTTGGCATGGAGACATTTGCCACCTACACAACATGATATCTATAATACGAATCTCATGTACATTAGCAATAAGTGACTTAATTTTCATATTCATTTAGATGAAGCACATCTTGAAATTGAATTTATGTATAGTATGGAACTGTTAAAATTAACAAATAAAAAGGAGAAATTTCGTAAAGGAAGTGTATATGTTGTCATTTAATTTCATATGGAAATTTAATAGTCGTTTCAACATTTGATGTTTTGTTTTTTTTGTGTGTGCAGAAGGCTGATGCCCTGTCCCTTTTTTGTTTCTGGGCCTTTGGAGTGCTTTCAATTCCAACTAATTGCCTTCTTATCCAAAAGTTACTTGATGACTTGGGGATGTTAAGGTCACTTAGGTTGTTGAGATTGTATGCATGTCCAAGCTTGCCAATTCTTCCTCCTTCTATTGGCAGACTTCAACAACTATAATTTCTTGATATTTTACCGTGCATCTCTTATAATAATCTTCCAATGGAACTTGATCAACTATCAAACTTGAATATTTTGGACATGAGAGAGTGCTTGAGACTCAAGATGTTGCCTAAAGGCCAATATAAGGTCTTTACGCATGTATGATGTGATGAGCACACTGAACAATAATGGCTAGTTATCAAAGCCTCTGCCATGCTTAATCTCACAATGGATGTGGTGTCTAGTAGAGCAATTGGCATGGGAGGATGTCTAAGCAGTAATTGTTAAGAATAGATATATAAACGAGCTTTTGAACTCGAATCATTTTATATATTTATATTCTGTAGGTTTAGGTTTTTTTATACAAATGTAGTGTTGCCGTTGGTAATCACATATTGCAGTTATATTTTGCTCATGTATATTAGAAGTTTCATTTATGTGGCCTTTCAAAAGATGATTAATTTATGTAGTGTTCCAAGTAGTTTGTCCATTTTGGAATGTTAGAATGCATCTAGACATAAGCCACTTGGTATGAATTCAGTTTAACCCACTTAATATGAATTCAATTTAACTATTTATAATTGAGTGGATTGTAACATTTTTTTATGAATGATGCATGGACTTTATGGATGCCTTTTTTTTCAAATAAAATTACTAATGTTTTTCAATTGATTATATGGTATTGAAATAGAACAACAAGTCACATAATTTGCAATTTAGAGATGTTTACCCCAAAATTATTATTGGATGTTTATTTTGCTATATTTCTAATTCTATTTAAATTTTATTATATATATATAATGGTGTTGTGAAATATTTTATGGATTAAGTATTATTTCAATATTTTGTTGAGTTTCTTATAAAGACTTACTGACATGTGCAACCAACAACGTCTTGAAAATGTGACATCTCTATTGTCCATGTATGGTTGTACCTCTTGGATCTTTTTTTGTTAATAATAGTTGGAGATTTTGGAGCAACTCTCTCCAAGAATCATATTGGATATTGCTATGAATATCATTTATTAAAAGAGATCGACATTTGATATATAAATAAGAATGTTTGATAATTATTTAAAATTTTTGTTTATATTGAGTTGGTGTTTCCATGGTCTTAGCCATGGAAGTCTTTTCATCAAATCCCAATAGTTGGGTTTCACAATAGAAAAAGTTCTCCATACAATTACAAATTTGCTTCTCTCCAAAAACAATTGTTGTAGTCGGGGACATTGCCACATCGTGGCTCTTGTTAGTAATATCATCCATAAATATTTAAAAGATACCTTAAATATTTAAATGTTTAAAACAAAATAAAAAACAAAACCATAATTTATTTGCTAACCTTATAATACACAATGTAGATTTAAAAGAATACATCTTTTATATGTATAGGTTTAAACCATCAAAATCACATTTGAATTTTCAATTATAATTAACAAATAGTTTAGCTTGAAAAAAAATCAAAATAATCATGTATCAAATAATCTAGGTGGTCGATTGCATTCTCAAACTTTAGGTGGTTGATTACATTCTTAAAAGTTTATAGTTCACGTTCTTGCTTTACTTCACAAATGGGTTAATTGCCTATAGTCTCGAATATTATAGAATGCTTTTTTTAACATATAAATTAGGTGTTGCACATACAACGCTAAACTCCGCATTTTGAATTAATATTGCTAATAATGCTCATACCATATTGATATCATTAGAGGCTCCCACGGTTACCTTGGGTGATTGGGTGCATGAACAAAATCAATGATACAAGCCACTTTTGTTATTAAGCAATATGTTAATAGGACATGCCACAACTATTAAGGAACCACTTTTGTTTTTTTGCAATATGTTAGCAGGACATGTCACAACTATTGCGGAACCACTTTTGTTAGCACAATATTTCATAAGGACTCTAATTTTTTCCTATGGCCTTACTTTCTCGGCTAGAGGAAGGATACATGAGCTTTTATAGTTGTAGAAAGTGAAGGGAGGATATCTCCAAAATGAAGATACACAAATATAATAGTAAGACATTTAATGATAATGGATAACCATATATATACCAATAAGATGTTGGAGAAGGCTTATAAGGGATACAATTAGTTGTAAGGTTTGTTTCATAGGAGCAGATAAGGTTCAACATAACATGATCCTTATGCCAATAAGGATGTCCATAGAGGTGGCAATCCTCGTCGGTGTTTTCTCAACCTTTCCTCCTCCCTTGTGGGATTTGTTGCATATGCATGTATGTGTGAATAATAAACAAGAAAATGAATATGAGATACACCATGTTTTGTGTCTTAGAATAATTTATATGATTTTAAAATCTCCTCTTCTCTTGTGCGCTATCCCCCATTGGTTGTGAACTCTACTTCATGATAGGATATATGTCCTAACATACCATGATTCTTATGCCATTAAGGTGTTCATAGAGATAGTTATCCTCTTTCTGATATAATAAATAAATATGGGTATATGGGTACCTCTCAGAGATGATTTTAAGAACCCCCTCTAGATTTATATGTATAAAAAATGGGCGAATCTCTTCGATATATAGGAAAATTTGAAGGCAATTTTATCAATAATATAATATGTATATATAAAAAAATTAGTGAATCTTTCTTTTTATTATATAATGTTGTAAAATCCTGGCGAATCTTTCATTTTATTATATAATGTTGTAAAATCTTGGCGATTCTTTCACTAAGTTATAAGATATTGTAAAATCTTTGCGAATATTTCACTTCATTATAAAAAAATTGTAAAAACTAGCGAATTTTTCATTGATTTATAAAATATTGTAAAAATAGAGGAACAACATTAGTCAAATAACATGAATCACATCATCAACAACAGAACATGTAGACTTGCGAGTCACAACTGCAAGGTGTCAGTGAAACACAACTGCACTGACTAGATTCGGGGCAAGTGGGGACTCCACTTGTTATCTCGTCCCTTAATGGTCCAGCGGACATGTGGGGACCTAAATATTGACAAACCGATAAACTAATAGAATCAGACAGTATGCTCGATCTTGGCCTGCACTAGCCAATTGAGGTCATTATTGTGTTCAAATCACGCAAATGACTTCAATGTGAGACACATTTCATATCATGAAAAGCTTTATATTGAAAGAAAAAGTCTAACTTTATGTAGACCTCAAGTCTTTTTATTATCACTTTTCTATGAAATGTACATGACATTTACCTCAAAGTGAAATTGACATTGGTAAATGAAGCTAATCTTGAAACCCAAAGAGAATAGGTTTGCAACATATTGGATAAACAAATCAAGATCAAAATAATTTACAAGCAAAGGAAGCCAAATCAAGATCAATCAATTTTACAAGCAAGGAAAGCCTAGATTATGACATGCCTATGGTGGTTAGAAGATCACAAGTAAAGAAAGTCATTGAAAGCGAATATTTTATACTCATGAAAGACATTATCAGTTTAAGTTCAAATCAAAAAGCTCAAAATGCAACAATTTTGTTTGAAAAAAAAGATGGAGGTCTCTACATATGAGAAGAAGCTTGATATACCATATATGATCCACATTATTCTTTTGGCAAACAATCCACAGAATTCAAACAAGCATGACATACATCATGCCACAAAATCCCAACATTCATGACATATGTAGCGTCCCCAACCCTCCGACCAGCGAAGAGGACGCCACCATGGCATAACCATCCAGGCAACCGCCCCATGAACATGTATGTACATAAAATGCTGAAACAAAATGCTTTGAACTAGAACATGCATACATGATTATTTATCATACAGCGGAAGCAAACTTACGTTCATAAGAGCATTCAACATGTTCATTATAATCATTAACAGTAAATATGATTGCAGAAGTAAAATAGACAAGATTCCTTATCTCATAAAGAACTCATCTCGCAACCAGCTACGTCACTGCAACGTTCCACCCAACCATAGGCCAGCATGCTCCTTAATCTCTCAGCAACGCTGCCACCCCCGAGCCGGGCATGATTCCCCAAGGAATAAGGAACTAGCAGGCTTACACATAGCCAAGGATAACAAAACACAGCCAAGCCAACACAGTTGGGTTTATCAGGCCATCAACAAGACAACCAAGCCAACATGGTCAGGTTTATTAGGCCATCAAGGAGCTGGGAAAGGCTAAATGCTAAGTTGGTGAGCCCATTACAGAGCTAGGAACACCTACACCAGAATTGGCCTGACTTCTAAGACACCCACACACACCCAACACAAGGAATCAGTCCCTTCTCTGCTACACAGTCCCTCAAGCCCTGACTTCCCTTCCAGTGCTATTCAGGGGTTGTGGAGAAGAAAGCCAGCCCTCTATCTCTGTATGTGTGGTTTCCAAGCACACCAGGTTTATTAAGCAAACCAAGCCCCCATCCCTGCTCCCAACACAGTCTGAAGACCAACCATTACATGCATGCAATCAATCAGCAGTTACAGCTTAGACAAGGGAAAACGACTCCTGAGTCGTTCTTGGCCCTATTGTGGCCAAAACGATTCCTAAGCAACTTACAATAGTCCCAAAACGTATCAACAAACACAGTTCACAAGGTGGGGAAAACAACAGTCCATCCTGGACAACGAAGCCACCAGGAAGACTTACACAGACCGCAAATGGGGAAGGGAAATCAACCTCCCAACCTGTGCATGAGAGAAATTTACATCGGATCCCAAAATACGAATGGAAATACACTAGATACCTCTCTATGGAGAATGTGAATGACAGTGGAAAACGGCTCCTTCTCCTGGCTGCATGAGACCAAAACAGAAAAGCATCCTTTGCATGAGACACGAGATGTTTTTCCCTGCATGAGGATGAGCGACAATGGACAATGGTGAGTGGGAAGTGTGGGAGTGTTTTCAACACCGTTGTGGAGAGAGTGGAGAGTCCACTTGGAATGATGGCGATGGTGGTTTCCTTGCCAATGTGAGGGTCAACCCACTGGTGGAGTGTGCGTGTGGGCAAGGACTGACAATCCTGCCACACTCCACTCCCCAGCCATAACTTCCCCAACTAACAGCAGAACTTTTAATGGTGGTAGCTGGATAAGACAAGGGAAGGTGAGCAAGTCAAACAGGGTGGTGACACATGGATTTTTCCCCATTGGTTCAAGGTTTGGCATCTCCCCCCCCTTATCCTTATGAGAATCATGCCCCTTCTCAATTTAGTTGCCGCGAACGTAGCTGGTTGGGTTATTTAATTAAAGATGCATATTTACATGATGACAAAACTTAATATATGTCGTATACCACGATAGACCATCAGCAACGATTCCGTTCACCGAAACATAACACAACTAAATCGATGGCGGGGCTTTTGCCTTTAGCTCCACACCACGATTCATTACAATATATACATCAGGTACATTTAATGCAACAGGTCAAAACTGGGGTGTTACAACATACACATATGTAGACTTTGTTCTATGTAACATAAAGTATCATTGCCTTAGATGATGACAAATGTCTCCTATGGTGTGTAGTGAATAGTTATATGATGCCCCAATTTTAACACAATTTCTATTTCTTATTCACCAACTTGAAATAACAAGCATTGAAATCACATCAACGAAGAAATGAATAATATATCAATGAATTCTAAGCCCAAGTTGTACAACTTGCAAATGATCCTTTGTATATTTAGACAAAATGCCTAGCTTTTGAAAGCTCCACTAAATGAATCTATGTATTTAGCATAACCTATCCTTTTCAATAAGGAAACTGAGATGCTCTATCTTCATCAAAACACATTAGATAGAACACTTATCCTTCATATTTTATTTGTTATACAAAGCTATATATTTTATTTGTTATACAAAGCTAATAATGTATAGAAATTAGAGTAACAATGTCGAGCATAATATCAAAGGCTAACACCGTTGATATCTAACTTCAGTTTTCCAAGATACAATGATTATAGATGAAAGCATAAGACATGTAATCGAGGGAAAAATGATTTAAAATGGTTTTTTCACATGCCAATAAACTTTTCATGCACAGCCTAACAAATTTTGAAGTAATGGTGCCAAGTGGGAAGATATCTAAAATGTTGATTTTTCACTAAGCAAAATGAATCCAAGTCTTTCTATATGTTCCACCCATTCACATACCATGAAAAAATAATGAAGAAATTAGCATGTCATATTGATTGCAATCATAAGGTGTTAAGGGCCTATCTTTTTCCTCTCAAGAATTCAATGACATAACTGTTTACATTTAATGACCTGCATTGACACCATATCTTCCTCACAGAATTAGACCTTTCTACAGTTCATTGATAACATCATTTAATGGGACTAATAATTTGCCCCAATGCTAGGTCATAAATATTGCTTCTTTCTTGGTATCCTTTGGACTTAACTGTGCCAAAATGTCCCTTATCCATATGGCCCTCTTTTTGGTTCAAGATCATTCCCTTGAGAATGGTTTTTTTGGATCATTCTCTATTTTTTCTGATGACTGGGAGATTTTCTCCAATATTAAGCAAACTCCTCTGAGTTCAAGTAATACTTGTAAGTTGTGTCTATAAACTTGTGTGATGGATTAGTGCACTACTATGATTCCTGTCATTAATGATTTTCGTCATAAAAAAGATGCATTTATGCAACAATCTCCAACTTCAAAATGTCTATGCCTGTTTAGATAGATACGTGATGGATTTGACTGAACTGATAAAGAATCTTGTCTGAGTGACGAGGGATATTTATACTGATGATTGACCTCATCAGTGGAGAGGAACTAATTGTAATAAAAGATCGAAAAACTAAAATCCATCTTTCTTAACTTCTTGATGGTGTATAGTATATACAAATATATTAAAATCCAACTTCCCTATACTTCTGATTTATTTCTAAGTACTGGGTATTCTAACATAATAAATATTAAAAATAATAAAGTAAAAGTTACCATGTTGTGATCACATATAGTTAGTTCCTTCTATTCCTATTTTAGTTTATCATCTAGCTGTTTTTTGGCATTGGTTCCAATTGAGTTAGATTTGAGGTGCCTTGCCCCATTTATTGCTTAATGCAAAAACCAACTTGTCTGTAGTCAATTTCCTTCATCAATGGCCTCAATTCATTACTGCAATCTCTACTTTGGTTGTTGCTACTTATCACTGTTGATGTAACCCATCTCAAGAATTGTTAAATCTATACACTCACAACATCATAAGCCGAGGGCTGAATCTTGTGTATGGCGTCAAGGAACATATATGCATTATCTAGGTCTGTGTAAGAGATATGAAACATATATCTTTGCACTTAGATTGTTTTGTTTGACATAATTCCATGGCATTAACGTTTTGGGAATTCTATGGAGAATTTGGCTCTTGCACTGTCAAGGTTCCATATGCAATTTTGAAGTTGTGCTTGTTTAGTGAATATATAGAAATTTTTATATATGTCAGTAAATTTTTAATTCAACTGGAAAAGCAACATTTAAGTTATAACCTAGAAGCACCACATGAACTGAAAAAATGGTAGCAATATCAGCTCCAAATGCGTAAGCCATATACATGGTGCAGTGGGGTTTCTATTGACTACTGAATGGCCACGCAAGTGTGATCTATTAATGGCCTACCATAATATCCACGTAGAAATAAAGGTATTTTTTAATTAACTAAACACAAGACAAAGAAAATCATTACTATTCCCTTCTTTGTCCAACCAATCAAAATTGGACCAAGCATAGGAGCAAAAGCATGTTCCCAGTGTGACCACTCCTCCATATTTGATAGCATAGGTGCTTTTAGAAAGCACTTCAAAGCATCTGCACTAGTCATGAGACCAAATGCTCTAGCTATTTGTACAGGCTCAGATGTCCACTTTTCAATAATAGCTTAACTCAGACTTGATTGATCACTTATGCTACTCCTTTCCAGTAATGTGGCTGAATACCTTGTCTTCTTTTGTTCAATTTTTTTTTTCCTTATATAATTCATGCTTTCCTCAAAAGAATAACTATATGATAGCTCAAATCTGATTGGAGGAAACTGCTTATGCAAAATAACATTGACTTCTTCTCCAGTGAGCATTGCAATATCGCCAAGGTTCCATGTAGCTTGTGATAAAAGCTCTAACAATTAGTTCTTTGCAATAGAAGTTGTTAATGGTAAGTTTTCATGTTTATACACAACCAATGTTTTAATTATTTTGTCATGAAACTGAAAAATGTGACTTCTAAGAAAATCCAGGAAGTCTCCAGAACCTAAAAATGTAAAATCCTTAATTGAAAATTGCTTCATAAGCCATTTTTCACAATCGCAAATCCTTCTAAGTGCCATAACCCAATTCCTTCATTGTTAATTCTCCAGCTTCGATGTTCTCAATAGAATCACGTTTGAAAATACTTTCAACATGTTCAAGAAATCCATCAAAGCTTAAACTGTTTTCAGAGACTAAAGCACCACTTAATAATCACATCATACCGAGATCAGGAAAAAATGTTAAATCTTCATTTCCCTTTCATGGACGAAGAGACTTGTACCCATCATCAAGCTCCGTGATAAATATATCAGCTGCAAAATATACATTCACTGAGGTGACCCTTAGAATTCTCTTAGGTGCTGGCCTTAATCAATAAGTCTGGGTGCATGGCGTTGAAGTTCAAAGTCTGCAAACAAAATCAATTGAAGGTAAACAACTGCATGGTTGCAAATTCTGCACATAGATATCCTAAGGTTGACTAATTCTAGGGCTGCTGTATAGCTGTAAGATGGGTTCCATAACACATTTATATTTGGAAATTTGGAGGCTCTGTATGGTGTTGCCTGTAGTTAATTCTCCATATATTGTCAACAACCAACCAAGAACAATCCCTTTCTTATTTGTACTTCAGCTGCAACAGATTGAAATGAAGGGCATTGTATTGAATAGTTAGTGAATAGTCTCAAATATATGGACACTGCATCGGAGCATCCCTCCAAAATGTGTGTTGAATTGACTAAATGCATCATCATCTCAGTTGGAAACGCTGAGAAAAAAATCTCTAGAAATTTCCAACTACCACCTTATTGCTGCTACAAGATGTCATAAGTGGTGTGATGTGCTTGACAAGACTCGTGAATGTTTTATTGGTTGCTTCAAGTCAGATGTTGCAAGTTCAAGCCTAAAACATGGGGAAGAACACTGCCTTAAATGCAGTGACTAGTAGTCTGTTGGTTGTTATTATTGATATCATCCCAAACATAACCCTCACTCTCTTCTCTTTTCCTTCCAATTCCAATTGAAGCTCTTCTTTGCATTTAAGAGTGCGGTTGGAGATCACCCAACTTCGAGTTACTAGGTGAGAAGAGAAACATGTTGTTGGGATCAAATGTACTGGCACGTTGAAAAATGCCACAATTATTTATTTCTAAGCTTCTCTACTTCTCCTCAATGTTGTATTTGACTGAATTATTGAGGGTATTCACTAGGGTTTTCAGGGATCATTCTGGGTTGGTTCCATGGATGAGAACAATAAGAAATGGAATTGGATCCAATTATGGGTTGAATCTGAGCTGTTATGGGCAAGTGTGTGGGTAAGCAGAGTTATAAAACCTCAACCTGGGTTTATACCATCTATCAAACAAGCAGTAACATTAATTCCTGGCATACTCCAGTAGTTGAAAGGTGAGTAAATTGAATTATTGTTAGGTCTGTGAGAAGAGACAGAGTGAGAGAAGCAGACGTGGGATTTTTTTAAGGATAGAAGTGGTGGAAAGAGTAGATCCAGGTACATTTTGGCAATCCTGGGCTCATGAAAAACCCTCGATCAAAGGCCAGGGCACATGTAAGGTCAATTCTGGGCACATAACAGAGTTAAAGAGGTGGTTGTTGTTTTGAGCCAACCCAAAATTTTGTTATCATAATTTAAATTTGAAAAAAATTTAAATTCTTAAATAGTTTTAAGAGTACTACAAAGAGATGAAGAATCACAACCAGGGTATTTTTTAAGAATTCTAATATTATACTTAAGTATAGTATTCTAGGTGATTGTTTTGGATTGAAAAAACATGTTTATAGATAGGTAGATGAATATTAAATATGAAACATAAAATTAACACTGAAATGTGTAAATTTTGGCAAATATTATGATAAAAAAACATATTTTATGTAAATATAGGCTATATTAGACACTAAAAATGACCAAATAGCAAATTTATTTTTTGGAAAAAACCAAAAAAATAGCCAATTGGCGAAATTTCGCCCCTAAAAATTACCCTGATCACAACGACAATGAAATACCAGAGATTTTAACCAAAACTAATGATAGACTTTGAAGAACATAAGTAAATCTTAGCATCAAATAGTTTGGTGTTGAACATCATATAACTCAGAAAATAAGTATGTTGAATAGAAACTTCCCTGGAAATGTATGGATGCCAATTCAGGCCAAATCCAAGGTAGTATGGGTTTTGCTCTTGGCCCAAACAATCTTTTCCAGAATGCCTAAAAATAGAAATAACACACTTCACAAAAGCCCCTTCTCAAATGCCTAAGAGCAATTTTTGTAGCCAATTTAGATATTAGAGGAATCCAAGAAAAGAGGAGTTACTATCCTCGATGATTGATATTTATGACTGGGAGTTACTAAACACTAAATGATCTAATGAGAGAGTCAGAGAGGGACATAAATGTGAACATGCCTAACAACAACCGTTAATGTGAGCATGTCTAATGATAATCATTATTGTGAGCATGTGCTATCGCGACTTATAATCTACATAAATGCATTTATTCTACATGTACTTCCTCCTCCTCCTAAGATCCATATTATTTCATGTTGTTTATTCCCATGTATACACAATACATTGGCAACTACATATCTAAATGCAACAATGTATTAAAAAGTAGAATTAGAATGAATGTGCATTTTGTTGTATAATTAAGTTTTCCAAAGAATAAATTTACCATGTCAACAAGTTCATCACCCCATCATAAGCCTTATCCAGTCACATAAAATATAAACTAAGTTGCCAAGGTCTACTCATTTATTATTCTTGGTATTACAATGAAATTACATCAAATATATGCCATCATATTTCAGAAGTCTCACTTTCAAATAAGGGATACGATTCCATGGTGTTCTCTCCTTGTCAAGTAGTTTCCACTATTAGAATTCATCTCACATGGTTGCAAGTCAAATCCACAAACACTAAGCATATCCTCACCATTTTATCCAAATCTAAGCATATACTTGATGTTTATCAACATTAGAAAATGTAAATAGGAAGTTACTTTGGACTTAACATCCTTAGAAACCTCACATAAACTCAAAATCTATCAAAAATAGTGAAAAATCAGGTTACAGGAAATTTTGTAGCGCTTTTGCAAATTTTTGTGTGATAGGCTCTACAGAATTTCATAATTTCCTATAGTGGTCTTGTTACTTGTAACTTGCATCCAAACTTGTGCTACTTTTTTAGTAACTTTTTAGCTTCAAAACAATACAAACTTGCTGCATAAACATGCCTTGTCTCCAAATTTGGGAACATTCATGAAATGGATTCTTGAAACCCTTCTATACCTTGATCATCAAAATATGTATTGTGCTCTGTCAAACTTGTGACACTGCTCCTGTAAATTGTTCTAACCTATTACTTGTTTGGCCTTCGTGCTTTTCTTGGATCCATTTCACATTCCAACATCTTCCTTGTCTATATATAATCTTATTATCTTTCATAAGCTTATGAGACAAATCAAAAAGTTTATTATGATTTGTTACAAATATGTGCATTCTTCTTTTGATCTCAACATTCCCCCTCTGTAGTTTTTCATTCTCCAATTTTAGATGCCTAATAACCTCCTAGGAATTCTTGAGATTCCTTTGGATTGCATTTTTGGTCTTGGTATTCTTATCTTTTGACTGTTGTAATAGGGAAACCCAAAAATTCTGAAAACTAAAAACTAAAGCAACCCAAAATCTAAAACTAACAAGCCAATAACTACAATGATCTTCAACGGTTAATACCACCAACAGTTTTGAGGATAGAAGTGGTGGAAAGAGTAGATATGGGTACATTTTGGCAATCATGGGCTCATGAAAAAACCTAGATCAAATGCCTAGGCACATGTAAGGTCATTTATGGGCACATAACACAGTTAAAGAGGCATATATCATGTTCGATCTGGCCACATAATATAGTTAAATTTCGAGGAACAACAACAGACAAGCACCTGTTGACAGTGAGCAGCAATTCTGGGCAGGTTTAGCCTGGTTTGGCCACCAAAACAACAACGAAGAATCCCCAACTCCTAAGGAGAACATTTCAAGGTAACAAGAGTCAAAAGTAGCCTTAAAACCTCATCTTTGTACCCTAGAATAGCAACAAACAGTGGTGAAACTTCACTAGTTTAAGCATTCCTGGCATCAAGAATGATTCTCCTGTAGTAGCTACTGGTTATTTGTAATGGCAGCCTGTAACAGAATCCTGTGAAGAGTGGTGTCGTAACTCTTGGAGTTTTTGCCCTAAACGTTCAAAATGTACCCTAATTTAGGACAACAACTTGTTTGATATTTCTCTTAAAGCTCTTATAGGTTTCATTGGTGAGACGTTTCATCTAAAGGAGTATCATTTCATAAAAGAAGCCCTTGTTTATACTTTATTGGAGGTGTGCCCTATCATGGGGTATTGCTTTTGTACCTTTTCCTTTGTTGGGTTTTGCTTTATGAAGGCAAAAGCACGTGACTATCATTTGGAGATAAACTAACATGGAGATTCCGTGTTACTTGGAAGTTACTTCTATCATCCACATTTGAGGCCATACTCTTGGATGTTTGGCTCTTGGTAGCTTCTAGAACTTGATTGGATTACTTTGTGGACATATCTTGATTGCATGTGGGTTTTCAGCTTCTTTGTGGACATTAATTATTGAGGAAGTTTCCTTTAAAAAAATCCTTTAGAAGCTAGTACATGGACTCACTTAATTGTCGCACTTCTACCTAGACATCACTCTGTTGGTTCAACTTCCTTGTGGACATAAGAGTAAGTATGAGTTCAAACTCAGTCAATCGTAAAGCAAACTGTAGAAAACACTAGACACCAAGTTTCCTTCACTTCACCAATCATATATAGGTTCAATCCCTAGAGTTCAAACTCAATCAATAGCAAATGAAACTGGAGAAAGCACTAGACACCAAGTTTCCTTCACTTCATCAATCACATATTTCAATCCTTGGTTCTGTGGACCAGGTACCAAGTCTCATTCAGTCTTAGTAAGTTGCACTGAGTTCAATCTCAGTCAATAACAAACCAAACTGGAGAAAGGACTAGAAACCAAGTTTTCTTCTCTTAACTAATCATATGTGGTTTGATTCCCTACTCATGTGGATGGACAAATGTACCACTTCTTTTTGTCATCTATTGCTACTCCTCTTACCCACGAATTTACCTCACCTCAGCGAAAAAATCAGAGCTCACTTTTCACTAACTTGAAAATTTTTTACTCTCTCAAACCTCAGGACTATGGACTCCTTAGAAATTAGATAAGAAACTTCTCAAAAATTTATCTGATGTAGCTCACCCAAAAAAGAAGTGCAACGTACTATTGTAATCAACTTGTTGGTCCCTACATTCAATGCATGTTGTTGCTAAATATACCCGAAAAACAGACCTCAGATAAGTGTAAATTAATTGCTTTTGGAGAGGGAAAACAATTAGATCGACTCGGTTGAGTCTGAAAAAATTGAATTTGCTTTCTCTTATGGAATGGCTTCAACAATTGGTATTATTTGGTGTTTTAAATTCGGTTGGAAGCATTAGGCACATTAAAAGTTTCATTCAGTTGGCACAACTGGGAGTGCTATAGTTTTCAATCAGTAGGCACCATTAGGCATATTATAGCCTAGGTTTCAATCAATTGGAAACTTGGCATCACTGAGCAAATTATATGTTTCAATTAATTGGCACCATTTAGCAGCCTATTTCCTTCTTAGGTTTCAAACATTAGAATGCCCCAGTTCCCAGCTTAGATGTGGAGGAAGGGGTACAAGGGTCTGTTGTGCAGATATGTTAAGATGGTAAAATTTTGTTGAAGTGTGTTGAAAGCTTAAAATGTACCAGATTTTTTTATGTTCTCCATGTGGATTTGATGGGTTGATTCCATCACCGGACGTCCTGAAATGGGGGTCCTACATTAAATTTTAAGGTTGAAATTTAAGATAACGTTACTACATTAACTTCAAAATTTTATATTGAAAGATCAATACAATTCCAATAGGGAGGTCAACTAGATGACATGGCTGGGATTAAAGTGTTTATAAAGTTGTATCTAGGGTTTTAGGAGGGTTTGCAGTTTTTTTTTCTTTTGTTTCTTTAGGTTGATTGGGTTGTTTCCCAGCAAGTCTTATGGGGATGGCGAACTCAATTCCTGAACTGATCGACTGACCAGTTTTATCAGGAACCAATCTTGAACTGGCCCTTTCAGGACAGATTTGGTCAACTATCCAGTTCATCTCCCATCATTCTGGATCAATTTTGGCCAAAACCGGCTTAGAACTGGTCGGTTTGGAACTTTGGTTTGAATTGGATGGATCTGAACTTATAATAATCACTCTAACAACCTACTCCATAGGGTCACACTGCAAAAAAGAAGGTCCATTGTCAAGCACTGACACTCATTTGTTTCAAAATAATGCTCAACTTACCTCAACTATAAAGCAAATTATGTTATATCCCTCTAAGAACAAACCTGTTTGTATTTCCCCTCAACCCAAGGATATGCAGGTGTCAACCCTTCTGCATAGGTGCATGAATAACACACATCCATTTTGGTTATTCAGTAGAACCTGTACAAGATCTGCACCGAGACCAATGGTGCAATAGACAAGGGCAGGTGAGGAGATGCAGGTTCAAGAGCTATCAACTGTCAGCTGGCTGATTTGCCACTTTTAAATGAGATTAGCATGACACAAAAAGGCTGTCATTCATCCAATTTTTGCATTAAAGGGACAAATGAGTCTACCCATCTACCTGTCTAACACAATGTCCTTCACCATCAATAATAGAAACCACACCTGACATGTGATATTTTGACACATAATAAAGTCCTTGTGATGGGTAGAACCAGGTGCACTTACACAATGATGGGATTTCCAAACTAGAATTCCTTTTCTTTACCCCTAAGAGGCATACTTATGAATCAAACGATTTGTAAACCGATGATCTGCTAATGTCGGCATTAAGAAGATTATTTTTTTGACAAAAATATCGCAAGTGATAGATTAGTGATAGGATCTATGTAACTTCATCCATAAATTTCACATGCCAATCTATCATCTCTTTCCTAAGATGTATTTACTGTAAACGCACATACTTGACAACCATAAGAAATTACTGTCTGCCAATAAAGCTTCCAGAGTCCATACATAGGAAAGCCATCCACAAACGATATTGTAATTGAAATAGGAAATCTAATAACATAGATTATCCCTTATTTACTTGGTATCCACCCATTTCCAAAACTTGAACTTCCTATGTTCTTAGAATTTAGATGCCCCACAATATGGGGGATTTTTCAAATGTATAGATAGGAAACAGGGAACCCCCAGGGCCCATACCAACTAATCCTACTGAAGAGGAAGAGCAATATGATGCTAATAAGAATATATAGAGGTCATGATTGCACAGTCTAGCTACTAGGCCTGCCATAGTGATAGTTCCTTATGCTGAAATGATCAAAAGGACCAAACCATATTGACGTTGAAAAGAAAAGGTAATAAACAATAAGGATAGATGTTATAGCTTCATTTGAAACTAGACTAGCTCCCTATAAACATAATACAAATTCCATCTCAGATCCTAGATCCTAGATCAAAGTGCAATACCCCATATTTCTCTTCCCTTCATGTAATTCCTCATTTTGAAGCAAAAGAGGCTTTTGGAGAGAGGGGCACCCGTGGGCAGACAACCGGTCCTATAAAAAGTATAAAGAGGGGGCTAACACATAAGGCTGACTCCCTTTAAAAATCTGTAAACTTCAATAGGAAAATCCATGTCATAGTGAGTAGATCCACATCCAGAGTAGTGATCAAACAATTATCACAATCGAGATTAGTAGGTAGGAATGGATAGCTGTGTTTGCAACCAATTAGAACTACAGAACGTGAAGGAAACCCTCTTGCAATGTGATTTTGCGCCTCACTTGACGCTAGACGGTCTATCAATATAACCAGAAATATGCCTATTAGGATCCAGGGCTAGATCTAGAGGAAGGCACTCGAGGAAGAGCAATATGATGCTAATCAGAATATATAGAGGTCACGATTACACAGTCTAGCTACCAAGCCTACCATAGTGATAGTTCCCTATGCTAAAATGATCAAAAGGATCAAACCATACTGACGTTGAAAAGAAAAGGTAATAAACAATAAGGGTAGATCCATCTTAGATCCTAGATCGTAGATCAAAGTGCAACCTTGATATAAAATTCAATCAAATAAACCACCACTCCCTCAGCAGAAGACAAAAATATTGAAATAAAAAACAGAAAATTAGAAAGACGTAGACATTAAATAATCTATCTACACTGAAAAGTCTGCAGATAGAAGAAGAAACTAACCTGTAAAGTTTGCAGATAGAAATAACCTTGAACAAATGCAAAGATCTTCCACTCAGGAGTCAACCGCTATGAAATTACTTTCCACGAATGCACTATAAAAACACAATTTGCATGAAATCAAGCTTGATGCTAAGCCCCGACTCTTGCGGCATTATATAGGTAAAAAAATGTCCCCAATTGACTAAATCTATCAATGTTTTTCTCAAATATGGAGTCTGGACCAATTCGAGTACAAAAACGACTAAATCTCCACGTTTTTTCTCAAATGTGGACCAAATCGACAGACGCAAGATGATTTGGTAAAAGATGGGAAGGTAAAATCGCTCCACAAACCCAATTTGAGGACAAACTTAGTCCATTTTACCCAAATCGAGGACGAACTTGACCAGTTTACCCAAAGATCCATAAATCAAGGGTGAAATACCAAAATTTTTAACCTATCATCCATAAATCTGGACGAACCATCTCCGTTTCTCCTCCAAAACTGGAAATTTCTGGCGATTTGACCTCCATTACCAAAGAAATCCGAGCGAATGTCAAGATTTTCCCCATAATCGAGTGGGCTAAATTCCATTTTATAAATTTTCACAATTTCACTGTGTAGGCTTATGTAATTTGGGGAAATTATATATATAATAAAAAATGGGCTAATTTATTCAATGAAAAAAACCATTTTAATATTAAAAATTCACCCACCTTTTTTTGGCCACCCCTTAAAATTTGCCTATGGGCTATAATTCACCCCTAAAATCATCCCTGGTACCTCCTCTCCTCAAACGTGTTATATCAAAATGAAAGAAAATGTCAACCCATAAAACTAAATCATATTTTTCGGTTTTTATTATTGCAAATTTTTAATTGGTGAAGGATGGTGGAGATTGGGCATAAATCCTTGTAGGAGGGGAATGAATTGCCACACCCGCAAAAAAAAAAAAAAATGGAAAAAACGACACGTTGGTTTAGAGTCATTGAATGTGAAATGATCTGGTTGAAGCGAGGTGTTTGTTTTGCTGCTTGTATTAAATTCATGGAGTGAATGCACATAGAAGTTGTAAAAACTCATTAAGAGAAAGTAAGCTATTAGTTGTAGAAGGACGGTTTAGATTGGACATGAATGCTTGTTTAAAGGACTTGAAAACCTCTAAAATGGTCTTTGAAACCTCTGTAAGCTTGATTAATGGATTTTATGCCAGGAATGGCTACTTGCAAAGAAGATTGTGGTGAGTATGGTGATATTCTATCTATCAAGGTCATGCAAATGTCCATTTAAGACTATCTACTTTTAGTTGTTTGGAGAGTTATTATGGTGGGAAGAAGATTACCTGCTTATAGATACATATGTATGTGCGATATGGTGAGGCTGTTGTTTGAATGTGTAATGGCTTTGTTGGTCTCGTTGCTGGTGAGGTTGATCTTTCTATCTTTGTGTTATTTGTTTAAGTTATTGTTTCTCGAATTTGTTTTGTTTGCTCTGTTTAAAATTGTGTTTCAATGATTAACATAATGTTGTATAATTAACTGCACTTTGTTTAACATAAAAACGTGTTGTATAATTAACTGCACTTTGTTTAACATAAAAACGACAAATAAGTAAAGTTTTTAAATTTATATCTAAATTCATATTTTATGTAGAATTAAATATACATAAATTAAGCTTTAACCATATTACACAACCATTGTGCATCTATTTTTATCTTTTTATTAATAAACTTATATTACATTAAAATATTAATAAAATTATACCCAAACAAAGTTTACAATATTTCCAAAGCTAATCCAAACCACCTTAAAATTAACCCCAAGGGTTAGCTCAATTGGTAAGACGTGCATACACTCTCTTGGTTCGGGGGAGGTCACGGGTTCGAGCCTTGAGTCCTCTAGGGTTAGGTCTTCTGCTAGGATGACCGACAATTTACCACCTCTACCATCCACGAATGTGGAAAAGTATTGTTGGTTTCCCGTGGATCTTTCCATCTGAAAAAAAAAACCAACTAAAAAAAAGTCTACTTACATCTCACCACCCTTTCATAATCTATACGTACATAAAGATAACCTTAGACACCATAAACAACAATTAAAATGCCATAATAAATTAACATCATGGAATTAATTGTAACTTTATATAATATTAACCTTTAACGAGTGTAAACAACTTCTTCCCATTGTGTGCTGCCAACCTTCCACTATTAACCCTTAACTAATCTAGACAACTTCTTCCCAATGTGAGCTGTCAACCTTCCACTTTCATCAATTATTATCCTCCGTCTCTCGGACCTATCAACATTTTGCTTTGGGATTCTCATGAAAAAGGGTGTGTTCCTTTGGGATTCTCACGAGAGAAGTGTATTTGATAGGCCCATGGGAATTTTCACAAACCGAGGTTCGAACCCAAGAGTACCCTAATATTTTTACTCAAAAATCTATGAGGTAATTATATGCCACTTCCGAGTCTCGAACGTGGTAAACATCTATTCGTTCCCATACATTTATTCGCGTTTAATTGTTCTTCGAAATGACGGCGACCGTATTGGAAAATTAATTATATTGATCGCCCCTTGCATTTGGACTATTGGCTTGTATCGTGCAAAATGCCAGACTGGCTTGATCGCCCCTAGCATTCGAGTTATTGTGTTAGTTTGTATCGTGTAAAGGCCTGACTTGCATTTGGCATGGCAATGTAACTCTCGACGCAAGAATGATACCGAAGAGGAGAAACAGCTGAAGCCGAATTTTCCCGCTCTTTGCTGCATTCTTAGTAAATTCCACTGTCTGGTTAAGAAGGAAAGAATTGTTCACCTTAGAAACTGCATTTTCGTTCATTAACTTACAGTAAGGTTCCATTCGCTCTTAAACCTGTGCATATGTGCTTACATTAAAGTCGGAGTATAGTTATTTTCAAAATTCTAGACATTCGGCACTTATTTTGAGTTCTACCATGCTTGTTAGCATAATCTTTACAAGTATATCTGTTCGTCCTGCTTTGTAGCTTTTAATTTGCTGGCAGAAAGCTTAGCCTTAAACGCTACACAGAAACGCCATCCAGTTTCGAACCCTGCGTGTAAATCTTTCAAAGGTAAGAGCTAATACAGTATTCCTAAAGTTCAGGCCGTAGCATTTACTTTCCCTTTCTTTTTTTATTATCAAGAGGTCGGAAATAGTAGAGAAGAATCACCGCCGAGGTCGGAAATAGTAGAAAAGAATCACCACCGTAACCTTCAGTATGCAAGTATCACCACCCCAGGGCTTAGATTTGAATTAGAACTCTGAATCTCTGCATGCACTCAGTCTTGGTAAATATCAGGTCACAAAAGTTCATGGAGCTTTGGTACAGTAATTCACGGTAGCTAGAAATTATTTATTTTTAATCAAGCCTTAGGGTCCCGTGATGCGGAAAGATTTTTTTATTTTTAAGAAAATAGGGCAGGTGTTTGATGAAATAATAAGCAAAAGTATGCTCATGAATATTTGCATATCGAAGAAACATCACTGGCTTTTAGACAAAACCATTTACAAGGAATTGCTTTGATTTGTTTTCTAAATTCATTTAGTTAATAATTTAATTTTATGAGAATTAATTTGGAATAGAGAAAATAACTTTCTTACTCTCAACCATTGTTTTTTCCCCCATTCCACCCTAGCAGAGTATATAGGGCAGAAATGCACAATGTGCATTGCTCTTAATACCAAGTTTAAGGATGTACATGTAAATTTTGCAAACCCTATTATCAGGTTCCTTTCCAGCTCCAAGCAGCAGGAGAACTGGAACCTATTTTGGTAGGGGCACTGAATTAATAAATTCGCTACAACTACTTGTATTTATATTTGTTGACTTGCACCATTTCAATTGAGGTTTTTTTATTTACATGCTGAAGGACCTTTTAAAACATATACCTGAAATGTGTGCAGCTGGAATCATAAATGATTTTTTTGGGTTCAAAAAGATGATTATATCCAACTTTGCCCGTTAGATACAATGTTAAAGCATACAGCAAATGCTGAGGCAATAAACAGTTCATTCATCTCGCTTGGGTCCCAGGAGAATGCAATTTAAAAATTGCGCCGGTGAAGAGCACATGGTGAGTGTTGTGTTTTTTATTTTTGTTTTTTTAATATAAATGTTTTTTATTTTTTTCTCAGTATCCTTAATTATTGTGTAAAAAAGCAGTCTACATCTTAGTATGATACATCCTAGTATGAGGGAGAAGTGTAAGTCTATATTCAACATATGTGTCTTTTTAATAAAATAACAAAATATTAACTAAACATTTTATAGTGTTGTCCTAATCTAATTTTCAATATATATATATATATATATATATATATATATATATATATATNCAAGGAATGTGGGAAGGTTGGATATTGCTCCCTCTAAGGTGGCTCAGCAAGAGCATCTAATATGCCCATTAAAGACTCAAACATGTCTCTAACAAGGATTGAATCTGAGTGGGGAGGGTACCAATCATTTCTCCCAAGTTCCAACCACCCAAGTTACATCCAATGAACATAAACCATATATATATATTCCAATTAATTAATACTAAAATAATTAATTGGATTATATGAAGATCTAAGTTATTTGTTAAATAAGGTTTTTGAGACAAGTTGTCAATTCAAAAGCCATTAGAATCCTGTACTTTGTTTTGTTATCCTTTTAAAAGAATAATACAAAAAGGTAAAATTTATTATAATCAAATACCAGTATAGATCCATCTTAACTTTGGATCTATCATGAATTGAAAGGGGTCAAATTCTGCAAGGTGCAAACCTTTCCTTAGGTTTTGCACTCTAAAACTGGTTTACACCTTAAGGAATTTGATCTCTCTAGATGCATCCGAAGTCAAAATAAATCTATACTAATTTAAAAATTAGTATAGATAATAACCATTTTACTAAATTTCTCCAATATTTTCTTAAATTAGTATAGATAATAACCATTTTACTAAATTTCTCCAATATTTTCTTATATTATTATTATTATTAAAGTTTCAAAAGTTTTGAAGTTTAGATAGGTTTTATCTTCACATCTTCTTGCACATGCATTGCAGTGGTTGTTAAGTGGTGTTAGCAGCTTTTATTACGTTAGTTAACTATAGTTCATTCACGTTTCACGTTGGAACTTTAGAGCTTTGGTAAGTTTTTAAAATTGCTTAATCTTGACCACCTCACTTATGGGTGTTATTCTTTAAACTTCTGTTTGCCTATTTAGGGCATGATAGAGTAACTTTGGTTTCTTCTTGATTTGTGTTATTGAAAAAAAAAATTCTTCAAATTATTTGAAAGTGACTGAATGTCACTGTGAATTAAGGTCTTCGTCTTTGATGGGTATATACTATAGCTATGAGGGGTCAACTTGGTCTGTGAATGTGGGTGTTATTATAACCCCACCAGAATTTGGTCGCAAAAATGTGGTTGAGTTGTCATGGTCGTTAGATAAGGTCGGACGGTCTCATGCCTCATAATTGTTAAAGAGTCGTAACTCTGGATACTTGACAGTCAAGTGGGATCATGAAGCTCTCAAGTTTGTTTTGGTTGTTGATTACAAGTTATCTTTGTAATTCATTATATTGCTTGTTTTTTTGTGATTGGATGGTGATGTTTTTTATATTTCTTCTACATCTGGTGATATTGCCTTCAATGGATTTCTAGTTTTTTTAGACTGACATTGTAACTTCTTCGTTTGCTTATTTATTTCTTTTGAACTAATGTAATTAAAATACAATCTTTCACTCTGCTCATATGTTTTTTCTTGTTAATAGTCCAAGTTCATCCCGCGAATCATTCAAATTTGTTTTTGAATGCTCGTGTTCAAAATTGACATATTTTTTTATCATTCTATGTAGTAAATTTGGAACTGTGTCGGATAAGGTTTGAAGAATACTAGGAACTTCAACTCTAAAGTGTGTAGTTTGTCGTAACTTTGTAAATATTGTGATACTGTTCGTTTTTTCCCATTTTTTTGGTTCCTTTTGTTTCCAACTTTTTTGGTCGTTTTTTCCATTTATTTTTATTCAATTGTGGCCGTTGGTTGTGTTTTGCTTGCGCCACATTTCAATAGCGTAGTGCATAAAGTTTGCATCGGAGTTGCTTGGAACTATGTTGCATGGGAGCGCCCCCATCCCTTTTCTCCTGCTTTCGAAGTTTGCTTTTTTGGAAGTTCGCTCCTAAAAAGTTCCCAGTTTTGGAAGCACGCTCTCAAGGCGCCTTTGAGGTGTTTCTTTTCTTTCCTATGCTAAAAGCTTTTATACAGGGTTGATCATTTGATGACAATGTGATGGTACTTCTTTTTTTGCGAAGCTCCTACAAACGTTTTTATGGTTGATCATTTGATGATAATGTTATAAGTTATAACTACTAGATTATTGATGTTATATGGTTTAATCCATGTATTCTATAGCTAATTCAACATCCTACATGTTTTTTTAGATATAAATCTATCAAAATATATAATACAAAAACTCACCCAAACTAGAGTTTTTGAAAATTTCGTTTTTCGCTCTGCTCACGCTTACCCCTCCCAACAACATAGGCTTGGCTTGGAAACACTTTAATAGCTTAGTGCATAACGTTTGCAGAGCAAAAAACATTGGAGTGCATAAAGTTGGAATTAACTTATTTCTAGTTTAAACTTTAAACAAGTCAAGATACAAAGTCCATGAATTTTAATTGCACTTCATAAATAAAGCAGGACAGAAAGAAGTCATAGTAACAAGTCTTTTTACGAAATAAAAATAAAGTAATAATGCTCCCTAACATTTAACATTTGACATGCAGTGCATTGAAGGCAATCTTTTGATTCAGCTATACAGACTCTTGCAGAATTGCAAACTTCAAGCGGGTGCATTTGCCGTGTAAAACACTTCTGAGCACCTATTCCTCCCCCTTTTTCCTAAAGGAGTGGAACTTTCCTCCTAACTCTACTAATTGATTTAACTATGACAAAATATTGACGTTCATGTATTCCCGGAAATATCCTTCCCCGGACAGTCATTCAATTGAAAATTGGGTTATAGGCAGACTTCCACGCTAGCATATAACAAAAAAAACATAACAAGATTTTATTGGGGGCAGTGGCACTGTAGCTGTTGATTCTCCACATGACATCCATAGCTCCACTAGTGTACTCGTCCATGTCATTTCTACCTTTGTTGAACTTGTTATTCTATTATTCATTGTCTAAACATTCCATGGTGGTTTCTAAGTTGTTCAACTTCGAGCTACTACATGAACTAGAGGACATCAAGGTCCACTTCAAATACTTTACTTCTACTTTTGTTGAACATGTTATTCTGCCTTTCATTGCCGCAGTTTTCCATTTTGAGTTGTTCAACTTCAAGCTACTTTATGAAATGGAAATGGAGGACCACCATGTTGGAATTTTTGCACCTCAGAAAGTGTATGGCAGCAGCAAGTAGAGGTGACCTGTGTGCAGGTCTGTACAGCAACGAGGCAAATCCTCCTCAAGCAGAGTTCCATACAGCAGTAATGAGGGTGCAGGAGCATTTATGGAGACAGAGATGGAGGGTGCATGCATCCTAAAATTATGTATGCGTTATCCTCAATTTAGTTTCAATTTTAGATGCCTATTATATTTAGCAGTTCAGTTCTATTTTTAAATTTTGGTTTTGCTTTAGGTAGAATTTACATGCATTAAGTATCTAATTTAAGTTTTACATGCATCACTTAGATAAGGTGCATTCAGCCTAGCTCAGTTTAGTTAAGTGTCTGCAGCCTAGTAGTTAAGGCACATATCTCAAGGAGGATGCATGCTTGCGTGACTCAGATCATCATTTCCACTTGAGGCACTCTGTTGTGCATGTATACAGATTTGTTGTACCTACTCTCCTTCTCAATCTATAAAAACAAAGGTAGAGGTATAGGTCTAAAAATTCAGTCTTTAAAGTAGGAATGGGTGAAGCATAGAGTTTGAAGCTTTCAATGGAATTCTTGTTTCCAAGATTAGTAAACAATGATGTGATTTGAGTTTCAGATCTGTGTGGTTGCTGCTACTTTCTTCAGCTTGATGTGTTTCAATTCATAGTAAAAATCGAATTGCTGTTTTGATAAAGATTTCAGTTTTCTGATTTCATAAGTAGGTATATGTTAGAAATCAGCCTAGGACTGTTACTATGTTATCATGTGTTGAGGAATTTTAACACACCAACCTCTCCCAAGGTCTTCATTGATGGGGCGCTCTAACTTATGCAACTGTGATTCCATTTTTCTTTGAAGTTCTCCATTGTTACCTCTAACCTTTGTACCTTCATATTTCCTTTCCTTCATTCCACCGTAAACTGTTTATATGCAACCATCTATTGAACTCGTTGCCCGCCGATGTGCACACCTTCAACAGAAATCTTTCGAAAGTTGTTTCCCAAGCGGGAAAGGTGCGGCCTTGGGGGCAAGCAAAGAGTCAGGTGCTGTCACCTGATCTCGACTCCTCCGTTTAGGAAAACTCCTAAGAAGCCAAGGGGGGTAGCCCCTACAAAGAGTTTCTAAGGCTCTTGTGTTTTAAAAGTGTTTTTTGGTGTATGATGCGGATGGGTGTCTTTTAGGAGTCTTTAAAAGAGACTTACAATAAAAGACCCTAGTAAGTACTTGCAATATAATGAAAGACACACAACCATTTGACAATCACAATCTCAAAGTAAAGCATCCATAATATGAATAAAAAATAGATGAAAAAGTGCTCCAGATAGATAATAAGCAAATGAATGATTGATAAGACCAGTGCCAGATGGAGTGCTTGAGATCGTTTTGCAAGTGTTCTTGGTAAATTTTATTGTAAATTTTAAAGGTGAAGTTGATTATTAAAGGGGAAGGGGATCTCCAAGATATACCTTTCGGTATTGGAGATATGTCCGGATAATAGTCTAAGTGGTTCCGTATGAGAACATGTGGGTTGTTTGGAGTCTCTAAAGCGGTGTTCAACACTACACCAACAGGGATGTAGCCTAACTATGCTTTCAAGGTCTCGGTACAGTGGTTCGCGTTCCCAGGCAGAATTTGCCCACTTTCGATTATTAGCGCTCAACGTCAGATTTTCGTTGGTTTTCTTGGGGGAGTGTTTAAATTATGGTTGAAGTGGATTAAGATGTGAATGATTAAAAAAATCTACAACTGCTTCTGGGTATCCCACAAGTGGGTAGAGCATACACAATGTAGTAAATGTAAATTCCAATTTTAAGAGTTGTGAACAAGAACCATCGTAACAACCCTCCGATAGAGAGCACTCTAGATTCGCCTTATGGCGAGATTCAAGAGATTTATGAAAACAAAGCAAAAGATGCTAAAGTAAAAGAACTAAATCTAAACAATAAACTCTTCGACAGAGAGCATTCTTGATCCACTTTTCTGTGAGATTCAAGAGATTTTATGTTCTTTTTTAACAAATTATATAAAAATCGGAAATCTAATCTAAGACAAAAGGAAAAACCTCTCCGATAAAGAGTGCTCTTGATCCACTTTTCAGTGAGATTCAAGAGACTTTGGGTTCTTTTTAACAATTTATATGAAATAAAAGTTGAAAGAACTTTTTAAAAGATGAAACTAGCCTTTCTTATTCTACTCTAACAGTTTATTGTGAAGGTATAAAGCAAATAAATAGCCAGATACAGGCTTCCCCCAAATGGGGGAAGAGGGGTGTGGGAGCCGTAATCCCACTTGCTCTTTATATTACCTTATTTACAATATTTTTTTTTTTGGGAGGAATACTTTTTGTCCTTTGGAAACTAGGATCAAATAGTTTACACTTATTTTTGGAAGAATGGGTAAAGAAGAAATGGGAGAGAAAGTAGGGGGTTGGAAGGAGCCTTTTTTGATGGTTCAAATCTTTGCACGAGCCTCCAAATCTCCTCTTTCCTGAAAGATGAATATAAAAACCAGCAAACAGAAAACTCAAGAAAAAGTTTGTATGTTAGCTAAAAAGTGCATAAAAATTTAAGATCTAGTACTTGCAAATGATAGGAAAAATATACTACTTCAAGTACCAAAGCTAAAAAAGGCTAGATCTAAGCTTTTGATAACATAATCTTGGAAAATTTCTTAGATCTATATAACAAGAGATAAAATGATATGATTAAAATCTTAGATCTACTTGTTATGAAGCAAAAAGTAACTGGAAATAAATAGCTTTGAAGTTTTGAGGATGAAGAAGGAAGATCTCAAGCCCAAGCTTGAACAAATTTGAGAAAGGAGAGAGCCTGCGGAACAAGAAACATTAGATTCATAAAAATATAGTGAAGAAAGATAAGATGCAACCGAGCTCCGATCTTTACTTCACGTCTGGTGATCTTCAAAGCTACAAAAACCTTTAAGCAAGTGATTAGATCCAGTATGGTAAATTAAACAAGAACAAAAGTGCACAAGTATAACTAACTACAAAATGCAACTCTTAGATCTTATATAACTACACATAAGCAAAGCAAATTGAACCTTCAAATGCCTACTCTATGGATTAGAATATATTCTTCTAGGCTAGATAACGAAACTTGCATAAACAATAATGAAGCTACACAGATATCACCTCGGTTATAAGCCAAACATTCACCATGAAAATTCTTGCACCAACAAATTGTCCTCCAAAGACTCGACTTTATTCATAAGAAAGATAAACAATTACAATCATACGGGTAGAGGTCCCTTGCTTCCTCTTGAAATGGGGAAGACGACCTCTTATTTATACAAAATAGAAGAGAGCCAATAAACCCTAGTGAATTGCATGAAGGAGGGTCCAAGAGGGCGCAACCAACAATCAATTGGAGTTTATTAGCTTTGAACTGAAGAGAACTAGACTCTGAAAGATGTGATTGAGGTGAGGTGGCCTCCACCTAGGCAAGGTGCCCACCCCATCACATTGGTTTCATCACCGAACCAATAAACACATGCCCAAAAGAGAATTCGCCCAAGCTAGGTAAGGAAGGCATAAATCCCAAGGCTCAATCATCTGCAGTGCTCCGATATTGACTTAGATCAGGTGGGTGGTGATTGGAATCTTCCCAGATGCTCTTTGTCATGTCATTTAGCTCTTTACTTTATTCAATTTGGATCATTTTGGAGAGTTTTTGATTTATCTCCATTTTATATTTCTCTGATTATTTTAATTAAATATTCCTCATTTATTGATTTTGAGAAAATATCTAATTAAGTGCAAAATAATCATCAAAAAATTAGAATAAGTGGGTGACTTGGATTAGAAAACGAAAATCCATCCCCAAACCACTTAATTATTACATTTTTTAAAATTTTCAATTAAACCATAGGGAAAATGGCTTAACTAATTGAAAAATGTAATTACTAAAAGAAAGAAAAATAAAAATTTAAGGAGTTTGCTAAATTTTTTTTCAGACAATGTCTTAACACACCTAGGGACCTAGGAAATGACCATAGGACATACCATAGTGTTTAGTAGGTTCATATTTTACAGTTGGACTCTAACAACCCCCCAAGGCCTAACTGCCAAATTCGGGCATTCCAGCTTTGGAGGTTGTAGGAGAAAAACTCATCGATTATTACTCGGCTAAAGGAAAAGCATAATCGATAAGGGAAACAACTCCTTGGAATACCCAACTTGACTGTTAAGTCTAAGGGAACCGAGCGACTCAAGACTCCCCTTACTAGCACACTTCATTACAAACCCCATGGGATATGGTCATTTCGACAATAGAAATAAAAGGCTAGCTAAAACAGGCTAAGTATGAAACAAACTGAACCTTTGAACTTAGGAAACAAACATGCATCAAGTTCAATAACTAGCGGTTCAATTTAAGTTCAACTATTGTACAAAATAATTGGTAACATAACTCTTTCCCAAAGCTCTAACTCTTGCTATTGCCTCGTATGCATAAACCTTTCCTTAGTTGCAATACCTTATCTCTCAAAATAACAATCTAATTATTGAATGTAACTACTTGCATTCTGTGTCTTGAGATTCTTTTAGATAAATGGAAAAGTTGAGCCGTGAAGGCCTATGGCTAGGGTTTTTTCCCTAGCCGCCACCGTTGCCAAGTTTGTTGCTTTAGTCCAAGTCTCAAGAACCTCATGAGCTGTTCTTTCATCTTACTGATTATCACAGGGTCATTTTTATGCTGGGGCTGTCTTGTTGCCGTGGTTTTGTTGGGTCATTGAGGTTTCTTCAAGCCTACGATGGTCCTGTTCCTCGATGGGCTCTGTTCCAAAGGAGTTCTCATTCTCAGATTTGGTGAAGGTTGCATCCTTTGGCTCGAGGCTCTCTTAAACTCGCTTTGTTAAGAAGGTTGATGAAATCTCCACTTTGGACCTCCAGTTTGAGGTAAAGAATAAATCCCTCTCTTTGTGAAGATGCTTTGGTCGGGAAGTTTACAGTACTCTAGGCCAGCCCTCATGCAATTTTCGATTAGGCAAACTGAGCATTGGGATCCAAAGATTCAAAAATCTGTATCTATTTATGCTTGTGGGCGAGTTTTTTTTTTTTCTGATGTGATCTCTAGATCAGGACCATACTTCATGGACTCTAGAGGTTTGTTTTTTGCTCATTGGATTATAGACTTTGATCCAAAAATGGAACTAACCACTGTTCTTGTGTGTGTCAGATTGTCGAATTTACCCATTTTCTTGTGGAGCAAAGAATCCCTCGAGGACATCAACAATAAGTTGGGGCGATTTATAGACAATACTGAACAAAAAGGAGGAATTTATTTTTGTGCCAGGATTTGTGTAGAAATAAACTTGGAGAAGGGACTTTCGGAGGTAATCTGACTCGGCTTAGAGGGTTGGAGTTATCTTCAATCCCTTGATTACAACCAAATATTATTCAAATGCAACTTCTGTCATGAATACGGGCACTTTGTCAAGCACTACACAAAAGCTCAAGAAACCCGACCTAACCAACCTCATGAAGAGCAAGGTATCTTTCAACAATTCTCCAATCGACATTGGAACAAGAAGGCCAAAAGCTCCCAGGTCGCGACACAACCTGATCCTTCCACCAGTAAGAAGTATGAAGTTCTCCAATAACCATACGAACGAGATATTGGAAAGAATGGTCCAACTCCAGGTCAAAATGAGTTAGAAAATCAAAATAACAAGGTACAACGGATTGAAGAAGTGGCTCAGGTAGATGAAGAGGCAACAACAACTTTGGTGGAAGAAGCCATTGAAGTAAACCCTTGAGAGGAAGGGGTATTGTAGGATCAATTCGATGTAGATCTCAATCTGATGAGGAAGTAGCTCCATTTGTAAAAACGTTAAGCTATCTTAAACCCTCTGATGCTCCCCCCTCTCCTCCTCACACAAGAGGATGGAAGTCAAATAGGTAAAGAAGGGAGAAAGAGGTAGAAAAAATGCAACTTTGGGCTCTCAAAGAAGGCTGGACCCTATGCTTAAGGGAAGGATTTCTCCTCATCCCAACAAAGTATAATGTTCTTTTTTTGTATTCTTCCATGCGTTCAATTTATCAGAGTGTACTCTTACAAGCAAGAGTTAAGGATGAGGAAAAATGTAAGAGGAAAAGTTGGGAGTTTTCCACCCTGAATCTTGTTAAGGGATCATCCCATTTGCAAATGGTTCTTAAATTTTTGTACAAGATAGCTGTATGGTCTAGCCGCAACTCTTCCTTTTTTAATACAAATTTACCCGTTCTTGTAAAAAAAAACTGCTTACATTCTTCATGTCTTAGGCACCATAGCACTTATCACGTCATACAATTATCAATTGGGGATGGAAGCAAGTTGTTTTTGCGGAAATCTTAAAGCCTTGCGATTCCCACAAAGATTTCTTTTGCATGCTTCATTCCACATGCTCCCAAATCGTAATCACTTTTAAATGATAAGATTAGATTGCCCTATTTTCCACACAAGTAGTGTCATCATTAGTTTTGGGAAGGTGCTTAATCCTTGTTAAATTCACATAATTTCATGGATCTTAGAGGGTAGATTGACCCCTTGATTGTCCAACTCATTTGTCATTTGATTCAAATTCCTTTTAATTTAAAAAAATGAAATCAAACTTCCAAACTATCTAAGCCTACCAAGATTGACACCTCTAGGGGTATATAAATTAATCATGCTTTCAATGGTGAGCATAGAATCTCCATAACAATTTCAATCATGCTTTCAATGGTGTGCTTAGAACCCTCCATAACAATTTCAATTATGCTTTCAATAGTGACCTTAGCTCCTCCATAACAATTTTAACTTTTAATATTTGTTTTAAGAGCTAAATCAAGGCTTTTTCCCATTGATTGTATCTCTAACAGATTGTTGGAATCATACACAAGTTCTAGGCAAACTTTACGTTGGCCTTTCCACTTGGTTCAGTAACAAGCCTAGTAGCTTATCCCTCATTATCATATGTTTTCTTTGCCCACGTTGCATATATACACTTTTTCGTAAAAATAACTCTAGGTTACACACACACATATAAAGTGTGTTTTTAAGAGTACACATTAAAGTTCAAAGGTTTATGGAATCGATTAGAGAAGGGGCGCCATTGTACCAGCCTAGATCCAAATCCTAGGCTCTATCAAGTGTTGAGAGGGATCAAATCTCTTGAGGTGTGAACCTCTCCTCGAATAGCTCCTTGCTTGCAATACCTGAGAAGACGCTGGAACCACTCTTAAACATCCTGAAACAATTAATGGTAATGTTAAGAATTTAAGTAAAAGGATAGAAAATGAAAGATCAAGAGAATGTCACTTTTACTTTAAGAATTTAATATTACCATTTATTACTTCAAGAATTTAATATGTCTGGTTCTAATAACACTGCCAAAAACTTAACCCACAATTTATTTCCCAAATTTCATGCATTTTTTAGCAAGGCGACATTTTCTAATATATCGCGATATATTCCCAATATATCGCGACACATTCAACATATCGTGATATATTATTGAAAATATCGTAAATGTCGTGATTTTTAGCGGTGATGTTTCGTCAAGGGGAATGGCTTGTGATATATACGTGATATTGGTGATATATTGCTGATATATGTAACTATGCTTTAATTTAGACATCTTACATAAGAATAATATCTAGAAATATTAGAACATGACATATAATTAGTTAATTGCGAAAGGGGGACATGATGGAAATGGGTGAAGTGGCTAGTGAAATGACATAATACGAGTAATGGCTAGGTAAAATGTTGTAAATAGTGAAATGAGAGTCACGCTTGCTTAAATCTTTAGGTGCACACCTAATACCATAAGGTCATACACTTAATTTGACGTGGAAAGAAGAATTATAACCACACCATGATGCTCCCCTAAGCTTTTGAAACAATATTTGAGGATCTATGAGCCATTGTAAAGTAACACTTTTGACCTCCTAATGTTATGTCCACACACAAGAAAGCATTTTACCACGAATCACATAGATAGGATATGCCATAACGATGGCACCAACTAGATGTCCCTAATTGTCTATGCCATATGTCAAGGTAGGCTAAGTAGGCTAGAAGCATCTTTGAGCTAGTTGAAAGTGTCTTTGTTAAGTGTCTATGGGGAAACCAACCATAGATCTCATTTGTGCAACTGCTGGATGTGATGGAAGATCACATAGGAAATGATAATCAAGTCACCCCATACATGTTAGGGAGTAACATGATACACTTAAATGGATTGATTTCACTACTCGTTGTATGGTTATTGATCAAGTTTGTTGCAACAAGTTTTCATTTCTCCTGGCAAATTTACTACTTAAGTTTTTTGTTGTTTATATTTAATGGTCATTTCTCATATGCAAACAAATGGTATTTGGCATTTGCTCATGGTTGTTTGAATCTACATTTGAGTTAGTTTAATTACTATCACTTTGGATTTTCTAACTCATTGGGTCTATCTATGCCATAACCATAACTCAATCCATAATCCAAGTTATTTGCCTTATCTCTTGAACTTGGTTGTGTATATAGATTCTCGCGTTATTCTTGATTCTCATTAGCAACTAAAGAGAAGGGAAGTAATTGTAGAGGTGATAGTAGCATTCCTTCCATAGTTGCACATGGCTACACCCTAGTGAGGACCTGCCATCTTAGGGGTGCCACTTTTTGTGGTAACAGGTCCCATGCTCTTCATGCATTTGGGTGGGCCTAAAAACTTCTGGAAAAGTGCTCGAAACATCACTGGAAATGGTCCAAATGCCTTTGGGACGACTGTATGACATTTGCATTGCGGTGGGGATGACTTTTGTCGTTAATTGCTGAAAGTCTTCTCTTATTGTCACTGAAGTTGTAGGAAAATTTGGAAACGTTGCACTGTATAGTCCATGGCATTTACAAGGTGTTTTGCACCCATTTCCTTGTTTCCTTGTGTTTTTAAGACAGGTACGCCCCCATTCTAAGTGTTTCCCTACAACTTAGGTGACAAGAAGAGAAGGCTTCAACATCTAAACAACATAAGTAATCTCCAATGCAGTCCCACATGGACTTATAAAACTTATAATGCAAACCATCCGACATAAGGGATTTTCCATTCTTCATGGACATTAACATTGTAAAAAAACTAATCGCTACTAATTTCTAGGTCTGATCTGTCCCTATCACCACATGAGACCTTGTGGAGGACCATCTTGCAGCAAACATCTTGAGCAACAAGCGCACCATCTGTCAAAACATAAGGAGCAAATTTAACTGGAAATGGGCATTGAACATACCTCTAATCCACACACGCTCCTCAACAAGTGAACCATCTTCTCGATGGGCACCTACCACCCTTTCTATTGCGACCTTTCCCTTTATGAAGTTAAAGTAAAATTTGGGCCTGTTATCCCCAACCTGGATCCATTGAAGCCAAGAAAGGACCTTGGTCCCATGGTCAAGGTACTCCTCACCATGTCTTGTGGTCATCTCCAACTTTTTTAACTCTTACTGAAGAGTGATATTTTGATTGTACTCTTTTAGAAATATATGGACCTTCTCAAAGATCTGTTTGGCCACCCACATCTTCCTTTGCCTCCTTCGAGCTGCCATCATGCCCCAGCCCCTCATAAACTTAATAGTACATCTCATAGCAACCTCCCTCCATAGAATCCACCCTTGAGTTCCCACTAGACGAGGGGAAAGATTCCACACCAGTTGTATGACAGAGCAGAAATCTATTGAGTCCAGGTGGGACACATTCAGATAAGGGATTATCTGAAGAAATCCCATTATAAATCAGAGATTGGATTGAAAAGTGGTCTGAACCTATCACGTCTATCAAAACATCCATGAGACGAAGCTTGTCTCAAAAACAATTTCCTCTCTATGTCCATAAAACCTATCCAACTGTGCCTACTCCCTGTCTTGAGTCTTGACCATGTTGGTCATAGGTCCATGTAAACCACCCACAATAATTAGATCCCTTTTGTTTCCAGTTGGCATACAAAATCAACAAAGCATTTTACACTTACACGAAGTTTGTTTTCGAAACCAGTAATCATTACACTTGTTTTGGCACACTTGTCACCATCCCACCCTAGCATATTGAAGTCTCTTGCAACAATCCAATCTGCAGCTGGAAGAAGCCATCTAGTACCATAATCGATCCCGATCTGAGCTAGAATTCAAAGCATACACTGGGTCTTGAATCAAAAGAGTGGCCTAAACACATTTGTTCTTTGGATCTGGCTTGGTCACAACTGCTAAAGTCTAAAGCGAGAAAGAGATAGCAAGCACTCACTAGACAATGATTAAAGGCCCATTCCAACAACAACTCATCTGGTTAATAATCTCAAAACTAGTTGTTTTGACTTCCTGCAAGATAACCACATCTGAATGGAATGTCAATGACACCCTGTTTTCACACTACTTGCGGCTGGGAATTGTCATCGCTCTCATGTTCCATGAAAGTAGGGAGAGCTTCATTCTGACACTAAATGATGCCGAAGGCTGCTAAAACTATTGGCCATCAAGAAGGCCTCCCTTGAAGGAATATGAGACTCAGTTGATGGGGCTATTGCGTCCTTCTAGGACTTTTGTTGTGGGCTCATCTCACTAATGGTTTTGTCCAAATGAACAGGAGAAGGGATCACCTTCCACTTTGAGGACTTAATATGCCATCCCTACTCAACCTCCATGCTCACACTATCCATATGCTATGACTCAACCTGCATCTCAGGGCCTCCTAATCGAAGGATACTATGTTTCCCACTTACTAGAGAAAAACTGGGTGTTCGGATTGGGTTCTTCTGATTACTAGTGTTCCCACAGTCAGCCCTCATGAAGCTCTTGAACCTCCTAGTTTGACACCTAGCCAGAACTTGAACCAATCCTCGTATCAGATCTCACACATGAATCTAGAATTCCCATATTGCCACACCCAACTCCATTGCTAGACCCAGTAGAGCCAACCCCACTAGCACTTGCTCTAGCACAACCTTTTCCATTGGCGCTTGACCTAGTTGAAACCCCATTATCAATCCCATGCTTTGAGGCCATAAAGTTGCCACCTGGGCCTGAATTTGGAGCAGAGGGAGGCATCCCCCATGCTCCCCCTCTCCTTGCTTGGCTTAGGTTGACTATGAGCGCAATCACAAATCAAATGATCCCGAGCTTGACATGCAAAACAAGCATTTAGGTGGTTCAGGTATTGAACATTTTGCTCCTTGACTTTGTCTATGGTGCAAACCAAAATAAAGGTAAGTAGCTTCCGTTTCAGGTTCACCTCATCATAGACCCTCGAAGAAGCTCTAAAGGAGTTACATCTGCCATTTGGTATAAGTACTTTACCAGATTGGTGGGCAAACAAATCAACAATTGGATGCATGTCTGCTAGAAGGGAGTTGAATTCTTCCAAGGTGGATAGTTGGCCTGGCCACAGTTCTCTGGGTTGAAATCTGCCCTTTGGGATGGAACATAGGCATGGGGACCAACAATGTTCCACGTACCAAACTATAATACTTAAATACTTTGCACCCAACCCCTAGTAGGATTTCAATGAGATTCCTTTGGCTTCCGAATTCAACAAGGTCCACATTGTGAATGTTGCCTCATTTGTCATGTGATGCAGGATGTACAGAATGACTCCTAGAGTCTCAAGGTGCATGTGCCCTATAAAGTATTCTTTATTATCTGCTAAGAAAAAATCGAAGTCATCTTGGTGAGACACTTTCGGCTGAGTTGTAGATGGCACTGCAATCTGAGGCTCATGCATTGGCACATCCTCCACTTGTGTAGGCATGCTCATCCATATCCAAGTCCTCTACCTCCACCTCTGGCCTGGCCGATGCAGAAATCTCGAAGGCATCTTTGTTGGGTGCAAACTCTCACCTGCCGGAATCTGAATGTAGTCTCCACCTAACCCATTACCTCCTGCTGGAAAACAACTTGGGTGTATAGTAGTGGCCTTTCAGTGAAAAATCCCCAAATAATGACATGAACTTGTTCCTATAGATTAAAAAAAATGTTGAAGTACACAGTTAAGGGAAATAGTGACACGACATCCATGCTAATGAAGAACTTCATAATTCCTCTGATTACAGAAATATTAAGGCATGTGCTCAAATGGAAATAAGCACTTAAGAAATTCTGATCTTTTAAGAACTTAGTTCATGAATTGCATTGTATTGCATGGTATGCTGATTTTGATATTGATCAGGTCCTGCTTGTCATGATGTAGCCACATGTAGAGCCATGTTCACACCTAGTTATAATTTAAGATTTCTATTGGTATTTTAGATTTCCTTAACTTGTTATCTTACTCTTAGAATTTATATGCAATCATATGTATTTGATTATTTTTGTGCAGTTAACAGCTCCCTATGGAATTGATATTGTGACCATAAATCTCTCCAAACAGTGAACTTCACACATGCTTCTCAGTGCATGATATGTTTTCAGGGTAAGAGTACGAGTGAAATGAGTTTTGCAGGTGCAGCTGAAGACATGGATATGGATAATGTAGAAGAAGTTGGAAATGGTACCAGAATGATAGATGTCATTGATATTCTGGATGAAACGGACGACAGTGCTAGTGAGAATGATGTAGTATTCATAGAGGAGGAAAATTTAGAGGACTCTGCAACCAAGATCGATATATCAGAGGTTAGAGACAGCCATAGAACTGAGCAGAATGTGGCTATTGCAGTGGCAATAAATGGCCAGCCAAGCGAGTTGAATGTAGAAAATGCTGCAAACAAAACAAATTATTATGCAAGCACCATGGATATAGATATTTCTAATGAAATAAAAGGATTGGCCAGCAGCATGGATGTAGTTAGCATTGAAGAAGAAACAGAAGGCTACACCTGGGATGAGGAATTTCAAAATGAACCATCTGAACAAGAATTAAACACCTTCTGTGTAGATGCTTCCAAAGCATTTTTTAATGAATGGGGATTGATTAGTCATCAACTAAATTCGTTTGATGACTTTATGAGTAATGGGTTACAAAGAATGTTTGATGAACTAGGGGAGTTCAAAATAGAGCCTGATTATAACCCACAAAAAAAAACATCAGATGGCTTATGGTATCATGCATCTGTTTCTTTCGGCAAGGTCACAGTGGAGCAACCTTCCTACTGCACCAAGGAAGGAAAGAAACTGAAGCTAAAACCTGCTGAGGCTCGGTTGCGGAACATGACATATTCATCCCCTGTCCATGTAGAAATGAAAACAAAGGTATGCAATTTCTCTTTGTAATTGAATGGGTTTCGGCAAAACTCAACATCATTACAATTTTTGGCTTCTTAAATTAACATGCTCTTCAGGTATGGCCTTTGAGAATATTTTCTCGTTTATATAGATGGTTTTGTTTAAATATATCTATCGGGGGGTACTTGTTATAATCTTGACTGATAAGAATGGATGCTGTCTGGCGCCCTTCCATTTTATTTGGAAACAAAATCTATTTGGAAAATTTAGATGAATGCCACATATGCTTTATTCTGAGTATCGATCTTGGAGTACAATGCCAAGTCATTTCTTTGCAATCTGGATCTTGGTTTTACTTTTAAGTGTGGAATCATGAATGTGAGCAAAGCATTTGTTCTCGTGATAATAATAGGATTGGATGGTAGCCTGGGATGGATATAAAGAACAAAGCAACCTATGAACTACACCACGTTAAATTAGTTTCAGTACCTTTTTGTTGTAGCAGTGGATGAAGTTAAAAAGCATTCCGAGAAAGATTTAGCTGTTCAGTACATGGAAAATTTAGCATTAAAATTATGTTCATATGCAATCAATGACGTGTTCTGTGGCAAGTCCAGGAAAGGTTGGGTTGTGGACCTGTGGTAATAACCTTCACAAAAATGTGCACGAGGACTTGGGTGTTGATTGGTTTTTATTATGAACTAGGTATGGTGAGTTCCATCATCAAATAATTTTTATGCTTTTATCTTTCTTGAAATGGATACTTCTTTTGGTTGGAATATTATCCAAATACACAAAAAACTACTACCTCACTCTGGTAGAGACTGGGATAATCACACTTTTGATAATACCAGATGACAACCTCATATAGTTCACATCCCGAAAGTTTAATCTGCTGGATCAACACAAATAAAACAAAGTATCATAATGCGTGTTACTTGTACTAAATGAAAGCAGCAGAATAAGATGGATTGTATTGAGATTTCAAAGTCAAAATGACACATTGCAAATTTAATCACTAGTGGGCAGAGTAACTGAATGGGCTGTTGAGATAAAATGAGACTAGAGATTACAGTCAATGTTGGTCATCTAATAGTGGGAGTGTGTAGAATACTCCTAGATAAGAGGAGATACTTTTGTTAATGTGCAATAAATGACTACAAATTACTTAATGGGACTGTCCAGCACACTAGTGTTGTTAGAAAGTGAGTGCCAGTCCTATAAAAGCAAGATAAAAAACAGATTTAACCTAGCAAACTGAGACCTAGAGTCTAGACCCTAAAATCAAAGCACAAAATACAAAGCAATAGTGCAGCTACAAAAGTGCTAGCATTGTTGAGAAGCAAACCCTTGTAAGAATGCCTTGCATGTTAACATTCAAAGGAAACTTCAATGCCTTTGAATGCAGTTGCCTCAGGATGAAGAGGGACTCTTTCTGATTGTCCCACCGTTCTAGCCTAAAAGTCCTGCAGTGTTCACAAGAGCATACAGAGACAAATAGCGAAATATGAAATATTTTAACTTGAAAGCAAGTAAAAAGGTAAATGTGAATTAACTAATCTATCTAACTATGAATCTCTTTTCCCATACTTGAGCAAGCTCTTTCGGTACTTCGGGAAAGCATAGTGGTTAGTATTTTATTGCAAACAAAACAATTTATTCGAAAAATTAAATCTACTAAACTGACTAAAGAAGAAAAGCAACTGCTTTAACAATCACACCATGAAATGGGACGATGCGGATTACCCTTTGGGGGGATGGGGCTGTGGGCGTTGGGTAGCCCACTTGCTCTTATTATTATTGTTACAAGATAAAGGTGGATTCCTTTGGTCTTTATAAATTTGGATCCAAAGGCTTACAGGTTTCAAATCTTGAAATAGGCTTGAGGTAAGATGTTACTGGAGTCTTGGATGGTCCAGATTGTTCAAATTTTGCTAGCATTTCCTCTTGCCAGTTTATTAAAGTGTAGAAACCAGCCACCAAAGTGACACTAAGTCTGCTAGATACAATGTTAAAAGCATAAAAAGTTTTAAAGTATTTTGAAGGATATAAATCTATGAAAGAACAAAGCACTTGAATAAGAACTAGATCTATAAATATAAAGCTTTAAGACTTATATCTAGCAACATACTTAAATAAATCAGCTTTTAAATATTCTTTTAAAAGAAACTAATTTATTAAGTTGCCAGGAAGTGGGTACGGGTACGGGGACAGGGATGGGACGCCACTTTTTGAAGAAGGGTACTTGGGTATGTCGGGGGTACTGTGTATATATATATATATATGTCATAGTCACATCATACATGCATATAGATTTCTTCATAAATTATGAATCATGATTCATAATTATAGATTCGATGATTATTTGAACAGTGAACATTCAAATTGAAAATTTGAAACATAAAATTTGATAAATCATAGACTCAGTAGATATCAATTAGAAGACTGGAAGTTACATAAAGTTTGATAAATCATTGTACCAGGAAGCTGTAACAAAGAATCAAACTCAGACATGAAAGTACACTTGAAATCTTATTTTAAACACCTATTTGTACTGCTGTTACATGCAATAGAAAATTGAAAATTGCCAAATATATTCCTTTGTTGATGTGAGTGTATTTCTCAATATTAAATACATATGTATATTTTTTATGTGCACATTTGGTAGTCAAATTATGTTCCATGAGTGCTGAACACAAAACNATTTTAAATCAATGTAAAATCAATCTACTAGATTTGGACAATATTCAGTGGAATTTGAACCGTGTTGCAAAGTGTTTGACATAAGTCCTGAACTAGGCTCCATACGTAGTTAGCAAAAAATTAGTTCAGATTTGGTGGGGGGTCATTACATTTTCACCAATGAATTGCATTTTATTGAGTCGGTCGTACCCCCAGAGTACCCAAATATGGGGTGCAAAGTACCCAAACGTGGGGTACGATGTACCCCTTTTTTTATAACGGAGTCTCGGGTACGTGGAGCCAGTATGGGGTATGGCAGGAGACGTACCCTATGAGCACCCAAGTACCCGGTATGTGTACCCTGCCCCAGGGTACGGGTACCTTGGCAACATGGCTAATTTATCTAAGCATGATAAGAACTGTAACCAACAAAGGAATTTTTTAATGTGAAGGAAAGAGAGAAGATGATGTTGAGAGCTTGGGAACTTTTGGGAAACAGAGTCTGTAGGTGGAGAACGGAGGGACTGTGTCCTTCTGAAAGTGCTTGAACAATGGAGGAGTCGAACAAGATCCGTCAATCCTTCAAGGTAGACAACCTGCACAACTAAAGCTACTTGCAACAAGGGCATCTAATCCGGTGCTTATTATGCCAGAGACCAGAATAGTATGCATACAAACTAGTAAAACATACAAATCACACATTGTGGGCATAAGCAAGAAATAAATGCAGTCAGTTGAATAATTTATCGTACTGACTAGAAACAGTCCTTCAAAGGCCAAATAAACGACAAATGCAACAATTAAACAAGCTATGCTACAGTTACCTCATAAACCATTGACACTACATCCACATGCATAGGGCCATACACCAAGGGTTTGCTTCCAAAGGCTTCTATTATTCCACAAAGTATTATAAACTACAAGTACACAGCTTGAGCAGCTCTTCCGTCCTCTAACCATGAGAAATGAGAGAGTAAGAGCATGCTTAAATAAAGAAATGTGCCAAAAGGGAAGCACACTCATCAAGGGAGGCGAATTGCCACATGAGGGAGTGAACGGTGAATTCCTTGAGAATATTAAGGGATTTGATTGCTTGCATCTTCATGGGATGGGTTCCACCTCTTAGGAGGTGCTCCCTCCCTTATTGGGATTGTTCCCATCAAACCACAAGCCTCCACATCAACAAATGTGCCCTTTCATGGAAAAATGTGCCCCTTCATGGAAAAATGTGCCCCTTATTGGAGTTAACTCAAATTCTCTTGATATGATTCCAATCTACCCTTGATTCACTCAAACAATTAAGCGCCACCATTCCCAACTAACTAGAGCATTTTTGGGACAAGCTCCCCTGGTTTGTGGGATACTGATTTTTTGTCTTTTTATATCTTTTTGGCCAACTGACTAGAACATGTTTGGGACAAGTGACCCTGATTTGTGGGATGCTGATTTTTTGTCATTTTATGTCTTTTTGGCCATTTATTTGGTCTTTTTTGACATTTTCGAGAGAATTTCAATTTAAGTGATAAATAATCACTCAAATATTCTCAAAAGTGGGTTTAGGGGTATAGTGGGTGCTCTGAGTTAGAAAACGAGCACCCCCATGGCCAATTCCCCCTCCTAACCACTTTTTTATGACACTTTGAATTCTTACAATTAAAACATTAAAAAATTGATCCGTTTATAGGAATTTATTTGATTTGCGGAAATTAAAAAGAACCTATGGGGGACCTAGTACATGTTCATATGACTCAACGTTGACGATTAGCATGGTAATATACATAGACACTTAGACTTTAATAACCCCCCAAGCCCTAACCACCAAGACAAATACTCCAACTTTGGAGGTTTGACTGAAAAACTCGAAAATTATATGTCTTTGAAAAGCAACATATAATTAACAAGGAAAAAACACTCTAGAGTATTGTCTTGATGACTAAGTCTAAGTTGGCCAAATATGTTACAAAAAATCGTCATGCTACGTCAACTTATTACAATTTCCACAAGGGTTATGGACATGTAAAATTTAAAAAAAGGGGCCAATAGTGGTTGGCATGGGCCTCTAAACTTTTGGACTTTTGATAGTGAACAATTGGCTTGTTCATTCTTCTACGACTTAGCTGAACAATTACACTAAGTACAACTTAGGTGGTAACATGGTCGACTTTTCATGTTGCTAGTTGTCTTCAATCTTTTTTGGGACTTCTTCAATGCTATTTGGGACTTCTTCAATGGTTGACTTGACTTCTTGGTTATTTCATCATCTTTGAAAAGTTGTCCTTGTTGATGTTCATCTCCTCACATGCATGTCTTATTCCCACATAGAGCTCTAATGTTGATTTGACCATAATATAGGAAGTCCCAGACACTTCTTAGAGCCCATGTCAAATTTTACATTAGATTAGACTTTGTATATTCCACAAGGGATAAAATCCCATGTCAAATAAACAAGTCAACTTACTCTAATATAGAATAGATCACTCCACTGAGCACTCCTTGTTAGAGTATGCAATGTGACCTTTAGTCTCCTTGTTGGAGTAAGCATCACGAGCCTTATTTACTCTTAGTAACTTCTCATGAAAAATCAAGGCTACGTCGGGGCCATCTTCTACCAACCATTGGTCAATTCTCATGACATCTCTGGGAGAATGTTTGCAGAATGTTGTCGATGCTGCGACTTAGAGAAACATCAACAAAGAGCAGGTCAATGTTTGACTATCTATTAGTGTTGTGTAAATTGTATTGGTGTATATTAGGACATCTTCGTAAGGGCCTTGTTGGCAGAACATCGATTGTCTCTTTGAGGTCTCATAGGTGTAGTAGTTGATATGGTGATGTGGATTGCTCCCTTTCCCTCTAGGAATACTGAAATAAATATTTAATCATTGTGGTAGTGTCAAATTAGGGTGTGCGATTGGATTGAGTGAGAGTGGAGTCCAACTACCACCGTCACAAACAAGCTCGAGCATTGTTGGCTTGGATATTGAAAGGTGGAAAGGGTATTTTGGGACTCCCTAAAAAACAATGATATTGGCTTTAGACCTTGTAATAGATTGGACAACGAATGATGGAGTGCTTCTTCATCAAGATCTCTTGAAGATGGTAGGATTGCCAAATCTTGTCTACTCATGTTCTACAGTGAATGAATTTGACCCAAGGCCAAAGTGATCAACCCTTGAACAAGCCTAGTGGGATCCAATATGATTACATTTAGTCGCAAAGCATGGAAAATGGTCAAAAAATGAGGTTGCAACTTAACCTCATGAAGTGCTTAGCATAGAAGGCCATATTTGGATTCAACGTCTTGGGGAAATGATCTAAGTAACTTGAATGTATTACCTGTAAATGCCTTCTCGAATAATCCTAGTCAAATCTCGCTTAGCTGTGAAGAGTTGACCAAGGGCACTTGTGGGTGGAGGTAGTTTGTTGTGATATCAACTGATTGCAATAGACATGAGGTACCTATAACCTACACTTCTTGGAGGACTAGTCGATGTAATGGCCAATGAGGATTATTGAAGATAAACATACCTATTGTGGTTAGGTTAGTACAACTTCAAAGCTAAGTTGCACAAAACCGGGAAACGGGGAAACACGATATATATATATAT
>LPNX010572706.1:160533-183257 GCA_001517045.1 Pseudotsuga menziesii
GCGGCGGGAGGGTGTAAGCTACCCGTGCGACGTGAGGAATACGCCGTGTGGGTGCTTCACTGCAATGAACTGAAGTCTGGACTCCAAACTTTGTCTCCAATCACCGCGATGAACTCCAATCTCGTGATGAACTCTGTGGAAGCCCTGATGAACTCCAATCTTCGTGATGAATGAGTGTGAGGAAATACAATATGGGTGGGTTTTTTTATAAGCTTACTTGGATTCTTAGAAGCTTCTAGGTTTTTAATTCTACTCAATTAAATTTTAGTTTATATTTATTTAAAAAAAAATTCAAAACAATGGGCCAATTTCGTGCTTTAAGTCAAACAAAGGAAAAATTAAAAGGAAACACCATTTTTCGAGGAGGAAACACATTTCCGTCCGTACGGACGCGTTTCCTAAACGTGAAACACATTTCCGTTCGTACGGACGTGTTTCCTAAACGTGAAACACATTTCGTAAGGACACAAACGCGCTTCCTCTACGTCCCACACACGTTTCCACGTTTCCTACTATGAAACTTGGCTCAGACCTGCATTTCCTGCAACTTAGCTTCAAAGACTATGCATAAGAGTAACATGGTATTGATCCCTATCGTGGCCAAGTTAGCAAAGCTTCAAAATCTATGTAGAAGAGTAACATATTTGAATATGGATTTAGTCGTGTTTATGCACAACGTAGCAACCAATTGATTGGTACGAAATCAACCACTAACCCAACACAACTATGGAATCCCCCCTCTAATGTGTCACTAATGGAAGAACTCCTCTTTTAGGTTTCCTAATCCTATAGATGAGTTGACCTAGACTAACCTCGGGAGAGACCCTAACCAACTTTTCTCCAAGGTCAACTAACAAAGTTTGGCTAACTTTGAATACTACTTTCTCCAAGGTCTAGCTACTTTTTGGATAGAGGTGGCTAGGTAAGGTAAGAAAATGGGATCAAGACACACTCTATACTAAAAGGTGGAATATGATAATTATGAAATAAAGTCTTAACACCAACCAGCCAAAAATGATTCAAGGAAACACTAAAGATTTAGATAAATCAATTACCATGAAAAGAAAAAAACATGGTACAATAAATGAAATAATATTTGAGCATTACATTAAATAAAACAATGATTTATCTAGAGTAGTGAACCCCCTATCCCCAAAAATGTCTCGAAGTCACATGGCGTGTCAAATCATTGTGTCTCTTCGATTTATGTGCGGGGTCCAACAATGATGCTCGACATAATCTCTTAGAGCACTAACCAAGGAAGATTGCTTGTACTTTTTGGAACACCACTCGACTACCTAGGTATGTGAAGAGTAATCTTCTCAAATGCTATTTTCAATGCACTACAGTGATAGGACGATTGATAGGATGGTTTTAGGAGTCCTAAGGGGGTCTTCGATATACAAAAGGTACATGGTGTCCAATTACATGTTCGAGTGTTGTTTAATGCAATACCACTTGCATGGGATATTGGCGGGAGTTACAACAATGGTCAACAGTACCCCTCAGTCAAGTTGAGACATAACCTACACTTAATACCTAATGTATTCACAACCAAAATGGTTCCCCAATCATGGGTTTACAAGCCCGACAACAACTTCTTGTTATTTATAGACATCGATTCACGTTTTCTACCCAAAAATGCTCTTTACTAGAAATGCTTTTTCCCACAATACTAGAGCAACACCAACATAGGGAGAGTGAGGAGATGCCATTGGTTTGGATCCATATGAATCTAGTAGAGTTGTTGAGACCAATCAAAGTAACTCGATCTTGGAGAAAATATTGAACCAAAGCAAGACCAACAGAGTAGAATGGGCTTGAGTGAGAATGTCACTAGAGGGTAAAGGAATGAATTGGAGAGCTTCTTGCAAGTATAAGGCTAGACATCATTGATTGGGTTATTTGAAGAAACTAGTCAACCTCTAAATCTTTGTAGGAAGAAGGTCCTTGAAGAGACAAGGAAATTGCCAGTTGATCTCGTAGTAAATAGGATACCGAAAGATGAAGTGCTCCTCTGTTTTAACCTCCCCAAGATTACTTACTTGGTAGATTCTATCTGATCGGTCAAGCTAGTAATTTGTCTCTACTTGGAGATGGTGAGAGGCTACTCTGAGGTGGGTAAAGAAATACGTAGAGCATGTTCCCAATGGTGGAATGTGTATGGGGGCCGAACAATGAGACCATTCCTTGGATCCAAGAAGCGCGTAGCATAGAAGGCCATCTTCGGACATTCCCCCCCTAGGGTTAATCTAAGTCGCCTGCACAAACTGTCTAAAAATGACTTAATGTTGATTTTGTTAAACTCTTGCTTGGTATGTATGTGGCAACTAGGCATGACCACTAAAAGGAGGAAGTTGGTCCATTGCAATATCGACATATGGGAAAAGGTCCATAATGCCCACAAACCAATATAGAGTGGCCTGGAGGGATGGTTGAGGCATTGGCCTTAGAAGAGAGATAGGCCAAATACGGGCATTGATCACGCCCCTTCATTGAATTGAGAATGCTTTAGAGATGGTGTAAGAGAGTGACAAGGCTGAACACAACCTCAAGCTGGAAAGGCCGAGCACCAAACTTTGCGAGTACCAAGGTTACGGGGAAGCACCCTCCCCTCGCTTGCGCCTGCTTCGGGCCAGATTACTGCGAAAGCTAATAGAAAGCATGCTTTCGATTTTGATGTTGTGCCAAAGTGTTTTGTAAAGCGCACTTTTGGGCTAAAAAGATCGGCTTCTAGTTCCTTGATACTTGATCGCTCCCTGATCGCTTTTGAGCGCTTTAAAAACACTTTCACCACACTCTAGCTTTGCTCCTCGTCGCTCCTGAGAACGCCTCTAGTGTAGCCCGACGTCCACACAAAAGGAAACATAACAAGGGGGATGGGATCCATGGTTGGGCTTTTGGAGGGAATGAGTAGGGCTTTGCGGGATAAAACCCTTTTCTCCATCTTCTTTCTCACTTTGCTTTGCTTGAGAAGGGAAGAGGAGAGGAGAGGAGAGGAGAGGAGAGGAGACGAGAAGAGAAGAGGAGAGGAGAAGGCTGCCATCAAGCTTCAGTTCTTCTTGGGGATTGAAGAAGGTTGTCACCGACTCATTACCATTGGAGAGTAGTGAGCCAAGGAGGTAGGCTCTAAAACTTTTCTTGTAGATTTGCTTTGTATTTGAACTTTGATGATTTGATCTATATGTTGAATCATGAATGCTTGGAATCTAGATTCTAGAATGTACATTGTAGATTTTCCTCTCCTACTCTTTCCCATGCTTCCTCCCTCATTCTATTGCAGGCAACAGGTTAAATCTCTAGTTCCATCAAGATTCAAACATGATGATGGGTATATGGTTTATTTTCTTGGTTCCATTTGTTATTTTGATGATGGTGATTGGAAGCTAGAGGAGGAATGAGGGAGAGGATGAAGAAGTGGGGAGTGTCGCATACCGTGGAGAGGAGGAGGAGGAGGAGGAGGAGTGAAACAGAAAGAAAACCAAAGAGGACCCCACACCTGTATGGAAATATGTCACAAAGCAGGGAGGAGGTAGAGGGGGCGGAACCACCAAATTTGGTTGTCCCCATTGTAAAAAGACTTACACAGGTTCATATACTCGTGTGAGAAGACATCTATGTGGGCACATGCCATGTGATGAAAAAAAAACTGTAGGAGTTTGTATTTGCCCACATGTGGCATCAACACAAAGAGCCATCTATAAGAAGGAAGAATTTGCAGCACAAAACAAATCAAAAGGATCAAGGGATGACCAGGTTCCTTCATGCTCTCCTAGAACTGGAGGCCCATCCACCCAAGGTAGTAGATTCTCTCCCATGCAATCACGTGGTAAGACAATATCATATTTCCTTGACAAAGGTGGTAGGGATGACGTGGATTCAATTTTTTTTTCCAGTTTCTCTATGCATGTGGCATACCATTCAATGTTCTTCTCTCGCACTATTGGCATGAACGGTAGAGGCCATTCACACTGCCCCAACAAGATACAAGAGCCTCGGGTATGACAGTTAGAATTTTGGGGTTGATAAGGAAAAAGCCAAGATCCAAAATGCTTTGGGGCAATTCACAAATGCTTGGAATGAGTAAGGGTATGAATTGTATCAGATGGTTGGACAAATGTGAAAGGTAAGCCATTGATAAATGTTCTTTGTGTGTTTGCTACCAGTGTTATCAGAATCGGTCCGGTTCAGGCAAAATCGGCCGGTTCGACTGGTTTACAGGGTCTTCCGGTCCGGTTTAGGGCTTGAACCCTTTGGACCGCCCAAAATCACCAGACCGCTCAGAAACTGGAACAGGCCCAAAACCGCCAAACCGAACAGTTTTGACCGGTTCCGTACGAAATTGGCCGGTTCGGACAGCTCCGTACGGAAGCCACAAATGGGCCCATGGATTTCAAAATTTAAAAAAACAAACAAAAAAAACCTAATCCTATGCACCTAAAACCTCCCTAACCCCATTGTGATGCTATTTAAAGACCCCTTTGCCCTCTATTATCTTCACACTACTCATTCCATCTCTTTAGAGTTTTTGAGAGCAAAGTTTCTTGGGTAGTTTTGGAGGGTTATTGAGCCGAGTTCGTTGGGTGTTTTTGGTGAAGTTCTTGGGTTGAGTTAGAGACTCCAGAACTTCAGTGATGTATTGCACTTGGTGCTATTTTGGTTATTTGCACCTATACTTGCTATACATATGAGGAACTTTGCATATTTGTGTATTAATGGTTTGGATTCATATGTATGCACATGAATATATAAATATTTTTTACGAAATATGAATATTTTATGTGTTTTTTAGTCTACCGGTTTTTTTCCCGGTTTTTTTCCAGTTTCGGTCCAGTTCACATTTTGGGTTCTGCCGGTTCGATGATCGGGCCGGTTCTGATAACATTGTTTGCTACTGGTGTAATATTTCTTTTAGCCCATGACTACTCAGATAAATTCAAGATCGGCATGAACATTGCAGAGCTCCTATTCAAAAACATTGAAGCTATTGGTCCATAGATTGTCATACATATCATAACTAATAATGCTGCTAATTGTTAGGCAGCAAGAGCAATCATTGAAGATAAATACCTCGACATATTTTGGTTCTGGTGTTTGGTTCACACATTGAACCTTTTGATGCATGGCATTATTAAGTTGAAGGAAAATAATTACAAATGGATTTGTGAACTGTACAAAAAGGGAAAGCACATGATAAGATTTATTACCAACCATAGAAATGCCCATGGCATTTTCCGCACTCACTCAAAGTTAGAGCTTTTGAAAATAGCAAAGACTAGATTTCCTATCTATTATCTCACCTTTAGGTGCCTTTTGAAGGTAAGAGAGGCATTGACTAGCATGGTATCAAGTGAATCATGGCAAGTCTTAAAAGATAGGGCTACATCCACATTTGACAGGCTTGATTTTCAGGAGGTAGAAGACATCGTTCTTGATGGTCAATTTTGGGCAACTGTCAAGTATGTTTTGCAGTTCACAAAACCCATTTATTACATGATTCGGTTTGCAGATACAGATAAGCCGATGATTGGGGAGGTGTGTGAGGATATGGATAGCGTGTTGGGCCAAATTAATGATATTGGTGAATCAAAAGTTCCCATCCTATATAACCATATTCACAAACATGTGGTCAATAGGTGGGAACATCTCAACGTTCCATTGCATGCTTTAGCATATGTATTAACACCAAAATATTGTTCTCTATCTTGGTTGGCCAAACCAACACTTGGGGGTGGGGTTAGGAGAAAGCCCCACACATATCTAGATAAGATAGGATAAGATAATTTTATTTATGTCCAACTAATGACCACAAATTAGGTCAACGAGACTGTCGGGTACAATGATGTTCGTGCTATGCGAGAGGAACAAACGGTCTCCTTCTAAAGAAATAAAATGCAAGAAGTAAAATTGTACAATGCGCGCTGGGATGAAGTATGAGAGAGGTCTCGCCCTAGTCTCGACTGCCCTAGAACGGAGAAGCTCAGGTAGACAAGTTCCCAGAGCCAAATCGATCGAGGAAGGTCTAGTACTCCTAACATCTGAGGCTGAAAGAGGAAAACCGAGGGAAGTGCAATAGCGTCTGCTGGCTCGAGTAGGAGTTGTTGGGTGCAAGGCATCCTTAGAAGTGTTGTGAGTGAGGCCTGGAGGACCTTGTACGCCTCTCGGAGGGAGGTCTGGTTCGAAGCTGCCACTGAGATTTCGTGGGTCGAGATCCACAAATCTTTACTGATATGGAAACTAGATCAGTGTCTAAGTCTGTAGGTCTCTTGGTGCCCCTGGAAGGTGGTAGCATGCGGAAGAATGTCGTGATCCTCTGTGTGGTATCGACTCTGGTGGCGGGCTGAAGAACATGTGCTTGAAACCTGAGAGCCTCCTGAATATAAAGTGCTAAACATCTTCGATCAGTGTATCTGAAAAATGTGGCTAGAGTTTGAGGGCCTCTAAACAAGCAGTGGAAATGTCCTATGATCTCGTATATATAGGACATTTGAAGATAAAGTGCGATTCGGTTTCCACTTCCTGTAGATGACAAACTGGAAGATCCTGTTCGGTCTATCAATTTGGTGGCTTGTCTCTACTCGAAGTTTATGGGATCCTACTTTGGACTGTCCGTGAGGGATTCAGAGGGCATGCATCCAGTGGCGGAAGATGTACTCGGGTCAAACAATGAGCCCGTCTCTGATCTCTAGGAAGTGCTCAGCATAAAAGGCCATCTTTTGGCGCAACCCTCTCGGGGGATTGACCCATGCAATCTGAACGATCTGCTTGTAAATATCCTCCTCGATGATCTTATTTAACTCTTGTTGGATAGGAAGAAGGTGGTCGGGAGCATCCAGAGAGTACCGGAATGGGGGGAGACGATCTAAATGGATCCCTCCAGATTTAAGAAGGTTCGAAACCCTTGCGAACCAACATTTGGCTATGTCTGAGTGAGTAGCATGGGAAATGGTCTCAGAGGAGCAATAGGCTAATGCCTTGACTCTTTAATGGAGACAAGCTTGTCCCTGATGAAGAGGAATGTGCCTTATTGTGTAGTGAATTAAGCAAATACCTTAGTGAAATTGGTTTGTTTGGTACTTTGCATGCTAGAAAAGATCAAGATAGGGTGCCTCCTATCAATTGTTGGGACATGTATGGCTCATCATGCCCATGCTTGCATAAATTGGCAACCAAAGTGCTTTCATAGGTGGTTAACAGTTCCTCTACAGAAATGTGTTGAAGCACCTATAGCTTTATCCACTTAGTGAAAAGAAACTGATTAATGAAAATCAGGCAGAAAGCTTGGTTTATGTACATTACAGCTTGAGGTTGTTGACTCATTACTGTGAGTAGGCAAAAAATTATAGATCATATGTCACTTGGGACAACAATCCGAAGTAGCATAACTTGGAGGATAGAGCCTTAGCTTTAGAGCGCTTGGATGAAGAGCTTTTGGGCAATGAGGATGACCATGCAGCACCAGCATTAGCAATGGGACCGCCATTTTCTACCTTGTTTCTAGATGCACCATCTTTGCCTAGAGGTTTGACCTCATGACCCCCATCTGCATCAGTGAGCGGGGGGGTCATGCAGGACCAAGTCTTGGACGTGGCTCAGCATTGGTGGATGCTGGGGATGATAATCCCATTCCCATTGTTCAAAGTCCATGGGAAAAGAAATTAGAAATTTCTCGTGGCAAGAGGAAACATCCACAAAATCTACTTTCCTTGTCTTTTCTTGTTTACGGTACTTTCAAGTGTCTGCACTATCGACTCTTTTATATTTATTATGGTATATTTTGTGAACATTAAATGGAAATACAAGTTTTAAGTTTGAAGTTGAATGTACCTTTAAAGTTCACTATTTGCAACTTTGCATTATTGAGTCATTGACTGCATAAAGGCATATTATTATAACTATTTGATAATGAATATGTTGCTTTGAGAATTGTTTCAAGTTCAACTTTCATTTCATGGTTGATGTTTTCTGTTATAGACTATAGTTTGGTTACAATTACAACTTTAGTGATGACAAAATGTTATATATTGAAAATTTGAAGCTGTAAGGTTGATGTTATGGATACTGGACATATGGTTGACGAATTCACTACTATATGATTGATGATTGACAAATGATGTTATATTGTATTATGGATTATTTCATGTTTTTGTGCTTTCCAGAACTAATTCAACATTCTACAAGTATTTGTTGACATATATGCATCAAAATATATATTATATAAAAAACTCTCCCAAGTCGGAATCTTTTGAAAATTTGTTTTTGGCTCCCACTCCTGCTCCCAAGTAACCTTGGCGAGTACAATGGGATGAGTCACTGTCTGTTTGCATTTGATGATGTGATGGAGGAGGAGGTGGTGTAAGAGACTGACAAGGCTGAACACAGCCTCAAGCTGGAAAGGTTGAGCACCATACTCTGTGCGTAGAATGGTCTGAGGCGCTATTTGTTTACATCTGATGATGCGACGTAGGAGAAGGATCTGCACCCTTTCTGCTAAGGCCCATTCACAATCAGTACAAAGTATAACGTAGTGACTAGTGGAGAAATATATGCACAAAATACATGTCTGAGTATGAACTTCACATTATAGTCAATGTCTGTCCCGTGCTATCGAGTTATTTTCTTTGCTTTCGAATGTTGGAATGAAGTTCTTCTAAATGGCTGTTGGCACTGAAGTCCTTATTTATCATCGAGTACACCTAACTTTTATAGAAAGCTATTAAAGTTTTGTTTTGTATTCGACCCAGTTGTGTTGCTTTATAGTAGAGGATGGTGTACAAACTGTTTATATTTTTTGCAGTATAGTATTGATGGTGCACAACAACTACAAATTGTTTAAATTCTATGCTTTAGTACATGAGTTTCCAACAAAGTGAATACTAGCATTTAGAATGTAATATCATTTAATTTGTGTTCTGCATTTTGTTCTGTTTAACCTAGCTTTGGCTGGTGATCCTTGAAGCAACAATGATCGGAAGAGAAACTACCTGGCTAGTGTTTGCATGTACTGTTTACTGAAAATATTCTTTGGAGGTTTAGTTTTATATTTTATTATGCAATCAGCTATACTGCTTGCAGGTTATTTAATGTCTGGTTTTTGGTTTGCAAGATAAGGTAGTGTTCTGTGTTGGCAGTCTTGTAGACTTAAGGTAGTGGAGCATTTCAGCAGCTAGTTACCTGTAACCTGTATATCTTTCCCACTTTTCCCCTCTAATCAAAGTCTGTCATCACTCCTCTCTATTCAAAGCCTTTTATTATTACTGCCTTCAAGCTATATAAAAGTTCCCTTGATCAATCAGTTTCTTCGAGTAGCTTTTTTTTCCCGAGTATCAAAGATGTCCAAACTGAATGTGGGTTGCAACTCTTTTTTGTCTTTTGCGCCGATTGATTTGCTCAAGAACTACGATTTGAGGAAATTTTAGATGCATTTCTTGTTGTGTTGTTGCCCTAGTTCATGAACTATTAACTTATAATCATAGAGAAAGCTACAAATGCAGATGTGACTTTTATATTTTGGGATAATGACGGCTTATGGGGATGAGGTGCAGAATTGAAAGTAAAAGTGTAAAATCCTCCTGGACAGAAAAATTACCATCTTATAAAGAAATAATAGCTCTAGCCTTTAATATCTATAATGGACTTGTATAAACGCTTGCTTGTGGAAACCAATATGTACTTGTGGAAACCAATACTTACATATTGGTATTTTGTTATCTTTATTTAAAGGATAATCTTATTGCACCTGAGCCATTGGCTTCTGTTTTAATTGAGTGTGCCTGATAGTTGCAATCATTGCAGGTTTATATCCAAGACCCTGTCAAACCTGATGGCAAGTATAAGAGTAGTTCAAGCTTAAATGTGAAAGGTGGAAGACATGTGACACCTATAAGCGAGGAACATAAAAGTGTTCTAATCGGGAGACTTCCAATCATGGTTAAGTCACATTTTTGCCATTTGTATGGTCTCACTACTAAGGAGCTACTTGCAGAGGGCGATTGCTTGTTTGATGTTGGAGGATATTTCATAATCAAAGGGCACGAAAAGGTTTACTTCTGAAGCTTCTTGATTACATTCTGACAGAGCAAGTAATTAACTGTATTGTGGGAAACAAAGAATTAATCTTGTAGCAACATCCCTTTTTATTGAGATAAGACTACTTGAAAATTAACTGTGTTGATTGTGGTAGGTGTTGATGTTTAGATGTCTCAAGATAAGTGATAGATGTTATACGAGTCACATGATTGATTAGTGATCAGTATCACTGATACTTAATTGTGTTACTAAATCCAAAATAGATTCAAGAAAATAATAGTTTAACGATGTTGGGATATTTCAAATTTCCTTATGCTGATTGTATTTTAGAATTGTTATTTGTGTAGCTTCCAACAACCTTTGATAGGACTTTGTCACCTTCACAGGGCTTCCAACAACATTCCATAGGTTTGCAAACAATGGTCTTTGAGGGTCTAGATTCTCATGCATCAATGCCTTATCCAATGCAAATGTGCGAGGTTTAAGAACAATAATAGTTTAATGATGTTTAGATATTTCAAATTTCTTTACTTATGCTGATTGTATTTTGGAATTCTTCTTTATGTAGCTTCCAACAACATTCCACAAGACTTTTTGTCATCTTCATAGGGTTTCCAATAACATTCCATAGGTTTGCATAGAGTGGTCCCTCTTTGGAAGGGTCTTCACTCTCATGGTCCAATGCCTTATCTAGTGCACATGTGCGATATTTAAGAACAATATTGTTTAATGGTGTTTGGATATTTCAAATTTCCTTATGTTGATTGTATTTTAGAATTATTCTTTTGTGAAGCTTCCAACAACTTTCCATTGGTTTGCATAGAGTGGTCCCTCTTTGGGAGGGTCTAGACTAGTGATTTAGTGTCTTATCATCTGCAAATGTACCATTCTCCATTATGTTGTACATGCTGATTTATTCTACTTTCTTTGGGCAAGTGAGATTCCCCCACATCGTGATCTTCGCTTATTAGAGACTTCATCCCTTTGTTAAAAGGGATGATGACCTTCTTGGCTTTCGAAGTCTAACTATTTCATAGCAATGTGGGTATCTCAATCAGTTGGTTGACCTGAATTGGACCCAAAACAATAGTTGGGATCAGGCGTGGGTTCACCAATGACCAGCATAGGCGAGGCTCATGGTTATGGATTGATTAGGAGACAAGTTTGATGGTTAGAAACTTAGAAGAGACCCATACAATTGTGACTTTTATTGACCCTTGCATTAATATAGTACTCTAATTTTATCATGAGAAATGTAAAAGCTAAAAGACAATTTATTAAAAAAAATCATGTATTTTAAAAATAAAAGCATGAGACACCATTCCCCAAATGCAATTGAAAGAAAAGACTAAAGAGGAGGAGCTTTATAGACTTGGGAAAGTTGAATAGTCGGAGACATTTGGCATTCCATCTATCCCTAGTTGAGCTATTCTCCTAATTATCCTTTCCCCATAAAGCTAGTGTAGTTCTTCGACAAAGAATGGGAGTATATGTTGCCCAAATTCCCGTGTGCAGAAGGAAGATGAACTAGAGAGCCAGAGGGTACTATACAATGCATTTTGTTGAGAAATAAAGAGCTAGGATAAATCCATTTGAATGCTGGTCCTTAGATTATTTTATCAGGGACCACCTCCCTTGTCTTTGTTTAGGAGTTGGCCTAAACAAAGAGGTTGTGTGTTTTGGTGACAGGTGCACCGACCTGAACTTTGTCCCCAAGGATACGTCGAGTGAGTTAAAATTTCTCTCATGTCTCCTAGGTGCAGATTTGGTGGCAAAAGGACCAAGTTGATAACATAACATCTAGTGAGTCCTCAATTTTCAAGATAACATACCTTGAAATTCAAATTTGCGAGTACTAAAAGTTTGGATAGTTGGAACACTGTGTGTGTGTGTGTGTGTGTGTATAAGATGACTTACAAGTACATATTGCAATTTGCGGGTACTGAAAGTTTGGATAGTTGGAACACTGTGTGTGTGTATAAGATGAATTACAAGTACGTATTGCAATGTAAAACAAGTTGGTAGAAATGAATCTCTCCATATCCTATCTAGGAGAACCCCTAAATTTCAAACCCTTGTCACCAGTTCCTATCTAAGAATTTCTCCCAACAAAAGTTGGTCACTCCACGAAAGATCCCCAATAAGCAAGTATAACACTCCTGCAAGTCCTAGCTTTTCATATCTCTAACACAAGCATGTACTTGCATGAGTGAACTGCAATAAATATGATGAAAAGTCTCTCATTTCCCTTTATTTATATGAGAGGTGAGAGACCAAGGATAGCAACTGGACGAAGTTGACAACATAACATCTAGTAAGTATTTAATTTTTAAGATAACATACCTCGAAATTCAATTTTGCGAGTACAAAAAGTTTGCACTATTATAATATATAATTACAAGTACACATTGCAATATAATACATGTTGGTAGAAATTAAGCTCTTCAAATGCTAGCTTGGGCATCACCTAAAACATCAAACCCTAGCCACCAATTCTTGGCTAGGAATTTCTCCCAACGAAATTTGGTCACTCCACTAAAGATCCACAATAAGCACAATATAACACATGTGCAAGTACTTATTTGCACCTGCTTATGCACACTTTAATTGCTTAAATAGTGCAAGGAAGAGTAGCCAACAAACTTGCATAACCTCGGGATTTTCCTCCAACGTGTCACTACTAAGAAAATCTTCTCTTTTTTGGTCTCCTATCTCTCCTAAGGAAAATCTAGACTAACCAACCACGGGAGGTGTACCCAACTAGACTTTCTAGGATATACTAACTAGAGATTCCACATGCAAGCCTAAAGAAAAATATACATGAGCTAGTTTTTTCAAGTACTAGTCAAGCTAATTTATTAAATGATGCAACCAAGGATGCTTGGGGAATTGTTAGGAGTTAAAGTCAAGTTCCCTAGTTAGGCTAGGATAAAGATGGTATGATGTCCTAGCAAAGATCTGGTTACGCTTCATATTTCCTGAAGCGTGGCCTTCGGGATGTACCAGAGTGAGGGGGTCTTTTGCCATTGTAAAAGGCCAAGTTTGGGCTTTCTTATGTAAAAGTATTAATCTAGCGGGGCTCAAGACCCTTGGTCTAGACATGGCAGGTCCTCTTACTTCTCATTTCAAAGAGTGTTAGCCTAGTGGTTCTGTTGACTACCCCTTGATGGGCATAAGTCCTTCATCATGTTGGGCATTTATGCCCTGGGTAGCTGTTTGGTGCACCTTGGAATGGATCCATTAGGACACATGGCTTAGGGGCTCCTAGACACACTTGTGTGTATGCTATGTAGATGTGATTGTGCTTGTAAGGGTTATCATACTAGCTTTAACACACTTTATCTATGCCCACTTGGACTTCCCTTTTGATGTATTACCCCTCTTATTGGTCTCTATGCACAAAAAAGATAATGGTGCCTTCCTTTGAAGAAGGACTTACCTTTCTAAAAAGGAGAATGTTGAGGGAAAAATACTTTGTTGGGGTTAGTTGGGACATGCAGTCCTTTTTTAGGGTCAGCGTATCACTTGGTTGAAGCCATTTTCATCATATTATTGTTATTTTATGTCATTTTGTGGTTTAGTCCTCGACTTGTGGGTGACAAACAGTAATATTGAAATATTGTTTCTTTAGGTAAGATGGGCTTTAAAATTAAAGAGGCTAGGTTGCTCTATATAAATAAAGAGCATCTCCCTCTCATTTGTAACAAGACAAGGGTTACATATGATCATTTTACTTTCTGTTGGTATACTTGAGCATTTGAGGCTAGGCATGCTTGTCTTTTTGGCATCTTCTTTGTGGTGAAGGTTAAATGATGATGTTCTAGGGTTTGCTATCTCTCTCAAGGTTGATTCGTGTCAATGATTGTTATAACTCAAGGCTAAGGAAGGACCTAAGGTTTCTCTTGCTCTTTTCTTGGTGGATGTTGGTAAGATCTTTCAATTTTATTCTTTAATGTTGCTCTTGTGTACTTTAAGCAAGTCAAATTAGGGTTTTGCTTGCATCTTGTCAACCTTGTTTGAGGAGAGTTTCCTGTTGAAGGAGTTCTCTATAGGTGGGCCTTGGAGTTCATTATTTGCCCTAATTAGGGTAAGGCTACTTTGACCTATCTAGGGTTACTAGTCTTTGCCCTAATTCGTAAATAGAATTGTCAAATTGAAAAGGGACATTAACCTTGATCCCTTGTTGCCCTAGGGTTAAGGACTAAGGTCTAACCCCTTATATTCTTCAAATTTTTACTGAATTTTTGTTGTATATATTTCAAAAAATACAAAAAACATAATAGAGGCCATTAGAGGCTATATTCACTCAATTTAGAGGTTATATATTTTCCTTTAGATATGTATAGCACTTAATGCCATTTTGCTATATTCATCATCACATGCTCTCTCTCTCTCTCTATACATATATACACACACAAAATATGACAAGCCTATTCATTTATACACAAAATATGCCAAGCCTACTCATGTATATATATATAGTTCAAAGAAATTTCAATAAAGAAAATATATATTCATTTACAACAACATAAACCCAAACTATTAGAAACAAAATACGCCAAGCCTACTCATATATATATATACCCAAACTATTAGAAACAAAATACGCCAAGCCTACTCATATATATATATATATATATANAAATTTCTTTGAACTCTTTGACGTACTGTTATATGGTTCTATGGTTTGGGGGTCTTATCTGCTGGAGTTTGACTGGGCCTCTGTCGAGAGGATTCAGATCCTTTTCCTTCGTCGCATCATTAGGTGCAAATAGATACTCCTTTAGCACAACATCTTGGTGGAGTTTGGTGTTTGGCCCTTCTGGCCTGAGACGGTATTCAGTTTGGTCCCTTTTTTGCATCAAGTTTGGAGCTTTGCTAACTCAAGGAAGAGGTGAGATAGGTATTTGTTCTTGGCCTATTGCTCTTTAGAGGCTACTTCCTCTTATAGTCCTCTAGGTCGAGCTTGGTGTTCATTCTTGGCCTATTACCCTTTAGAGAGGCTATTGCCTCTTATAGCCCTCTAGGTCGAGCTTGGTGTTGGTTCGAGGGGGTCTTCACTCTTTTGGAGTCCATAGGCATTTAGATGGATAAGATCACTTTGTTCATATATTCCTTGGATGCTATTGGTCGTTCGCAGTACAACCTCATTGTTTGCCTGAAGTATAGCCTCCTCCATTGGATGCAAGCTTTGCACATTTTTCTAGGCCTGTTATCACACAATGTGTAGCTACCCACTAAATGTATCCCATCCAGGATGGTAGAGGCGAGGTAGCTAACCGGTGACACCGCAAGGGCCTCGTCCACTATGGATGAAGGGTAGTTGTCACACCGGACGAGCTCTTGTTGCTTTAGACCAATCCAGAGAATGACCAAGTGGGAGACCCTTACTAGGCTAATAAGGCTAGCGCACCTACTCAAGACACTCCTTGGGTTAAGAAATGAATAAAGGAGGAGAGATAATGAGTGATGTAGTCTAGATGTAGGAAATAGATGTGGTATAGGAATTAAGGTGAAGTTGGGGAGGCTTAGTGAATAAGGAAAATGGCCCAACTTTATAGCGAAAGTACCACAATAAGTTTAGGAAAGTAGATCTAGAAAGATCTAGCCACCCACAAAGGAAACCTAAAGAGACCCACCTAGGGTTTATGCAAAAGTGGACATGGTGGACCCAAAAAGGTAGATCGGGATATTTGAAGGATATATTATTGAAAATCAAGTGGGTTCAAGTACACCCAACTGATAGATTTGAAAATTTGACCATCAATCCAAAGGGGGCGCCCCCACCTAGAAAGACTAGTGCTAGTTCGTAGGGCAAATGGAGTTTGATTTATATGAAATTCGAGATTAAGGGTTTATTTAACAATCTCCAAGTGGGTTTTGATGGCCGTTATAAAAAACTCACTCGATCTATCAGATCCACACAACTTGGGTTTGAAGAAAAGGAGTTTTATGGACAAATGGATAAAAATAAAGAAAAACAATACTAACCTTGCAGATCGTCCCTGAAGATATTTGCAGACGCCTTGGATGTTGATGACCCTTCCACTTGGTTACAATTTCGAGTGAGATCTGATACGAAACAAAAGAAAAACACCCAATGAAGGAAGTGCGCCTCCTCTTCTCCTCCCACAAACTCAAACTGCGAATGAGATTTGTTCACAGATGAAAAAGATAAGCTATGTACTTCATTTACAAAGAAAGATCCAATGCACAAAGTAACGATTGAAAAACTCCCTAAAGTCTAAGCGATTTGACCGAAAGACGATGCAAGACACCTTAACAATCTCCTCCAACCAACTCACTACCCTACAAAAGATCAGTACTACCTTCCAGAAAAATATTTGTTTGCATGCAAGATCTACTGCAATGTCCAAGCAAAAGTCATAACAATCACATCTAAGTACATTCACAAAGCTTCCAAGATTTTTGCAAAAGTCATAACAATCACATCTAAGTACATTCACAAAGCTTCCAAGATTTTTGCAAAAGTTTTCTTGTATTCAATTATTTCAGAGCCAAAAGTCCCTTTACAAATGAGAGAGCATCTCAATATATAGATCTCTCAAGTACATAAAACCTAAATCCAAAAGATCAATGGTCACGATCAAAAGATAAAAACAATCTAAGATTACTCGAATACGTCATACGTAGATCAACTCAATAATAGAAGAGGGGCGCACCACTAAATTTGCCCAATGAGGGGGCGCACCACATAAAAATGACCAATAAACATAATATAGCACATGGTGGGGGCTAGGAGGTTATAACATTCTTCACTAGCATGGCCCCATGGCACAACAAAAGGTGTGGTGGTCAAATATACTAAGTGGGAATATGATAAACCCACTTCATACTTGGGATACAAATATTTAATCATTTTTAATTAAATTGCTACCTACTAGCCTAGATAGTTTGCATCCACTTGCACCACTTGGTCAATACTTGCCATATATACCCCAGGAGCGCCTTAATCCCGATTCTTGTTTGATCCTGTCCACTTTATTGACTGCCAAAATTAGTAACTACTCCTGCCTGCAGATTGTCTTTATTTTGCTTTATTCCATCTTTTTAATGGATAAGATAAAGCTAGTTAACTAGGAAACTGTCGTCTTTTGTTGCCAACCCATCCTCCATGATTTTCTCCCCAGATTCCAGGATTAGCATGTTTTTCCATCACTCTTGACAACTCACTCATGCTTTAGCTAATTCATGAAGTCCTTGACAGAGTTGGAAAGTGCTTTAGCCACCTATTGCTTTATCATATTTAGTAAGCCTGATTTATGTGCTAGCATGAGTTGTCTTCCACCAACTCAATTTTCCTTTATAAAGATGTATTACTATTGTAATAATAAATCAAGTCATTGGTTCAACAATCAATTCATTATTATTCATTCTTCACTTGTTCATGTGATTTAGTCTCTTTATTATTCTCTCTATTTTCCTTGTGCATACTTGTGAGAATTATCCTGTAGCAATATCCATCTCTGCTTCTTCTTTGCATCAAGGTTCTATTTCTACATGGTAATAGAGCTGCAATCTCTACATGGTATCAACGCGCAAGGTTGTTCAAGTTCAACAGAGTTGATGAGCTATTTGTTCTGTCTATCAGAGTGCATCCAGTCTCCTATCTCTCTCTGAAGAAGAGCTTGTTATTAAGCTTACAATATTTTCTCTTAGTTTTATTTGTGCAGGTTGTAGAGAGTATCTTCTTGAGCGGATCAACATTTCAATATGGATTTTTCTTCAGCTATGATATTGGCTCCATTCAACTATCACGAATGGAAAGCCAAAATTGACATTCTATTGCGCAGTAAGGGACTCTTTAGAGTTTCTATGGCTTTAGAAAATGATCTAAATTCTGTTGTTGAGAAAGCTAAGTGGCATAATAGGCTGGATGAAGCCTATGGATTGCTTTGCCTCTCTATTTCTCCTGATCTACTCTTTCATCTAGATGGTTTGACCACTCTCAACCAAGTATGGACCAAACTTGAGTCTCTCTTTGGAGTTCAAGATGAGATAAGAGCGCATCAGTTGGAGAATAAATTATTCATTGAGTCCAAGCAGTTTCGATTCTATTGTGGGTTTCTTCACCAAATTCAAGTCACTTGTTTTATTGCTTAAGCAATTTGGGATTGAGAAGAAGGAAGATCAATTGATTGTTTCCATTCTATCAACATTGAGTTTTGAATACTCAGTTTTTGTGTTTACTTTTCATGCTATTAGGCTTGCTATTTCTAATTGGAAAATGCTTTCTTTGAGTACATTGTTTGATTCACTGACAAAGAAGCAAGATAAACTGATCCAGATGGGTGCTCTTAGATCCTCCAAGGGCAAGGATCATGCTCTCATAGTTCAAGGAAGCAAGAATACCAAATCAAAAGAGAAGCAAATTGTGAAAGAGAAGAAGCCAAAGTTAGATTGTGAAGATGAAAGTTTGAAGCCTACTGATGAAGGTTCAATGAAGAAAGTCAAGAAGAAATGAAGTATATCCAAGTGTTCTTATTGCAGCAGGGGATTTTATCCTGAGAAGAAATGTTTCAAGAATTAGATGGACATCGTGTCTCAGCTTCTTGAGAAGCACAACATCGAATTTGCAGATGAGCTAGAGAAGCCTACCGATTCTTCAGAACATTGTCTTAGTGCACAGTTCCAAGGTGATATAAACTATGTCTTGAGTGCCAGAGTTGAATCCTTTCCTCATATCTCTAATATAGATTTACCTTTTGATATATCAGAGTCAGAAATCTCAGTGTCTCTCCTTGACAATCCACCTATCAGTCTACTAGATTCAACTCCCAATGATTGTGATTTTTCACTAGATTCTGACTTGACTTTAAACGACTCTTCCTCACTCAATTCAAATGGTAATAATTATGATTTAGAAGCATGTTTGCAGGTTGATATGCATGTCATGACACCATTCATACCACCATCCATACCATCTACCATACCTCTGAATACTCTTAAGACTATACAAAACCCAAGTTCACTAGTTGATTCCCCGTTAGTTTCTTATGTAGAGTTACTTATATCAAATGGTTTCAAGTCTTGTTAATTTTTCACTGGTTGGTTATATATGACCTTAGTCATCATTGGGCTTATATTACACATGTTTGGATTTGTTCTAAACACTTATGGTTCAAATCTCAAGTCCATCCGTCATTCATATTTTTACACTCATTAGTTTTTCGTAGTCGCTCATCCTTTTCCTAGTTTAGCGCCATATCCTCATTGAGACACTGAAGCTTTTGTCTTTGCTGTTACATATGATAACATTTCTCATATATCAGAGTCTTTTCAACCTCATATCAGATTTGGGAAGGTGCTGCATCAGATTGGAAGAAAGATATGTGATTCACATCACAAATTTGCAGCTATACAAGGAACTGATTGTGTTATTGATTGTCTTAATTTCTGCACACTTTGGGAAGGAATATACATGTCTCTTTTCCTTCCAGATTGTGTTTGCAGATCAGAGTATGACAACAACACGAAGCATTCAGATAATGCTCCTACTTCATCAGATGATGAGATACAAAGAGTCCCCCCTCTTCTTTCTTGCAGATTCTAAACTCTAGTGCATGATCATGGCGTTCATGATTTAATCATCAAAGTCTTTCGCTAGCAGCAGTTCATTCAACTCATTCAAGTGAAGTTAAAGACATAATTGAAGACAAATTTCAAATTTTGTGCCTTGTCCTCTCTTGAGGGAGATTTCCCCATGTGGTTTTGCCTCTTTCCTCATCTTCTGGACATGAATAATTGTTAAGGGTGGCCATAGCCTTGTTGTTGGCCCTATATACACCTATATGCATATGATTATTTTAGACATATCATCATAAAGTCAGACTTAAAGGGAAGTGTGGGAATGTTATAAACCCACGTCATACTTAGGGTAAAAATATTTAATCATATTTTATTAAATTCCTACCTACTAGCCTAGATAGTTGGCATATACTTGCACCACTTGGTCAATACTTGCCATATATACCCCAGGAACACCTTTATCTCGATTATGGTTTGATCTTGTCCACTTTATTGACTGCTAGAATTAGTACCTGCGCTTTCCTGCAGATTTTGTTTTTATTCCGCTTTATTTGAGTTTTTCAGTGGATAAGGTAAAGCTAGTCAACTAGGGAATTTGCTTTCTTTTGTTGCCAACCCATTCTCCATGATTTTCTCTCCAGATTCCAGGATTAGCATGTTTTTCCATCACTCTTGACAACTCACTCATGCTTTAGCTAATTCGTGAGGTCCTTGATAGAGTTGGAAATTGCTTTAGCCACCTATGGGGGTTTATCATATTTAGTAATCTTGATTTATGAGCTAGCATGAGTTGTCTTCCACGAACTCAATTTTCCTTTACAAGGATGAATTACTATTTGTAATAATCAATCAAGTCACTGGTTCAACAATCAATTCATTATTTAACATCAATCAATTATTCATTCTTCGCTTCTTCATGTGATTCATTTTCTTTATTAGTTCCTCTATTTTCCTTGTGGATACTTGTGAGAATTATCCTATAGCAAGATCAACCACCTGTGCTTCTTCTTTGCATCAAGGCTCTGTTTCTACATGGTATTAGAGCTGCAATTTCTACACTAAGGAGTGATAAAAATCACTAGGACGTCTCCCTCAAAATACATCAAAATGTCTTCAAACTAAAGAAATCAAAGACGTGTGGACCTTATGTGAAGCGAAGCTAACGCCGGATAATAAAGGTGGCCCAAACACTATGCCTCAGACCAATTGCATGCCATTTCTTTGCCTTGTTAGCGCAAATTAATTTCTTTATTAGCCATTTTTTTCATCAAAATGCTGCCTTCAGAACATAAAACTACCAATATCTCATCGAGGGCCAAAAACAGAATCCAAATGACTGCATGAATGTGTCTGGCAACATAGTAGTATGGTACAATCGATTAACTGCACCTCTTGCGCCCTAGGAGATCTCACCATTATCTGCACTGTGTTTTATTTTTTAATTTGCAAGGGCAAATTCATTGCAAAATACTTGAAAGATCCATATCTCTTTTGTAACTGCTCGAAACTAGAAACCAATTGCACCAATGAACTCATAATGTACAAATCAACTAGGAATGAGTACTCATTCACAACATGTCCATCATAAAGATACGTCAAAGGCTTCATCCATGTCAGAACAATAAAAATAAGAAAGCCTGTAAATGATGATAATCATAAAAATAATACAAGCTATCGTAGTAAACGACCATCTGAAGCATGAATGTCTAATGGACACCCATAGACCATAAATAATCATAATCCACAACTATCCGTCTAAAACTCATCCGACCTTGCTCTTGGCTTGGTCAACACTGGGTTGGCCAGGTCAATACTGATCAAATGACGAACCAAGTGCTAAACTTTGATACTGCTAAGTACAAAATGGATATGCATGCTTAATTATATATGCTGACAGTGAGACTCAAGTAAAATTAGATTCTGCTGGCGAGTATAAGCACAATACATATATAATAATCTAAATCAAAATGATTAGCTGCTTTGAACAAGAACCTCCAGTGTATACTCATTTACAGATATAGCCATTTTGCTAGTCAAGGGTGAAGGTGAATGAAACCAGGGAAGGCTGAGGGAATGACTTGACACTCGACACTGTAAGCATCCAGGCTAAAGGACAAGGGAATCCACATAACACATAAGTTGGACTTGGTGAGTAAAGGGAACGGTAGTGTTTCACAAATGGGTGCAATGATGAGAAGGCTCCACTAGACTCTAAACTAGACTCTAAACAAACAACTTTTTATCAACTTATTTGCACAACAATATACACTAGTTAACCTCTAGAGGCAGGTGCCTTGGTAAGCCTACTCGCCTTCCAGAAAATGACAAAGACATGACCTTTGGGGGGGCTAGTCTCACCTTGTTGCCTTGTGGGGAAAAATGAGCCGTATATTATACAAAGAATGAGTGCTCATCCTCTAGCCATCAACTTTATTTGAAAATAATTATTTATATTAACTTGCCAGTCTCCAAGAGCGAGTGCTTTGGAAAGCCTTCTGGGCTCCAAAAAATGACTAAGGCTTAGCCCTGATGGGTTTGCCTCACCCTAATACCCTGTGGGGGTAAATGAGCCTTACACCATACAAATGGATGAATGCTCATCTCTTGGCAATTGGCTAGTTTTGCTTTTATTTGCAGTAGTGTCTAAAGACACTTTTGCTTTGCTGGCAAGCCATCCATTTAGAATAACTTTAAGCTTCGATGCCTTAGTGTCTAAAGACACTTTTTGGTAAGACTACTTGTGTTCAAGACCTAGAGGAAGACCATCCCTGTGACAAGCATCACATAAACCAACACCGAGACACAATTTAAACATGGAGACCTATTCCAACATAGAGGTGAAGGTGGGGAAAATCCTAGATGCCACTAGTCTAGTTACAAGTCAAGGTTAATCAACAATAAGGGAAGACAACATATGGATGGAGACAATGAATATGGTGCCAAGACTAGCAAGCTGTGTCCCCAAAGGGAAATGACCATATCCATACTAGGAGTAGGGCAAGACCAATGAGTATTCAAAAGAATCTCTTGGACATAACAACTAGATCATTTATATTTTGGATTCCAAGAAACCAAGATAAAGTATCACCAACATATAACCAATATCAACCAAGTCTCACTGCTAAAATAGACAATAGAGCAACATC
>LPNX010572706.1:183509-196049 GCA_001517045.1 Pseudotsuga menziesii
GGTCAATATGAATTTTGGATCTACTGAAAGTGGGAGATCATCAATTGGTGGCTCATCATCTGCTGATCTCATAGTAAAATGACTGGCTCAAGGAACTGATCAGGACTACTCGGGAACAAAAGTAGCCCAGCTACGATATATGTGACAACAAGGCCAATTTAGAGTAAGATCTCACTGGTTGTGGGTAGAGGTCGATCACTAGATTGACTGATCGGATAGGATTTGCTAGCGTTGCCACTTTCAGAGATTAAGACCCGAGATCACTTCATTTGTCATTGCCCCATCTACTATGAGATTAGAGGGAGGTTCCATTGTTTATTTAGGGAGTCTCGAGTCTCTTCTATTTCTTTAGATTCCTAGATTAGAGATGTCTGGCCCTTTATTTACCTTCGAGACCAACCTCCACTTAGTGTATCATCTCATTTTATACGGTGCTCTCTTTTGTTCAAGGTATCAAGAGACAAATGGATAGCGGCCCGAGCCTTGACCCTAGATCAGTATAGCCTCAGAGGACCACCCATATTTCACAGAGACCTCAACAACATTGCTAGTTCAGATCTCACACCAGCAGTCAACATAGATCCTATAGACTCTAGAGGTGGGCCTCCTCCTCCATTCAGCAGCATAGTATGTTATCCAACTCCCCTTTTGGCACTTCCTCTATTTAATCCCCTTTCTTGAGCTTCTTTCATTCAGCCTTGGATGCTAGGCGAAATAGAACAAGCAGGTTATGAGGCACACGTTGCTTTACTCATTGCTATTTTCCATATCTAGATCTTATATCTGCCTCTATTGGTCATCTTCCTCCCCAAGGGACCTCTTGCCCTGGAGCCTAGAGATTGTTCTACACGATTTAGATAATTTTTGCTTTCTGCATAATATTTCTTATAAGAGCCACTTTAGCACTGCCAACAGTCCCTTTGACCTACTTTAGTGGTCACTTGAAAAACATTAATAAAATGATCTTAATCTTATCTTATCTAGAGACCATTTAGAGGCTCGTTTTTTATGTATTTTGTTTTAATCTTTAGATATGTATAGCACTCGATGCCATTTTGCTATATTCACCTCACATGTGATATATTGTTTCTAATAGTTTGGGTAATGANCGTTTTTTTTGTATTTTGTTTTAATCTTTAGATATGTATAGCACTCGATGCCATTTTGCTATATTCACCTCACATGTGATATATTGTTTCTAATAGTTTGGGTAATGAATATATATTTTCTTTTATTAGAATTTTACATGTTTCTAATAGTTTGGGTAATGAATATATATTGTCTTTTATTAAAATTTTATATTTATGTTTTTTTTTAGGAAACCGGTTCATAAACAGACATGCTGATCAATTCCTATTTGATTCTGTTCCGACTCCCATCTGACCCTCGGCCGGTTCGAAGTCAGATAATGAGTTTTAAAATGTTACTATAACCTATGGACCAGCAATCTCATTTCGTAGAGACTCCCATTTCCATTGTCCTTCCCTTTATTTTTCATGCAGAACCGTTTTCAAAGCGTTTTTGATGGCTTAAAAGAAGCACCAGAGTTCCCCATCTTTGGTGTCCCATATCTTCTCCGTCTTTCTGACCAATTCTTCGAAATATCCAATTAATATATGTGAACTACCTCTTGATGTCTTTATTTTACATTTAATATTCAAAATGTTAATTGACAATAAGAAATAATTGAATGAAAGCACATATATATTGTTTCCGAAGTAAAACTAATTTCTCAGATGTCTTGGACTTTCTATCTTTTCATTTTCATTGTTTTGTCATTGTAACTGTTGAAAGCATCTTCCTCCTTTAGACATCCAAATAACTGGTCATATCGTAATGGCGTTTCCACCATAACTTCTGGGACAAGTTGAATTCATTAGTAATGAAGAAACACCTGTTGGTGAAGCGCAAATGTTGTATTATATTTTCGAAATTTTGTTCAACATGCTTGCACTTCTGGCCCTCTGGGCTACGTCTTCGCCAGAGCAACTAGTGTATGTAAATGGTAGTGATATGTCATTGGTTATAAATATCTTGATACATCTCCGAACATGAAGTAACAAAATTGCGCCGCACAAAAATTAATATAATTGTGGTACTTACTGTTATTTCTGCAGTTTGGCACCTGTGTTTTCAATTATTATGTTTGATTTTCTACATTTACAAGTTATGAATAACACTGTTTAATAAAAAATCTATTCACAGCAATTTCGTTGTTTCTTGAAAGTAAGTTTTCCTAGAACATGCTTTATATATATTATACTTCCTATATAACTTCGAAATTGCTGATAGTCCTGTTTTTTTTATTTTACAGATATTTGTTGCCCAAGAGGAACGGTGTACTAATCGGATTTGGATATCAAGTGCACCGAGTTGGATGGCCACATACACACCCTCTAAGTATCAATTGGCTAGATATAGAAACAAAGTTACTGTCAAACTTGAAAGGACAGCTAAAGAAAGAGATGCGCTTTTTGTAAGATTTTTCTCGATTACAGTTCCAGTGGTGCTGCTATTTTATGCCCTAGGTGTGACATCAGATAAAGAGATGATGCAATTGGTTGGCTGTGGACTTGATGATTATGAGATGAGTCATATGTTGCTTTCATCTCTTTATAAAGCAGAGGCTGAATTGAAAAACTTCCGAAATAAAAATAATGTCTGGGATTACATGAATATTCAACTCAAAAAATCCAAATTTCCTAAAAATGAGAATGCCGAAGAAGTCTTGAATGCCCATCTTTTTCCATTTATTGGGGGGCACAAGCAAAAGGCCATGTTTTTAGGGTATATGGTGAATTGTCTTCTATCAGCTTATTTTGGACGAAGACAGGTCGAAAACAAAGATGATTACAGGAATAAGAGAATGGAACTGGCAAGTGAGCTGCTCGGTCACGAACTCGAAATCTTGGTCAAACGGTTCCGTAGACAGATGGCCAAGCAGATTCAGAAAGATCTCTCAGGTACGTCAGTTCTATATGTATATCGCAGTATGTTCTGATAACGTTAGGTTGCTGGCGTTTGATTTTAATGTACTTTGCATTTTTTTAGGTAAACTGATATATATTGGAAATGCTTAAGGCGTGCCATATCAATGCACTACCGTTTGTTGGGTTGTAGCTTTCTCGTTTACGGCTTTTCATTATCTGTGGTGTCTTTCATTCTGTAACAGGACGGAGGGATCTCAAGCCTATAGAGTTTTATACCGATGCTTCAATTATCACAAATGGTCTTGCGAGAGCATTTTCCACAGGAAATTGGTCTCATCCTACAAAACCCAATGTAAAATGCACTGGTGTTGTGGCAACGGTCAACCAAACTAATCCATTGCAAGTTGTTTCTGCAATGAGGAAAACACGATTGAGGGTACAGTATGCTGCAAAGCTAGGGGATGCAAGATACCCGTAAGTTATCTTTTTATTAATGTTTATTGTTTGGGCAATTTATGATGAGTGGAGGAGAAACATATGCTGATCATTTTTGGAAGAGGTTAAAAAGATTTTGTAGGACTTAATTATAGAAAGACTGCAAGCATCTTATTTATCTCCGTACCGTCATACAAAAATGTTTCTCTTGGTAGAGCTTTATTTTACGAGTATTTGTAGAATTCCGCGTCTCTTATATTTTCCTACCTTTCTTCCCTAGAGCACATAACTTTATTGGAGTAGGAACCACATAAGTTGCAAAAACTTTGTTGCCAATCGGATGAGATAGTGCTGTTCACGCTGGTCGGAAAATGGCGATTATGCAAGATTTTCGTACTCAGCTTTTGCTGATGTTAGAATTGTATATATATTTATATGCTCAACTGTTAATGGATTAGCAGCAATCAGAAAGAAAAAAATGGGCGATAAAGGGAATGCGAAACTTTGACTACCACTCGCATAATTCTCAACTTAACAGTTTCCATTATCATGCTGACTTAAAATCATACACAAAGATTGATACATGTGTAGGACCTTTGGTTTTTACAGAAATAGTTTGGCATGGTGTATGTTAGCGTGCATTGCTGTCTATAAGAGAAGATGATTTATTAATGTCCAACAAGTGGCCTCAAAGTTGGTCAATGTGGCTGAGGTGTACAACAAATGTACAACAAATGTGTATAAACGTTGGGAGTGTGAAAGCAACTCCTATCAGTACCGTACTAAAAGTAGAGAAAGACCTAGCTAATTACTCAATAGAAATGCAAAAGGTAGTGTAGATAATAAAAGAACAAGATCAAACATATGTTAAGCATTAAACGCTGTTGTAAAGGTGCATCAAGACATGAAGTAGCCTGCAAAGATAAAAAGGATGGCTCTTGAGTCATCGATCACCATGAGGGGATTGATGCATTACCGATGATGTCATCTGATCCATATTTGGGGTGAGGGGAATTGGGATGTGAAGTCCTAGGAGGAGGCCAATGTTGATGAGGTCCATGTCTCCATGAGGGGGGACTGATGCATTGCCTGATGAATATTTGGGGGCGAGGGGAATTGGGTGTGAAATCCTTAGAACAGTCCTCAATTAGGTCCATCACTACTAGCATTAAAGTTGATCTTTGAATGGAACATTGGTTGTATGTATAGTATGCAAAGTGAATAATATTGTATGTAGGGTGAATAATACTATATGTAGAGTGCATAAGGTTGTACGACCTCTTAGAGATGGAGGTTGTTTGGTGGGATCTATATTGTGATCTAGAAAAAGAGCTTTGCAAAGGTCTTGTGGAGTCCACTCGACTTGTCAGGGTAGGCATCGTGTTGAGCAATGATTGAGAATATGAGTTGATATTTTCCTTCATTTTCCATTTGTCGCTATCAACGAACATAGTAGCTAAGAAGAATTAATCATTGTGATGGGATTTGGTTGAGAGGATCGTTCAGGATCCTCCATTCTTTGAAACATCCTTAAAAGTAAAGAGGAAGGGATCTCTGGCTCGGATAGTAGAAGTAGTTGTTCTACAAAGCAACAAAATATAGGATTAAAATGTAGTAACAATAGAGAATGAAGTTTCAACATAAATTTCCCATGTTTTTTTTGTTTTACACCCAAAATGAAATTTCTACAAAATTCATATTGGGTATCTAGTGTTTTCACCAACCTTGTAGTTGCCTATATGAGATGGATCCAGGATGGACGGTAGCGGGACAAGCAACTAAGGAGGTGGAACCAAGATTGCCTCGACTCCCAAATGCATGGTTGTCACGCCAATCAAGGCAATCTTCACTTTATGTTGTCTTAGCCCAAGACAACAATGGGGGAGACCCAGATCTACTCTCGACAGGGGTGATCAGACCTAGACACCAGATCAGATCAAATGGACTTGAGGTACATAAGGTGTAAGGTGATGGAAACCCTAGATCTATGGATGGTGTCACTAGGTGAACCAGGGCTTTGGATCAGGGTTTAGGAGATATGAGATTTGATCCAAGTTGGGATACAAGTGACCTATGAGGCAAATACTAGATCTGGGGTTAAGGTACTAGCAAAAGGTGAAGATATCCATTGCCTTGGGAAACGTGACCAATGCAGAACAGGTGAGAACGAGATTGGGGCTATCTAGTACCAAGGGACAGACTCGAAGGAAGGCATGACAGTGTTAATGCACTCGACTCAACATGAGAAGGTCAAAATGCAAGGGAAAAAGGAAAAAGAGGGGGTAGCGCTAGGGTTGGAGACCAGTGCCTTTCAAATCTAGGGCAATGGAGTCATTTTTTACCCAGCGTTGAAGAAGACCCACCTGGGTTTAGACCCGATCTACAAACCCAAAAAGTGGTTGTGCCGAAAAAGACCATTTTTCGAGAAAAGAGGGCAACATGGAAGGTAGCGCTAGGGTTTGAAGATCAGTGTTTTTCAGATCTAGGGCAACATAGTCACTTCTAGCTCAGCGTTGAGGAAGACCCACTTAGGGCATGACCTGATCTACAAAACCCAGAAATGGTTTGCTGAGAACTCAAGCGGATTGAGCCATAATATTTTTTCGTTTTTTAATGTTTAGAGTTTTAAGATGAAAATGGAAATATAGGAGCCAATGGATTGAGATCTGGAAGAGAAGTACTAACATGTAGATCTTACTTGGAAAACCTTGTAGATGCCTTGATGATGATGATCCTTGCTATCCCGATCAATTTGAGAAAATTTGAGTGAGTTTTATGCCCAACTTTTTGCCCGAAGAAGCCAATGCGCCCTCTCTCCTGCACAACAAATGTCAACCATATCAGATTTGCTGCATCATGAGAAAAAAACAAATGCTACAGAAAAATAGCAAGATGAAATCATAGATTGCATTGATGCTAATGAAAACCCCCTGATACAAAACACATCCAAGCCAAGCGAGTTGAGGAAGCCTTGCAAAAACACCCAAGTTGAAGTCGCCCTCTTGTAGACAAGACAGTGTTTCTCGAAAAAATATATAGATCTCACAACAAATACCCAAATGCTAGGAGGCAAAAGATTTTCGAATCACCATCTAAGAACACCAGATGCAAAGGAGATCCAAGAATCTCCACAAGAAAAGTTTTTCTATTATCCAGATCCAAGACCCAAAGAACCCCCTACAAATGAGATGCTCTCTCCTTTAAATATGAATGAGAGAACCAAAATCCTAACCTCTTTTCAAATGGGTTGCTAAGATTAAAAGATACAAATGTTTTAATCAACGGTTGAGATGAGCTCAACATACAATACATGGATCAATACAATAATATAATATAAAAGTGGACTAAATCACCCTAAGAGAGGGGATCTCACTCAACAAAAAATAAATGAAGTACATGGTGGATCCAGGGAGTGTTAACTAACTCCTTTTGGGTTTCCCCATGGCACAATAAAAATAATATAATTTTTTAACTGTGAAATTGTGCCTTGAGGAAATCGTGAGCCTCCAAAAAGCTCCAGAAAATAATAAATATGCCCGAAAAAAATAGTTGTGGGCCCATCCAGGTGCTGCAACTGTTGGAGAAGGAGTGGAAGACATCACACTCATCATTAGAACTCATCCCATGCCAATTCCTTGCCTCAGTAGCCCAAATCGAATTGTTCAGTAGCCATTTTAATTATTTTTTATAAGCCTCGGGAAACGTGATATGCCAAAAAATGTCTCCTAGGGTGCCTGCGTTATCCAACTGAGCCCACCAAGCTCTCTTGGAGGGGGGTAATATGGTACAAACAAGTGGTTGGACCCCCCATGCCTTATACAACGCCCTAGGAGATCCAAGAAAAATATCTCCCTGCTTAGACAGGCCATCCGGTATGGTAAAACTGTACCAGAACGGTAAATTGAGCCAAATCATCTCTTCAAGTGCCCGGAACGGAAAACAAGCTGTCTCACTGGACTCAGAGAGTCCAAATCCATTTAAGGTGTATACTCATACACTATAGGTATCTGCATGATCATCTACAATATCCAATATACCCAGATAGACAAAATAATAATATGTAATTGACCATATAATATAACCTAGGTTGACATCCATCCGCTACAAGTGTTCAAAGATGAATACATGCTCTACAATTCATTCAAGTAATAATCATAACAAGTAGCAATCATTTCATTGGCGATCTATCAACCAAATATACAAGGTTTACATTTTTTAACTATAACTTAGTCCAGACTTTCAAGATCATACTCACTTCATAGTTGTAATCAATTTGTAGTGAAGGGTGAAGGCTAAAAATTAAGAAGGCTAGGGCAAAGGATGACCACCAACTCAACATTGTGACACTTCGGATATGGAAAGGGAATACTCACTCTAGCATATGATGTATAAGCAACAACACAGGGAATGGCAGTGTTTCACAAATGGATGAGTTACTTTAGGGTGTTTATCCACCTTGACAAATGCTCACAATCGAAACCAATACAAGTGAGGCTAGCAATCCTTAGATATAACTTTAGGAACCATTGTTTTTTGGGCCTTTGATTTTTCACAGCCTTGGTCTGTGTATTTATTTCATGGGTTTTTATTATTTTAGGCTTTATGCATTCATGTATGTTGAAAAACACTACCTTTCATGAATGTTCTAAGATATTCATTTCATTGTACTTCAAAGCCAATTTCATTAGGCTTGCCTTGCATTCATGTATGTTTAAAAACACTACTTTTCATGTATGGGCTTTTTCATAAGATATTCATTTCCAAATACATTGTATCGATGATAGCGCTACTTGTTTCCGGTTTAGCCAACACAACCTAGGTACCTTAGAGCCGAAACACAAATAAACAGGGAAAGCTTATCCAATCATAGAGGCTCTAGTGGAGAAAGGTCCTCCATGCCACAAGTCAAAATAGTAGGTCGGGTAAGAAACATAATTGGAAGGTAATGGATGGGTGGAGACAATGAATAATGAAACCAACACTAGCAAGCCAAAGTATGGTGAGAATGACTATCTCTATTCTCCCTAAGGAGGGTAAAACCAATGAGTATAGATCAAGAACTTCCAGGTCTAAATAGGGACATCAATACATAATAACAATACATCCAAGTCCACATATTTATATGATCGCCAGATCGTGACACTAAGTGCTAATACATGTCACAAGAATGATTATAAGAGCAATGATAACCATAACACAAGATAATACAAGCTAAGTCATAAACATGTAAAAGAATCCATTTGAACCAACATCTGTCCAATGATAAAGCACCGATACAACTCTGGGCACTGCTAGCTGCTCTGCAACTGGTTAAATGGCTACATCAGTCCTCAAATTTGAGTGTCTTGAGACTCAGTCATGGCAATGGGAGAGTATTATAGTCCATCAATTAAATCATGATCCATCATAAATGCTCATCTTAGCATCTCATATGTAGGGGAGTTGGCTGAAAAATGAACTGAAATCTGAAAAATAGAATATGGTAGCTTGACTACTATATATGTGATAACATCTGGCTCCAGCTGGGACAAGTGCTCTGCTGAATAGAGCGCTTGAGAACCTCAGAATCTCTGGTCCTCGCACTCTGCTACTCGCATCCTTGATCCATCCTTCCAGCTATGCAACTGCTGCCAAAATGTCACCAACAACCTGCAAAATGTCCAGAGCAATACCAAACTCATAGACCGGTCGTCAACACACTGTGTGGATAAAATAAAATACTCAAACTGAAATGCATGAAACTGAAAGTAGATAGTAAATATAATCTATAACCATAACTTTTTAATCAAAGTTTTGGTCTCACTGTGCAGGAAAAAGAAGAATTCACTACTAAGAGTTTTGAAAAACAAGCTTCAGGCAAAGACAAAAGGTGCAAGACTAAAGGCTACACTACTGCCTAAAAGGCTTATTCAGATCCTACCTATTCTACCCTACTAGGCAAAACAAGACTCACGCAATGGGCCAGAAGTAATTCTTTAGCAAACGCCCATTCACAGGAAGTTCAAATTCATCCCCGTCCAGAGTTTCCAAATAGACTGATCCTTTTCCGGCTATGCTAGATACTCGATAAGGACCCATCCATATCTTTTCCAACTTTCCATGTTTTCCAGGTTTATCTTTTAATTTATCCCATAGCAAAACTATGTCTCCTATTCCAAATTTTACATTTCTTGTTCTTTGATCAAAAGTTCCCTTAACTCTTTCTTGCTCAATAACCATTTTATCAAATGCCACCCTTCTTACTTCATCAAGTTCCACTAACTTGTCAATTCTTGCTTCAAATGCTTCCTGATCTGAAGTGCATTGTTGCAACAATCATGTATTGGGATTTGCATATTAATTGGAAGCCTACAATCTTGGCCATAAACCAGTTCGAAAGGAGCTTTGCCTGTTATTCTTTTTATTGTCTTTCTGTCGGCCCACAGTGCATATTTTAGTTTGTTATCCCAACTTCTCTTATTTTCTCCAACCATTCTTTTCAAAAGCTTAATCAAATTCTTGTTACTGGATTCAGCGAGACCATTACCCTGGGGATAATAGTTAGACGAATGGGATAATGTAATTCCATGATTCATGCAAAAAGTTGACATCTCTAGCTTACTAAAAGCTTTAGCATTGTCAGTGGTTATATTTATAGGGCACCCATACCGAGAGACAATGTTTTCTTCTAGGAATTTGACAACTACTGCAGCTGTACATTTCTTAGTTGGTATAGCTTTGACCCATCGAGTAAAGTAATCAGTGCAAGTCAAGATGTATATATATCCATTACTCGAGTTCTGATCAAATGGGCCAATAAAATCCATACCCCACTGTTGAAAAGGAGTTTCTATTACAACTGGGTTTAGTGGCAAAGCTCGCAACCTGGGTTTTCCCGAAAAACACTGACACTTTTGACAGGTTCTCACAAATGAGTGCACATCCTTGAAGAGGGTTGGCCAGTAATATCCTACTCTCACAATCTTTGCGGCAGTTGTTCTAGGTGCATAATGTCCACCACAGACACCTGCATGCTTTTCCTTAATGATGGTCTTGGATTCCTCCACACTAACACATTTCAAAATTATTCCATCGAGGTTTTTCAAACCCAGACCATCTTTATTTAATACATACTTTTCTGCCTTCAACCTTAAGGTTCTCCTTTGATGATCTACCAAATAATTCGGGCAGGACAAATTTCTCAAAAAATAGATAATATCCTTATACCATTCATGGTCTTCATCAATATGCAAAATATGCGATTCATGCTCCCTAGCAAGATTAACTGCATGGCTATTACTTTTCTCAGTTAACAATTGAGCCAAACCTTGACCTTTCACAATTTTAATGGGTTTGATCTCCAAATCATACACTTGGATCCGTGAAATCCAGTTTCCTCTAACCCTTATTCCATCTGCATGTGATAAGACATCCTTAATTGCTTGATATGGCACAAAGGCTTTAATCTTGGAGTACCCTACGTAAGTCCTGAAATGTTTTAGGGCTTTGACTAGAGTGTAGACTTGCTTTTCCGTCGTAGTGTATTTTAATTCAGCATCTCGCAAGTTTTTACTCATAAACGCTATAGGTTGTTCATGATTTTCATTGTTCTTTTGTAACAGAACTCCAACAATGGTGTGCTCATAAGTGTATGAATAGATCAGAATTTCCTTGTTGTAATCAGGACACGCTAAAACAGGAGCAGTTGAAATGGCGTTCTTTAGTTTAGCGAATGATGTTTCACAAGTTTTATCCCAGACGAATTTGACATCTTTCTTAAGAAGAGCATTTAGAGGCTTGGCTAGCTCTGCTAAGTTTGGTATAAATCTTCGGACAAAGTTTATTTTTCCAAAGAAGGATTGCAGGGAAGCAACATTATGGGGTGCAACAATAGTATTAATGGCTTGGGCCCGCTCAGGATCTATCCTAATACCTTCTTTAGACACAATATGCCCTAATAACTTACCTTCATCAATTCCGAGAGTTGAGTTTTCGTGATTCAAAGATATACCAAACTTTCTGCATCGATCAAAAACCTTCTTGAAATGTTTCACATGATCATCTCGTTCCTTGGAGAAAACTGTTAGGTCATCTTGATAAATGGCGATAATCTTTCCAATGATGTCATTGAAGGCTTGATCCATAACTCTTTGAAAATTTGAGCCAGCGTTTAATAACCCAAAAGGCATTCTTATGTACTCAAAAGTTCCCCATGGAGTTGTAAAATTGTTTTTTCTCTATCTTCCTTTTTAATACGTACTTGATTGTATCTCGAAAAACCATCTAACATTGACAACATACCTGTGCCTATTACACTTTGCAATAAAATCTCCATGTTTTGCAAAGGGTAGTTATCTTCAAGAGACGCTTGATTTAGATTTCTAAAATCTATGCATATCTTGATTTCACCACTCTTCTTTCTCACAATCACAGGGTTAGAAACCCAGGAGGCGTGTCGGATTGGTTTGATAATTCCAGCAGCTAGCATCTTTTCAAGTTTCTTTTTTTTATCAATGGAGCTAACTTAGGATTAATATTTCGCAAATTTTTCCTATAGGGTTTTGCTCCTTCATTCAATGGGATAGTATGCTCAATAATGGCAGGATCAAAAGTCTTGAGATCATCGGTAAACCATTTCTAGGTTTTGTAGATCAGGTCATGCCCTAAGTGGGTCTTCCTCAACGCTGAGCTAGAAGTGACTTTGTTGCCCTAGATCTGAAAAACACTGATCTTCAAACCCTAGCGCTACCTTCCATGTTGCCTTCTTTTCTCGAAATTTGATCTTTTTCGACAAAACCACTTTTTGGGTTTGTAGATCAGGTTTAAACCCAGGTGGGTCTTTTTCAACGCTGGGCAGAAAATGACTCCATTGCCTTAGATCTGAAAGGCACTGATCTCCAACCCTAGCGCTACCCCCTCTTTTGCCTTTTTCTCTTGCGTTTTGACCTTCTCCTGTTGACTTGGGTGCCTTGACACTGTCATACCTTCCTTCGAGTCTGTCCCTTGGTACTAGATAGCCGCAATCCCGTTCTCACATGTTCTGCATTGGTCACGTTTCCCAAGGCAATGGATATCTTCACCTTTTGCTAGTACCTTTACCCCAGATCTAGTATTTGCCTCATAGGTCACTTGTGTCCCAACTTGGATCAAATCTCATATCTCCTAAACCCTGATCCAAAGCCTTGGTTCACCTAGT
>LPNX010572706.1:196078-238980 GCA_001517045.1 Pseudotsuga menziesii
CTTGACGTACCTCAAGTCCATTTGATCTGATTTGGTGTCTAGGTTTGATCTATCCCGTCGGGAGTAGATCTGGGTCTCCCCCGTTGTTGTTTTGGGCTAAGACAACGTAAAGTGAAGACTGCCTCAATTGGCGTGACAACCATCCATTTGGGAGTCGAGGCAATCTTGGTTCCACCTCCTTAGTTGCTTGTCCCTCTATTGTCCATCCTGGATCCATCTCATATAGGCAAGTACAAGGTTGGTGATATCATCTAGTAGTGAAAACTCTAGATACATTATAGGCTGAACTTGAAAGTATGAAGTTCACAATTCAACATTGATGTTTCTTCTTCGAAGCCTAGCCAAATAGAAATTGAAGGCCAAGAGAGAGAATTAGTATTCATCCTTGGGAGCAAGAGAGGAGAAGAAAGAAGGTAGAGGTTAGAGCAGCAATGAGAGATCGAAGACAGTAGCATGTGTGAAGGTAGGTAGATGAAGGCAGTGTCTTTGAGCCATGGCCATTTGCAAGTTGGCATTTTCTAGTGATTAACAATGCCCCGATTCTGTGTATAACCCACCCATTTGTTTTTATCTTCTCAACAAATATAAATCACCATGAATGCCAATTTTCCCAATTGGGTTTCTAGGGTAAGAAAATTTGTGTTTACTGTGCTTATGAATTCTGTGGTTGTTTTAACTACTGTTTTGGTTATTAAATTGTTTTTCTTTCTAGCCACATGCCACAAATTTTCCTCCATTTGGATAGATAAACCAAAGACATTTAATTATTTTTTTGCAAACATCTATGTTAGTGAGACTATCACGCTATGGGCCTACAATTTATTGTCATGTTATGAGCTTATAGTTTATTATCATATGCTATGAGCTTTGTTCATATAGGCTTGGAGCTCTGATCATATGAGACTGTCAGGCTATGAGCTCTGATCATATGGTATCAGAGCAGGTTCTCGAGATAGCTTGAGAAGACCTATATGGTAAGCACCCACTGTGGGTATACACCATAGAGACTTTGCTACCAGACCTACAAAGGAACAGGAAACTGAACATGGTTGGAAGTTCTCATGAGGAAAAGGGGGACCTTGAAGTAAGGTTGGCTCTGTTAGAGCGAAGCATTAATGTTGGTCAAGCAATTGGTGGAGATGGATAGGGAAGCAACCTCAATAGAGATTGAGCATGAAGAGTACAAGTGTTGGACACAATGGCACACTGAGAGGGGGAAGGGGTGGTGGGGAATCAATGTGCCAACATCTCCATACTTTTTCACTTTTAAAAAATGTTAAGCATAGTTCATCATTACATCATAAAACTGAGTAGATCATGATTAACTATAACAAATCATAAACATGTCATCTGTTGATTGAATTGTCATTGATGCCAACATGGACTTGCAGTAGCCCCACGGGTAGTCATTAATGACACCACGTCCCACTTGTAGTGCACAAGTATGGATGATCCCAATACCCTCACATCCAATGCCTTGGAGCCCTTACAGAGATGATTTGTGCTTTGAAGCACCTTGTATCCAGTTGACAAGGTCCTTGTACCCACAAGGTTGAATCTTGGAGCCACCACCTTGTTGACGATGTTGAAGACCCTGTTGATGATGCTGAAGACCCTGGAAATGGTCCTGAAGCCCTTGTAGATGATGGAGAAGCCCTAGATGTGTTGAAGAAACATCAATGACCCATTATGTAGTCATTCATGTTTTTGTTGGGGTCATGAAACCCTTGTATGTGATTCTTGCTACCATTATGACGATAATGACCTTGTATGGTCTTTGACATGTTGTGGAACCCTTGAACATGCCCTTGGTATGATGAAGAAGCCCATGAAGCCCCTTGGCATGTTAAAGAAGCCTTTGGAATACCAAAGGCGCCAAATGATCCATTCTGTGGTCATTTGTGGTTTGCATGGTTATTGATGGTTTGATGTAGTCCTGGAACTCTTGGAGATGGCCCTAAGGCATGAGAAAGTCTTGGCACCCACTTGGAGACTTGGACACACTCGGTGGCTTGTGGACGATGATCGAGGATGGGTTTGATGATGATATGGCACCTTGATGATGGGGTCCTTGATGATACCCTTGGACTTGATGGTTCTCTTACGTTTGGAAGCTTGTGTCGTGGAACCCATACTTATTGTGACATGATGACCATTGAAGATGATGGCACCCATATGTACAGTGGCATGATAGCGCTTGGACACTCGCTATACCCTTGGATGACGATGTGGAGGACACCCTTACTCTTGAGGACTTGAGGTTGATCTTTGAAGAAGTCATGGGTTAACAACAAAATAAAAAACCCTAAAACCATTTTTAATGGTTAGATTGAAATTAGAAGAAGTGTTGACTTAAAATCAAAGAATAAAATAATAACTCACCTCTCCTTGAAGTCGGCCCTAATTCACGGACATGTCAACGTTGAAGAGTATATAAACTCAAGTCATTTCCACTCACAAACATATCCAACGAAGATGAAGGTAGAGAATTCGTGAACTGAGGCAACAACAGTTTGTGGAGTTTAACAGAGATGTGATTTTTTTATTACAGCTGATTTAATATTTTTTGGGCTGAGATTTTTCATCATCAGCTGAAGCTTGACTGAGGTGAAGTGGACTTAGGTCTTCCACAGTACACTTCCACAGTCCTGATTTTTGAAGAAGAATTCGTGGCTGAGTTTTTATCTTTTTTTTTGTCCTTTATCTTTTATGGAGGCTCCTAGCCTGCTAGTGTTTTTGCATACTTCGCTTACAGCTCACGGTAGTGACAGATAGCAGCAGCAAGCTGCTATACTACCCTCGTTGGTGATTTGCAGTTGCTGCTGCTATACTACCCTCGGTGGTGATTTGCAGCAGCAGCAAGCTGCCCTCGCTGGTGGATAGGGTTGTTGTAGCCTTGCTGGTGTTCAACAGGCTGCTCCAACTCTCGAGCAGCAGCAGTCAAACAATTTTATGAGGCAGCAGGTTAATGGTGCTCTGGGGTTTCGGTAGTAGATATACTCGCTGAGGATACACTGTGGTAAACGCTGAAGTATAAGACAAGTCTGTCTCTTTATAATTCTTTTCTTTATGGTTTTTCTACTGAGTTTTCTCTTTGGTCTGCCATGTTGCGTGGGTGAAATCGCAGATATGAAGTGACTCTGATATTGTTCAAACAAGTTATTGACAAAGACATAATATTGAGAGCAGTAGGGTTTTGAGTTGATAGATTGATATGTTTCAGATTGACAGAGAATGAGAATACAGTATGAGCAGACTTATAATGATAATGAAATCCTTGGCTTGATTGTTGAACTGCAGTGATTTTATTGTTTCATAGGAAATTCACCAAGTGTATGCTTGACAAGCATTCGAAGGAATTACTTGTACAGTTCAGGATTAGCAGATAGTGACTTTTAAAAGGGAATGATTTATCAGAGTGATGACTGGTGCATTAAACAGTGGTTATGTACAGTAATGGTCCTAAACAACATTAAAGATTGATGATGGACAGGTTGATGACATAATGGTGTAACAAGGCAGTGACAGACCTTAATCACCTCGGTGAAAATAAATGACTGATCCTGACACACATTCTAAGGACTGATCCACAATGTCTAATGATTGATGGCCACTCTCTGTGATGTAAAGTTGTAAACACATGAGTAGAAATTATCATGTACAAGAAGAAGAAGCAAATTAAAGAACTGAGAATTTGAAGTCTTCTACAGCAGAGAACTTGGCATGCATTGAGTGTATAAGGTATGATCATGTATACTCCTTGATGATGATGATGTATACAGTAGATGATGTTGATGGTGCCTAGTTGGCACATACCCTATGATGATGATGCATACAATGAACACTTCATGATGTTGATGCATGACTGCCCTAGAAGATGGCATATGCAGAACTTGATGACATGTTTAGACCTTGATGTTTGAAAGACCTTGATGATGTGATGATGCAGACTTGCTGATACTCTTGATCATGATGGTGATAAAGACATGAGCAAACATAGATGAACAAATTCCTTGATGACTTGCCATGAGGACTATGAGCAGACTTTTGATCGCAGGTGTTGATGAGCTTAGAACAAGTTCAGTGTTGATGAGCAGATTGACAAGCAGAGGTTGATTGAGCAACAAAGGTATATGATTGCTTGCAAGTAGAATCTTCCATTTGAGAATTGGACTCCTCAACCCTTTCTTAGTTGGAGCTAAGAAAACTAGGCTGGGTCCTGTTATGAGAGTTGGTGCCCTTTTCATCTGTTGGTGCTTATTATAGTTGCGAAGATTGAAGTCTTCCATTACCATAAATAAAGTTCACATTACATATATTGCTATGTTTTTCTTTGATGTGTTTGTTGTGCTTATGATTTAACTGATGAATATGATAATGTAAATGGTGACATAGTGTTTGATATACTTTGATTGATTAATAGAAGGTGAAAAATGTTTAAATTGCTCACACACTGATTCAACCCCCCTCTCAGTGTGACCATTGTGTCCAACATCATCATCATTAACATAGAACAACCATAGCAAGAAACATATCACAATAGGAACACCAGGTTTGTATTATATTTTGGATGAGTACATGGAGGACAACAATCTTCGCGATCAAGCAACTCGAACTGACAAAGAGAGCTCCAACTCCCAAGGCAGGACCCGACTTGTTTTTCTCAGCTCCAACTGAGAGGAGGTGGGGAGTCCAATCCTCAAGCGCAAGACCTAGCCTGCATGCAAACAACAACCTGTCATTGCATAGCCTGAACCATCTGTCATTGTCTCAATCACAACTCAATCAGTTGTTGCTCAACTAATTTGTCATTGTCATCATTTGCCACTGTCATGTCATACTGCTCTTTATCAAGTCAATCTGATCTCTGTCATGTCATAGTCTACATCCTTAGAATACTTAGCCAAAAAATGCCCAACCTTGTCTTCATTGAATGCCGCTTCAATTCTTCATACACTCAACAACTTTGTTATAGTCACTTCAACAAAGGTTGTCCCAAGTCTGTTCAATACTTCACATATGTGGCTAAACTAGGGTTGTCCAAAGTTCTTACGTGTCTGGTCCAAAGGGCTGATCCAAAGTTTCCGCTGTTCTGCTCAATCAAATCCTACATGTACAGATCATAGTATTAAAAATCGTCCAAACCGGAATCGGAACTGGCCGGTTCACTGGTTCGGAACCAAACCGGGTCAAACCGGTGGGTTAACCGGATCGGGGACCGGTTAGTTATCGAACCGGACCGGTTTGGTCCAAAGGGCTGATCCAAAGTTTCCGCTGTTCTGCTCAATCAAATCCTACATGTACAGATCATAGTATTAAAAATCGTCCAAACCGGAATCGGAACTGGCCGGTTCACTGGTTCGGAACCAAACCGGGTCAAACCGGTCGGTTAACCGGATCGGGGACCGGTTAGTTACCGAACTGGCCGGTTTGGTACCAAACCGGTCCGGTTCGGTAACTAACCGGTCCAACCGGCCGGTTTCAAGCCTGACCGGTCCGGTTTGGAAGTTCATCACAGCATTTGAAGCTCATCAAACCCTCTAGGTTTTTACCAACCACCTGATGGCTAATAACGGGATGAAGTAACAGGGTCATCTGACCTGTCATTAAGACATACTTCGCTTTTGTCCTTACCGGATGCTTCTCGGATATTGTTTTTTTTTATGATTGTCCACACATCTCTTCAGTGGTAAACCAAATGTCGACATATTGTACCATGTCAAAATTATAACCATGATATAGTTTATTTTAAAAGATAGAGCTTGTTTTATTTCCCACTTGGCTTGGGTTGCAAGTTTGGTAGGTTTATACAAAAACTTCTAACCCTCGAACCTTATAAAACATGTTGTATGTTACAAGTACAACCTGCATAATGGAAATTCACAATAGTAGAAATGAGTCAGACCCTTTGTAAAGGTTGAATACTGTTCTTTTGGTTTTTGAATTAAGAAATGGTGTGGTGTCAAATGATAGTTAGTCTTGTCCTTGCACCTTACGTCTCCCTCCTTAGAGTTTCCTTTAACTGTCGATGAGATGCTTTGCATCCTACACTTAGAAGTTTTGGAAGTTTTATTATTTAGTCAAAATGACTAATTAAGACCTAAGCCATATCATCTTTGATTTCAAGTTGAGAAACAAGCACACAACCACGACAAACTTCCTTGAGACGTTATAATTAAATTTAAAACAATTTCGACATAACAAAGAGAGATGTCATGGCGAAAAATTACTTTGTTAAGCAAGTAAATAATAACTTAGTTACATGACTACAATAGTGTATGACAAGTAAAGTATGAGTAATAAACATAGCTCTAATTATTTTCTAGTAAATTCTGATTTCTCACGCAGTAAATAATTAGTTTTCCCGATTTTTGGGGCTGTTATAGTAAACCCTTTTTTTTATGGAAATTATGCGTATGTGACATCCACAGATTGGAATCTTGTTGTTCATTGTGACTATGTGTATGACAACTTTATTTAACATCTATAGGTTCACTTTATCATTTATGAAGTGTTTACTTTATGAAGTGTTGACTCTTATATGGTATATAGTATATACATGAGCAGATTTTGGTTAATTTGTCTTCAATGCCTTGGAATCATGGATTATAATCTTGAAAATGTTGTTTTCCTTTAAAATTTAAATATTTGATGTATTTTTTAGCAAACTGATTCATTAAATTCAAATCGGCCGATTTATGACCGATTCATTACCGATTCCGATTCCGATTCCGAGTTGACCCTCGACCGATTCCGAGTCCGATTTCGATTTTTAAAACTATGGTATAGATCCAAATATCCTTAACATAACTGTGTATATGCAGCTTAGAGCTGCTTGAACAATTTCATACTATTGCTCATCAATAAGGCTTAAAGACTGCTTTCTTGAAACCCAAGAATGCTGCGAGAAACATCAACAAACAACCCGTATTTTATCCTTTAAAATGCTGCCCATGAATGATGAGACTGTTAAATTTCTGCCTCCTTGTCTCAAACTGTCTCGAATATTCCTCAGTGAAAAACTCAAAAGATCATCTCAAAAATCAGATGTTTGTTACCTTGCCTTATCATAGGTTCACTGCCTCAATCTTCACATGTTAGCTGCCTCAGTGGTCTGTTTTCTTCCAACGAATTCAGAGCATCTCCTTCAAATTTGATGATAATAAATGAGGACGTTAGCCTCATATTTATACTGTTTTTTTTTATATTAAATGAGCCGACATAACTAATATATTATTAATTTTTTTTTGAATGTGAATAGGGCCTACATACCCTTCATTTGAATAGTATTTTAGAAGACTTCCTTTAGGGTTATTTTACCCCCTTTTAGAGTAACTTCCAAATACATTTTATGTGGACATTTGCTTCACCTTAAAATGCATTAATGAATGTTTGAGAAGGGCTGCCACGTCAAGATATTCAAGGGAGGGATTCCACGCCATATCATAAAGGGGTTTCTTTCTATGCCACATCATCGCAACTGATATCATAAATACTCATAGCACATAAGGGCTTCAACATTCAATGAACTACTACCATCATGATAACATGAAGCCAACTATGGGTACTAAAGACCCCAAAGATAAGGGTAACAATACCACTAAGACTTGTGTGTCAAAGAACAAGGTCCCCACAACCACGTCTTCCTCAAAAAAAGGGATAGTCACTTACGTCCATAAGAAGACCATCAAGCTCAAAAACTTCATGTGAGGGCTTTTCCATGGTTACAAGGACAAGGACCCCATCCATCATATCTTTTTCAAAAGAGGGGTGGTCAACACCATTCACAACCACGAAGGGCACTTAGGACCCCAAACATGAAGGTACCAAAGACCACACCACCAATTGTAGGAATTCCAAGGACTTCTTCAAAGCTTTTTAAGCACGAGATGTTAGAAAGTGGCAACACAGAAGGTCTTCTATCATTGCATGTGTCCTTGCATGCTAGAGGACATTAAACAGGAAGCCAAATGTATTAATGTGATTTTCCTAAGTTTAGACTTAGGGAAATACATTAATTAATTTAAATTGATTTTGATGGAGTCACTTTTCTAAAGTAAAAAGTGAAATAATTTAAGTGATGGCTAATCTAATCTTGGCCATCGATCTCATCGGAGAATCTCAACCATTGATCCACAGTGAGGGTTAGGGTTTTCGCTTGCCCATTGAGTTAAAAAAAGATTTGGTGGAGAGGACACACACATAAAGACAAACATGTAAGTTGGAGGAAGAAGTTTGCAGAGAAGACATAGGAGCACTCACCCGGAAGATTCGTCAATAGATCAGGCAGAGCACAGGGCCGTACACACTCACGCAGAGGGAGGTCATACAACTCGGCATAGGTCACAACATCAACAGTCGTACGGATTCCATACAACTGCGCGGGAGGACCGTACTGCTGATGCAGTAGGCTGCACAGGTGCGTAGGGGGCCATACCGTTTTGCTAGGCTTTCCTAGTGATGTGCAGAGGTTCTATTTTGCTAGGTTGGGTGAATTCATTTGCTGTATTGTAATTGTTCCATATCTTCATAATAAAATTTCATATTTGACTGTCGCACCTGTTTTCCCATCTTGGGTTTTTTCGGGGGTTTCCATACCCAAAAATACTGTGTCTATATTGGTGTGATTATTGTTGAATTTTTCTCAGTATTTATTTTTCGCTGGATTACTAGTAAAGAAACTCATGTGTGGTTATCAGTTAAAATTAAAATATACTGTGTAGCTCAAGATTGAGTTTTAAGGAAATTTACATGGCATCAGAGCTCTGTTGAGCTAAATTTGAGAAAATGCAACAATATTGATAGATCAGGGGCAGTTCTATTGTAGACACAAAGCTAGAGTTCAGATCTAGGGTTTGATAGGTACACTTCACTATGGCCGTAAAGTTGGGACTTGAGGATAAACTCCAAGGGGCTTAGAAATTTCCTACTTGGAAATAAAGGATCACGAGGATCCTGTATATCAGTGATGTAGAGGAGCACATTGACTCCATGAAGGTTGCGTTGACAGATCCGACAAAGTTGGCAAGATGGAAGAAGTTAGATTCCAGAGCTATGTTGATGATCTTGGATGTTGTGAAGGACCACATACTTTACTGGAGCAAGAACAAAAATTAGAAGATGGTGCTGCAGGAGAGGATGCCTAGTACCAAGATGGGCAAGGGTGAAGGAGTGGTGCCTTATCTGACAAGGCTCACAAAGATCAGAGACGAGCTTGGGGCAGTTGGCTCTAAGACTGAGGATGATGAGCTAGTTCAGATAGCTCTTAATGGATTTTCTAAGCCATGAGACATTAAAGCTGTGGTGGCTAGGGAGAAGCTCCTTGATTGGTAGAGATTGTGGGATGATTTTGGGCAGGAGGAGACCCACATGGGTCAAAGTTCAGGTTCATCCAACAGTGCCCCATAGATTGTGGACGAAGAAGCTCTAGCCCTAGCAGGGAAGAGCAAGGGTAAGGCAAAGAAAAGGAAGGGTAGTAAGAAGAACATTGACATGTCCAAGGACAAATGTTTTATTTGCCACAAGCAATGACACTTTGCCTCCCAACGCTCAGACAGGAAGAAGAAGAACAATACCCAGATGGCAGGATTTGTAGAGGTGGAGGAGTTCAACAGAAACTTCGATGAAGACTTTTGTTTGATAGCTTGCATGGTAAGCACCATAGGTAATAGCGTTTGGTACTTTGACAGTGGAGCGTCTTGTTATATGACATAACAAAAGAGGTTCTTCAAGAGCTTGCAGGAGGGTGGATTAAATCTCCACATTGAGTTGGGTGATGATGCGCAGTATCAGGCGTAGGGAGTTGGTAATGTTTTGTTTTAGAGGGACTCTAGAAAGCCCCTCAGTTTTGCTGATGTATTGTATGTTTCGAGGTTGACCAAGAACCTCATATTCGTTTCCACCTTGGAGGGCAAGGAATTTCAGGTGAAGTTCCAAGATCATAGAATGTATATCAATCCCAAGGGGTCAGATAGGAGTTTAGATCGAGTGATTGGCATCTAGAGTGGGAAGGTGTACATACTACACTTCGAGTCTGCAAAGGCTCTAGTTAGCAACAACTGCAGTCAGCCTTCAGGGTGAGTTGTGGCATAGGAGGATGGCACACTTACACCATGGAGCACTGAGGCATTTGAGACATGCAGTAATTGGTGTTCCTCAAGTACAGGAGGAGAAGCATAACCACTGCAAGGGTTGTGTGTTGGGGAAGGACATCAGGAAACCTTTCCCACAGAGTGAGCACAAGTCTAAGGGGACCTTGCACTTGATGCATTCAGATGTTTGCGGACCCATGAGTGTCCAATCGTTCAGTGGCTATAGTTATTGCGTCACTTTCATTAATGACTATTCCACGAAGATCTAGATCTATTTCTTGAAGGCCAAGTCAGAGGTCTTTGAGCGGTTTCGAAACTTCCAGACTCTCGTAGAGAGCTAGACAAGAAGGAAGATTCGGGTATTAAGGACAGATAATGGGGGTGAGTATAACTCTAATAAGTTCTTGGAGTATTGTTCATCGTGGGGGATCAAGAAGGAGCATACCATTCCTCGTACCCTGCAGCAGAATGGAGTGGCGGAGAGGAAGAACACGACATTGGTAGGAGCAGCCAAGGCCATGCTATTTGAACAGGGATTTCCATTATTCCTATGGGGCGAGGCATATAGGACTGCAGTTTACATTCAGAATAGGTGTTTTGACATAGCTTTGGGGAGGAAGACACCTGAGGAGGTCTTCACAGGCACTAGACCAGATGTGAGCCATTTACGCATATTTGGGAGTGTCTGCTATTGTCACATTCATGATGACACTAGGAAGAAGTTTGACCCTTCTGGAGAGAAGGGGTTGCTTGTTGGTTACAGCGAGACTTTGAAGGTATACAGAGTATACATTTCGGTTCGTAAAAGGATCATTGTGAATAGGGATGTTCAGTTTGATGAAGACAGAGCCTTATGGAGATCTGTAGACTTACCAGCACATGAGTGGCCAACACAAGACTCTGGGGTCAAGTTGGAGGAGCCACAAGTACAAGTACAAGTACATACACAAAGCACAGATTTTGATAGTCAGAAGGAGTTAGGTGGAGAAAATTCTTTGGTCATTGACTTGGAGGATGAGGACATCCAACAACTGCATCAGGTAGACATTAGGCCACGACCTAAGTGGTTTTGGTCCACAGTTCAGGATTTCAAGTAGGTGACTCTTCCATAGAGCTCCATGAGATGTAGCAATCCACCAGAGAGACTAAGTTATATGGCATTGATGACAGAGTTGATTAACTTCGAACCTTCCAGTTTTGAGGAGGCTGCACAACATGATGTGTGGCAAGACACTATGGTTGAGGAGTACGACTCCAGCATGAAAAACCAGGTATGGGAGGTTGTGCCGAGGCCAGAAGGAAAATAGGTGGTGGGATCCAGATAGATCTACAAGGTGAAGCATGTAGCTGATGGAAGCGTGGTGAAGTACAATGCATGCTTCGTAGCAAAGAGGTTTTCACAGAAGGAATGTATTGACTATGAGGAGACCTTTGCCCCTATTGACCGATATTCTTCGATTTCGACCATTATCTCATTAGCAGCAAAGATGGGTTGGTGTGTTTGTCAGATGGACATCAAGACTTCCTTCCTCAAGGGAGTTATACAGGAGGAAGTATTCATTGAGCAGCCCGAGGGGTTTGATGTGGAGAACAGGGAGACGCATGTATGCAGGCTGCAGAGAGCTCTTTATGGGCTCAAGCATGCACCTCGGGCATGGTACTCGAGGATAGACAACTATGTATTGGAGATGGGATTCCAGCGGAGTGAGGTAGACAACAACTTGTACTTCTTGTCAGGTGAGGTGCCTCTCATACCCGTCTTATATGTAGACGATCTCTTTCTTACAGGAGATGAGAGGCTGATTGACGACTGCAAGTCCAACCTTGCAGTTGAGTTTGAGATGAAAGACCTTGGATTGATGCATTACTTCCTAGGTTTGGAGGTTTGGCAAAGAGATGGGTGCTTCTTCATTAGACAAGGGAAGTATGTAGTAAAGATCTTGAAGAGATTCAAGATGGTGGATTGCAAGCGCATGTCCATACCTCTAGTTTCCAAGTGGAGGAAGATTGATGCATCGGAGTCAGACGGATTTGATCCTACTTTGTATTGCTAGCTTATCGAATCGCTCATGTATCTGGTCAACACACGAACAGACATTATCTTTGATGTCAACTCTTTTAGCCACTTCATGGTGGACCCTTGAAGAGTACATTGAACAACTGCAAAGCACACGCTTTGCTACATCAGAGGTACACTGGAGTATGGGTTGGTTTATGAGCGCAGTGGGAGTGTACAGTTAGTAGGCTTCACAGATGCTGACTGTGCAGGATGTATAGAAGACTAGAAGAGCACTTCAGGTTGCTGCTTCAGCATTGGGTCAGGTGTTGTCTCTTGGTTCAGCAGGAAGTAGAAATCAGTTGCATTGAGCTCGACAGAGGCTGTGTACATGGCAACCAGTTTGGCTACTTGTTAGGGAATGTGGTTAAGGAAGTTGCTTTCATGATTATTCGAGTGTGAGCTAGAGGCTACAGTAGTTCACTGTGGCAATCAGAGTGGCATCAGGCTATCTGAAAATCCAGTGTTCCCTGACCGGAGAAAACACATTGATATCTGCTACAACTTCCTGAGAGACTGTGTACTGAAAGGAAACATTCGGTTGGAGTATATTCAGACAGATGAGCAGGTGGTAGACATTTTCACCAAGGCACTTTGCAGACACAGTTTTGTGAAGTTCAGAGACAAGTTGGGGTTGTTACCGAATCCCTTCCTCGTTGAGAGGGAGTCTTAGAAAGTGGCAACAAGGAAGGTCATCTGTCATTGCATGTGTCCTTGCATGCTAGAGGACCTTAAACAGGAAGCCAAATGTTTTCATGTTATTTTCTTAAGTTTAGACTAAGGAAAATACATTAACTAATATAATCTGATTTTGACTTAATGGGGTCACTTTTATAAAGTGAAAAGTGAAATAATTTAAGTGATTGCTAATCTAATCTTGCCCATTGATCTTGCTGGAGGATCTCATCCATTGATCCATAGTGAGGGCTAGGGTTTTCGCTTGGCCATTGAGTTAAAAGAAGATTTGGTGGAGAGGACGCACACAGAGACAGGCAAGTAAGTTGGAGGAAGAAGTTTGCAATGAAGATGGAGGAACACTCACCCAAAAGATTCGTCGACAGATCAGGCAGAGCATAGGACCGTACACACTCACGTAGAGGGAGGCTGTACAACTTGGGAGAGGCCGCAACAACAACAACTGTATGGAAGCCGTACGGATTCCGTAAAGCTGCGTAGGAGGGCCGTATTGCTGATGCGGGAGGCTGTACAACTCCGCAGGGGGCCGTACGTTTTGTTGGGTATGCCTAATGATGTGCAGAGATTCTATTTTTCTAGGTTGGGTGAATTCATCTGCTGGATTGTTATTGTTCCATATCTTCACAATAAAATTTCATATCGGACTGCTGCACAGGTTTTCTCATCTTGGGTTTTTTCGGGGGTTTCCATACCCAAAAGTACTTGTTTATATTGTTGAATGTTTCTCAATATTTATTTTTCGCTGCATTATTAGTATAGAAACTCATGTGTAGTTATCAGTTAAAATTAAAATATACTATGTAGCTCAAGATTGAGTTTTAAGGAAATTTACAAGGGCTATAACACGTAAAGTCATCACTAAATGGATTAGCAAGAGCCCCAAAGAGCCCTAAAAGGGTAAATACTATCAAGACTCCAACAATTTGTGGGCTATCAAGCAAGGGCTTAATCAAAGCAAATACATCAGAGGCTCCACATAAGCACAAGCTTCACCAAGCTTGTGGGATTGAGGACCCTGTTGCCGCCTAATTCACACTTTAAGGAACAAGAAAGTCACAACCTGCTATGTGTGTCCTTGGGGGCAAGCGAGAGCTGGGGACCACTGTCACCACAGTCCACAACTCCTCTGTTTAGGCAAGATCTCAACAGAGCCAAGGGGGGAAGTCCCTACGGAAGACTAAGTTCCAGATTTATTAATTAATTACAAAATTAAGGGATCTTATTAAGGTTGCGAGGCTAAGACTTTATACTATCTAAGGAATGACAAGCATCATGCAAATGCAAAGATTTCCTTTTATGACAAGCAGACCTTGAGATAAATGAAAGACTAGTGCCTATTAGCGAATGGAGTCTAAGGATAAATTACAACTTTACAAAATTACAAATGAAATTGAAATCTAAGTTAATTAACCAACAGTTTAGATGCTATCCCAATCAAACCAGGTTACAATATGGACAAATGAATACTATGAACAATATAAACAATAATGAATGAACAGTTAAGCAGTATTTACAATATCCACAGTTGTATAAGATGTTATGAACAGATTGAATAAACGGAACAATTATTAAGTTATTACCCAAAAAAAAAAATGTAGAAACAAAGTGAATCAATTGTGTTACACAAGATCTATAGATTACTAAACCATATGATTACTAAATCAAATGAATTAAAGATGCCACCACAAGAGTTTGCGAAACTGAAAGGAAATACTTGTAACTGAAAAGTGAAAAGCTTGCAGTGAAGTAAAATGTGAAAGTGCTTGCAGTAAAACCTTGAACAGTAAGGCAAGATATATAGCAGTGACCTGTATTTGTAGGACGTTTTGCAATGTCTCTTGTAAATTTTAATAAATTTTATTAGAGTTTTTCCTCTTGAAGTTTAGTTTTCGAACCGGTTGTGTGACTACCCCAATCTAGTACTTCTCAAGTCAAAGAGGGAATGCTGGTGCGCTCAACAAAGTGGGAGCAAAGCCCACCCGTAGCTCCCAGGTCAAACCCCAATGCCCCGGTGCTCAATAAGGAGGACGTAGAACGCCTAGAGACCCCCCATGGTCTTCTACCCCAAGTCGCTTCTGAGTCACTGTTTTTAATCAACAGGAAAAACGGCTAGATGGATGCCTATTAAACTAAAACTCCTCTATCCCCTGTCGTATCTCGCGAGTACCCCGAAGGGTGATAACCGAGTAGAGGAACAGGGGGTAGTGAAGTTGTTGTTGGTTAATTTTAGGGGTAAGTTTTAATCTTGGTGGTTAGCATGCAAGGTTAATTTTAAACTATCAACAAGATCAACCAAGCGGTATCCCTTATGGGAGGTGCTGGTACTTGATCTTGGACTGAAAAATAAATTGTGGGGGTTTGTAGCAGAAAAAAGAGTGTTATTTTAATTAAATTAAGCCCCCACTTCTCCTATATAAGAGGAGAATAAGGAAAGATTTCAACAGCATAACAATAGCATGAGAGAAGTTGTCAAATGAGGGAGTGAGACCCTCATTATATAGTTGAGGAGCAACCCCAACTCCTTGAAGATCAATGGCCAAGATTAGATCTAGATCTACATTAGATCTCCACCACTAGATCTAGGTTTGTTGACTTTGCAAGCCATCCACCAATCATAAGCAAGGGTGCCTTTTCAAATCAATGGTCAAAAAGATAGATCCATGTCACAATAAAGCTTAACCCTAAGATCTAGGGTTTCCATGACTCAAGTGGGGTCCCCTTTTGACACAAATTTTAATTTTTATTATTTTAATTTTTTATTGTTTTAATTTTTTATCTTTTACTTTTTATATTTTATCTTTTACTTTTTATATTTTATTTAATCTTTTATTTTTAAAATTTCTATCTTTTTATTCTTTTATTTTTTATCTTTTACTTTTTATATTTTATCTTTAAATCTTTTTTTATCTTTTATTTTTTATTTTTATCTTTTTATTTTTTAATCTTTTATTTTTTATTTTTTAATCTTTTAATTTTATTTTCAAGTTTTAATCTTATATTTTTTATTCTTATCTTTTTATTTTCTATTTTCTATTTTTATTTTTTTATTTTTTAATTTTTTAATTTTTTATCTTTAATTTTTTATTTTATCTTTAATTTTTATTTTTCATCTTTTATTAAGACAAGAGGGACGCCCCACTTAGGAGATCTTCAGACATTTATTTTGACCATGGGGGGTTTATTTAAATGAAATTTTGGCTATGCTTAGCCACCCCCCAAACTTAATTACCATGGCCTTATTTGAGTTTTTCATTCAAAATCAAATAATTTAATTTTTCACCCTTGGAAATTAGATTAATTTCCTAGGAAAAAATACCTTGTCTTAACCAAAAATGGTCTAACTTCCCAACCCCTTGTCAGAATGACATGAGACTTGAACCAATGGCTTAGGGGGTGTCATAGCATTTTCATTTGCATTCATAGCCCCTATTACAAAATGCTAAGGTTCAAGAGATTACATTATTACATCAAAACTTAATTAATTAACCACCAAATGGTAAAGTTAATTAATTAGAAAAAAAAAACAAAATAAAATTAAAATCCTAACGAAATTCCGCAAGACTACAAGATATGGCTAGCATGGTCATGGACAACAACTTGAAACCTTAGCCACCTCATGGGCTTGATTATCAGAATGCCAATTCACCACTTTGGAGGATTTGTGAGTGAAAAACCCAACCAATTAAAATTGTTAATTAACAAAATTAACTGGAAGGGGAAAAAAACACTCGGTGAAGAGGACTTCCCTGATAATAAAGTCCATGGTGACATCCTTAGAGGAATGACCCATGATGACATATAAAGTTACATTAATTATCCCATGCAGGGGAGCGGATATTTCGTGTACAAAAGGGGCATAATTGCCCTGCTGAATGAAAAATCCCCAGAATTTTTCCATGGTACAAACTGCACATAATGTACATCTTCAATGTATATGAGGTTGCCACCTAGTTGAAATAGGTGGGCAACAGACCCCACAAGAGCTCAACGACCTCAAGGCCATGAAATACAAGCAATGGGCTCTACCTCAGCAAACAGGAGCATGTATATGATCTCAAGACCCAAGTCTCCACATGCAAGTGCGTCATAGTAACTAACTTGTCCATATCATGACCAAGTGCACATCGACAAAATAAACCATGAACATCAAGCAATAAGTGTTCCTCTAACCATCATGCCCTTTGTCACTCCTTGCTATTAATGACCTCCTTTGTCAAGCAACTGGTGGAGACGGATAGGGAAGCAACCTCAATAGAGACTGAGCATGAAGAGTACAAGGTGGATAGAGAAGAAAATGAAGGCAAGTAGCAGAAGTCTTATGTAAAATCCATAGTTTTTCTTCATCTTCCAATCTCCCTTTTGAAGAAAATAAATGACATTAATATGAAACTTTCATTCACACAATCTGTCAAACACTTGAATGTATAGGGTTTTTAGACTCGTGTAGTTATCAGTTAAAATTAAAATATACTATGTAGCTCAAGATTGAGTTTTAAGGAAATTTACAAGGGCTATAACACCTAAAGTCATCACCAAATGGATTAGCAAGAGTACCAAAGAGCCCCAAAAGGGTAAATACTATCAAGACTTCAACAATTTGTGGGCTATCAAGCAAGGGCTTAATCAAAGCAAATACATCAGAGGCTCCACATAAGCACAAGCTTCACCAAGCTTTTGGGATTGAGGACCCCACAAGAGCTCAATGACCTCAAGGCCATGAAATACAAGCAATGGGCTCTACCTCAGCAAACAAGAGCATGTATATGATCTCAAGACCCAAGTCTCCACATGCAAGTGCGTCATAGTAACTAACATGTCCATATCATGACCATGTGCACATCGACAAAATAAACCATGAACATCAAGCAATAAGTGTTCCTCTAAGAGATTACTCAGTGAGCTTACCCTGCCATCATGCCCCTTGTCACTCCTTGCTATTAATGACCTCCTTTGTCAAGCAACTGGTGGAGATGAATAGGGAAGCAACCTCAATAAAGACTGAGAATGAAAAGTACATGGTGGATAGAGAAGAAAATGAAGGCAAGTAGCGGAAGTCTTATGTAAAATCCATAGTTTTTCTTCATCTTCCAATCTCCCTTTTGAAGAAAATAAATGACATTAATATGAAACTTTCATTCACACAATCTGTCAAACACTTGAATGTATAGGGTTTATGGCTAAAAATTTACTCATAAATTTGAAATAAAAACCACCATATTCAAGATCTTCTCAAATACTGATGTATCCATCCACACATGAAAATTCAGATATTTTTGGTCAACATGCCGGGCAAAACTCAAACTTCGGGGAAAACTCTAGAAAGAAGAATACTCAAAAATTTTCCATCTACACATGAAATAATTCCTTCAACCCTCATTGACAGAAATACCCAAACTGGAACATCAAGCAAAATACCACGATTTTTTGCGAATCAACAGCTGTACAACCCCCACACGTGCTGTACGAGCTGTATCTTTTTATTGTACAGTTTGCCTCAGTAAATGTGCCCACACGTTCCTACAATTAATGTTGTACGACTAATACAGTTTGCAACAAATTTTGCTGCCACTTTCTTGTAAATTGTGCCCATGTGTGACTGCATTTAATGCTTAAGTATTGCTGTACGAACTGTGGATTGCCTTGGGATTTGTGTCGCTCTTTGCCTTGGGAATCGTGCCACTCCTCTAGGGCATTCCTTCTTTCTCCTCAATCTTCTTCTCTCTCTCTCTTCATTAATGGTGTGTTCAATTTGTCATTTCTCTCCTATTTTATACTTAAAAAAATTGTAACTACCTATCTAGCCACTTAATTTACGATTGGGACACTTTTACAAAATCTAGGGCCATCATTTAATGCACTCACATTTATTAATTAATTCGCTTTAATTATTAAATAAGCTTTAAGTGAGACCCATTCTATAAAGCATGAAACATCGCTTTATTTATAATTTTATATAACATTCACTTATTATATAAATGTACAAGGACAAAGTCTAAGTCCTCCTCATCACACCACACCAAAAATATGAGCGAGGAGCTTTAGAGTTAATTTTCAACACCTTTTAAAGTTGAAAAGAAACGTGAAATACCCATGTATGATGGACATGTTAACGTTGAGGTATTGAGTAGTCGGCTGAAGCAACTAGAAGTTTACTTTGGCCTTTAGCAAATTCAAAAAGCACAACATATTTCTTTTCCCTGTTTGAGGATGATCGAACATGCTTTGTTGTGGTGGGAGAATACATGGATACATTGAGGATAGGCAAGAAGCCCATGGTTACAAGATGTGAAGACTTCAAGTTATTGTTGAAATCACAATTCTATCCCATCGAGTATGAAGAGGAGAAACTAATTAAATGGCAATTACATTTGACAAGTATAGGGACAAGTACTGCAAGAGTATACTTTTGAATTCCGAAAGAAAGCTACTAGGTTGGGCATTTCTTTGGAAAAGCTGAGAGTGTCGGTGAAGTACCTTGGAGGACTATTTGGCCATATCCAAAGGCATTTGCACCTTCTTATTGTGAAAGGCATAAATGAGGCAAGCAAGAAGGCTCTCTATATTGAGTTGGACTCCAAGAAGGGACAACAACAACAAGGCCAAGAATAAAGTAACAAGAGAAACGATAAGAAGGTTGCATCCATAACCAAAGAAAGGGGATCCTCATACGCATTGTAAACATTGATATGTGGATAGGAACACATTTGAGAAGTGTTGGAAACTTCATCTAGAATTGTGTCGAAAGTGGCACAAGTTCAAGAGAGAGACAAAGGAAGCTATTGAAACAAAGGAAGAAGTGGAAGAAAGCACCTATAATATGGATGAAGCCATAGCTTGCATCACATTGCAACAACCAAATGTAAGTGGAGACAAACATGTTCTATTCCAAATCAAAGTTCAAATGAAGAATTGGAATGTAAATGCTGCTTTTTATTATTATCTAATTTTTGAAACATTAGTCAATGAACTTGAGTTGTAAACTTAAGATCTAATACATCCAAGCTCGCTAGCATATTTACGAAGGAAATATGTTATGATAGTTGCTCATAGATGTAAAATTAAGTTTTCCATTAATGCTAGCTATGCTGATAAGGTAGAATGTGATGTGGTTCCATTGGATGCATGCAAATTGATGTTTGGTTGCCCATACCTGTGGAATAGGGATGCTACCTTTTATAGGAGAGAAAACAAAAATCGCTTGGTCAAGGGTGATAAAGTCTACCTCCTCAAATCACATAAAGCGAGAGAGATAATATCTCCTCTATCAACAAAGCATGGGCAGACAAGCAAGCAACAAACAACCTTATGCAGTGATGGAGTGGTGGATAAGGAGAAGAAAGTGGAAGGCACATGCCTCCATCTCCTATATAGTCTAGCTTTTGGAGACCAAAAGCCTTCCAATGGTGTGTTCTGAATTAGATCCTAATTAAAAAAATCATCTCTTGTAATAATTTGTTAAACATTAATTGTTTTTAGCAAAGTGGGAAAAGTCCAATTTTTCCTTGGAAGTTGAAGCTAACCATTGCGATGCTTTTCCTTCCAAGCCCAGCCAAATTAAATTTGAAGACTTAGATGCTTTTTCTTCAGTTCACTTGACTTTTTCACTCGAGGCTGACTTGTCTTTTTGTCTTCCAAGGCCAATTTACCCCTTTTATTGTTGATTTTTCTGAGCAACATCGAGAGCCATTCTCTTAGGAGAATAGGGCCACCTAGTTCGAGACCACGGTGAAGACTTAACCCAGAATGGTAGATATCTGGTCTGGGACCATGATATAGACCCAGCTCTGCCCTGGGTAGACTCAACCCAGTGTTGAGTGACCATTTTGTTGAATGGTAGACATCTGGTCCGGGACCACGATGTCGACCAGTCTAGTAGTGGTAGACTCAGCTTAGTTCTGAGTAGCCGTTCTTTGGGAGAATGGAGGCGCTTGGTCTTTTACCAAGTATTTGACCTAGGGTCAAATTATGCAGCCCATGGCTGAGGCACCTAGTCTGTTACCAAGAAGGGACTGTAAGCCCTAGACTGGGTCTAGGCATGTGTGACACTCTGACCCTTGATCTATGGGTTTTGTGTACTTCTCCAAGCTTGGCTACCCTTGGTTAAGTTTCCCTAGTACTAGATCTAGGTGTTTCACAGAGTGTGACATAAAAGCATTAGTAACTGTTGGTTAATGATGATGTAGTTTTGGAATAAAAAAGACCACAGGGGCACTTGGAAAAAGGCTAAAGTAAAAAATACATAAGGACTTTTGGACCACAGGAAAAAGACCACAGGTGAAAGTCAAATTACTTTAGGACTTTTTGTGTAAAAGTCAAAGTTACTAAAAGGACCTTTTTGGTAAAAAGGTAAAAGTGAAATTAGGACAAGAATAAAATACTTTTATTTTATCTTTCCTAATTTTGGCCCACTTACAAGTGAATGAAGATTATAAAAGAAGATAAAGTCTTCTCATTATTACACACAAGTTTGCTCTCACAGGTGAAGCTGCTATTACTGAAGATTCCATTGAAGACTGCTTTTATGTTTTTGCCCCAGCAGGGCATCCATCTCAGCTAACCCTCAGCTAGGGTTTAATCAACAAATTCATCTTCACCAATATCAAGACAACCTCCTTTAGATTCAGATCAGACTTCATCTTTTCGGGTAACTAGGAAAATCCAGGCAGCTTCCTTCTCTTCTTACGGGCTGGTTTTATTCTCCTGTGAATAGGCGTGAGAGAGCACACCTCTGGGAAGCCTGTTATAGGTCAACCCGAGAGGGTTAAGGCACCCACAGCACCTTCGGGTAGCTTGTGGGCCAATCCGTGAGAGCTGCCGTAGCCTACAGACTCTTCGCGTGCCCTTGGGCAGGTCCGTGAGGGATTTGCAGCAGCCTATAGGGCTGTCGGGCTTGTGGAAAATCCTTGGGCAAGGGTTGCCTACCCTCGGGCAACTGTTTCGCTACCACAAAAGCTCCTGGGCAACCATTAGAAAATCCGTGCGGAGAGGAAAGGCATCGGGGCAGGGAAAAATCAAGCGGGCAGCCATTGACAGAATTTCGGGAAGCTGATAAAAATTTCGGGTAGGTAAATTTTTATTCCGGGCAGCTTGTTTTAATTTTTGGACACTTATTTTGGTTTTCAGGCAGGCCCTAGTTCATCTCCGGGCAGATCTGTGGCTTTGTCAGTTTTCGGGCAAGCAGAAATTAATTATGGGTTGCCTGTCATAATTTCTGAGTAGTCTGTTTTTTGAGTTTGGGCAGGCTTGGGCAGAACTAAAAATTGCTAGATCTGATAATTTCTTGGGCAGATCTGAAAAATTATTTAGGCAGACTTTTTGGACAGTTTTGATTATTTCCAGGCAAATCTGGAAATTTGAGCACCTAGGGTTTGAAACCCTTGTTTTGAATTTTGCTGAGAAATTTCTCTGTAACTGTGGTTAAACCCAGATTGGGGTTTGAGGAATTTTTTGAAGAATTTCTAAGTCATCTCATTTACGAGATGAGCTACTAATGCTTTTTGGGGTTTTTGTCCTTTGAAGGTTTCCCTAGTGAAAAACTCTTGTGTCCATTGTGTTGATGTGATGAATGTGTTTTTTACTGCACTTGTCATTTGTTATTTAAGTTGATCTGCAAATTTTTAAGTATTTATGCTAATGCTAAAATTTCAACATGATATCAGAGCTTAGCATGTGAAAACACAGTAAAGGGACATTGTTGTTGTTTTTCCTAGATCTTGGGATATGATTTGCAGATCTAACATTTGACTAAGTGGCAGAGATGGCCACCATTGGTTTCAAACCGGAAGATAAGCTCTATGGTTCAGCCAACTTCAACTCCTGGAAGGCTAGGTTAACAACCATTCTAGATGAAAATGACTTGGATGACATTGTTCTTAATGTCACGGAAGAGCCTACCACAATTGCTGGTAGGCTTGCTTACAAGAGGAAGCAAGGCACGGCTAGAAGAATCATCTATGATTCTGTCAGGGAGTCAGTGATGCCCAACATCACCTCTTTGAAGATTGCTAAAGAATGCTTTGATACTTTGGTCAACCTATATGAAAAGAAGGCTCCCATTCAGAAGAGTTTTAAAGAAGAGGCTCCGAACTTTGAAGCTAAACAAAGATGAAAGCGTTGATTCCTTCTTCACGAAGATTGCACAGGTAAGAGCTCAACTCATTGCTATTGGCATTACTGTTGATGATGATGACCTTTTGCAAACAGGGGTTGATGGTCTCCCAAGCTCTTGGGAAACTTTCATGGCATCCGTCTGTGGACGAGAGAATCAACCAACTTTTGAAAGGCTTTGGCATGATTGCATAGAAGAAGGAAGGAACTTTGGCAAGGTAATGAAGGAGGACAACCTTGCACTTGCAACAAAGACAATGAAATTCAAGAATCCTTTCCCTTAGCAAAAAGAAGGGAAAGAAACCTCAGGGTATGTTTTCTGACATGTCAAAAGTGGAATGTTATAGTTGCCACAATTTTGGACATTTTGCTAGAGACTGCAGGCACAACAAGAAGAAACCTAAGAGAAGATTTCAAGCATCTGCTGCAGAAGCAGAAGAAGAAGAAGAAGAACCAAAGAAGAATAAGAAGCAAACCAAGGCTAACAATGATGAAGACTCTAGAAGAGAGTACTACTTGACTTTTGCCCTCATTGATTCTTTCTCAGATTTTTCCACTTCTTGGTTGGTGGACAGTGGTGCCTCCAGGCACATGACAGGTAACTGTGTGTAATATCCCAAATATCTATATTCTCTAATGTTCTATGATAGTGCTGACTCACACACTCAATCTCATACAAATTTGCAAAATAACTCTGCATGCAAACTCGCCATGCAAAAATGCCTGAAAATATAGCTGAATTAGGGTTAGGGTTTTGCAGAGAGAAATTAACACTTATCACTTCTATTTCCGCTGATAATGACTCCAGAGATAGCTACATCCATAAGGATCCGGATGGGTGGTCTAATAATGCTCTTTTCTTTCGGTGTTACTGCCTGGAGTACCGTAAAAACCCTCCTGACTTAAGGTGACGTTTTTGTAGGAGGAGAGGTCTGTTCGGGCTGAAACTTTCTAAGCTTGTCTGTTTGCTGATGCTAGAGAGATGGCCTGACACATAAGGAGGTTTGGCTGCCTTTAAGTGCCCTAGCGAATTGATTAGCAGTTCTGCTGCTCACGCCCCCAACTAATCTGTTTGGTTGATGGCTGCTCCAGGTGAGCAAACTGATGGCTGATAATCATTGCATACTGTAGGATAGGCCCGCTGAGAAAGAGGAAGCTGACATGCGGAGGAAAGACTGGGTTTTGTGGTCCCAGCTAATCATTCTTTGTTTTCCCTGCTACTTCTGTTTGCAAAACGTGGATCTGCTAATAACCCTTCGGAATGTGCTGAATCTTCGAATATTGTAGTATATGATGGATGCAATGGATAAACTTGGACGATCTCTCCCAATAAGAGACTAGGGCATATATCTCACTGCTGAACCCTCGCTAGCTAAAGACACTGTCTCCAACCCCAACTGCCGTGGTTGCACGTTGTGCTGCTGCTCGAAACTCCAAAATCAATCAACAATAACAATAGATATCTCCTTTAGTCCCATAACCCTTCTTAAATAGATCCTTATGCACTTTTAGGGTTTGCATGTCACTTTTAGGGTTTATGCTCACTTTTGCATGCATGCAATTCTAATTTCAAGTTTACTTTAATATTGAATAAATAAGGCCTGCATGCTTCGCATGCTTTAGGGTATGAACTTTGATGGCCTTCTTTCTACACTGATGACTTAATAATACTGAATCGATGTACCTTTTTGCTCCTAGTAATATCAGTCCTCAGTTATTCCCTTTTTATCAAAAACAGAACATTACACTGTGGAGCTCTCACTAGTTACAAAAAGAAGAAGTTCACTACTCAGGTAGAACTTGGAGATGACTCCACTTACAAGATTGAAGGAGTTGGCTCAACTTCACTTCAACTTGACTCATGTATAGTTCTTCATATTGATGATGTTCTTTATGTTCCTGGTTTAAAGAAGAATCTTCTATCTATTGCTAGCTTAGAGGACAAGGGCCACAAAGTCCTCTTCAAGGACAAGAAAGTCCTCCTATGGGCAAAGAATGAAGACCTAAGCTCAGCAGTACAGATTGGGGTTCAAGAGGGAGGCCTTTACAGGGCTTCTGAGGATTTCACTCATGCAGTTGATCCATGTGAGTTGTGGCATAGAAGGTTTGAACACCTTCACTGCACATCACTCCTAGGCTTACATAAGTTAGTCAGCAGAGATGTGATCTTTCATGAGAAAGTTGTGTTTCAAACACAAGAGCTTTCAAAAGAAGATGAAGTACCTCCACTAGAGTTTCCAGTTTCAGAAACTCAGAGGGAGGAAGAGGAATTTGAGGATCAAATTCCAGATGTTCCTGAGAACACTGAAAGTCCACTAGAAGAACTACTTGAAGTTCCTCCTTCCAAAAGAAGACCAAGTCTGTACCAAGAAGTACTCAGGTCTTATGAGTTAGATTGACAGTGTAGAACCTTTCAAAGAAACAACAAGTAAACAGGTATGGGTTGATGCCATGATTGAAGAGTACAAGTCAATCGTGAAGAATGATGTGTGGGAAGTTGTTCCCGGACCAAAAGGAAAGTCAGTATTGACAATTGCTCCTATTGATAGGTATACTACCTTTAAAACCATCATTTCACTTGTTGCTTCATTCAGATGAAAGTTACATCGGATAGATGTAAAGACGACCTTCCTCAATGGTAAGATTGAGGAGGAAGCTCATATTGAACAACCTGAAGGCCTTGTGACTCATGGGAAGAAGTCCCATGTATGTAATCTGAAGAAAGCCTTGTATGGACTGAAACATGCTCCAAGAGTTTGGTACGCGAGGATGGATGGGATTGCTCCATGGCTTGGGGTTTTCCAAAAGTACAACTAAGTCTAACTTGTACTTTGAGGTTGTTCATAATCATGTCTTGATACTTGTTCTATATGCAGATGGCTTGTTCCTTACAGGTGCTGAACATTTGATAGAGCAATGTAAGAGGGAGCTTACCTCTGAATTCGAGATGAAAGATCTTGAATTAGTGCATTACTTCCTTAGCTTAGAAGACTGGCAAAAGCCATGCAACATCTTCTTGACACAAGGAAATTATGCAGGAGACATCTTGCAAAGATTCGGGATGCAGGATTGCAAGTCTATGGGCGTACCCATTACCATCAACTTAACAAAGTTGGGTGACTCAGCTACCAGTTCACAGAGTATGGACTCTACTCTGTATAGATAGGTTTTTGGATCCTGGATGTACCTCGTGCATACGAGACCAGACACAGAGAGTGCTCTAAATCAGTGCATGTCAAACACTTATGGGCTCATGGTTACTTCCATCACTTGAGTAATGTTATCTCGATATGCTGATTCAGATTGGGCTGGCAGTGCAGTTGATCGGAAAAGTACCTCTGGTTATTGTTTAAGTATGGGATTAACAATGATCTCTTGGGCCTGCAAGGAAGCAGGTTAGCCGAGAAAATTGATATCCGAAAGCTTGGCTCAACGATCATCCATTGCGATAATCTGAGCTACATAAACCTTTCAGAGAACCTAGTGTTTCATGATAGGTCGAAGCAACATTGAAATGAGGTATCATTTCAATAGAGACCTAGTGCTGAAAGGTGCTATGAAGTTGCAGTACATTCGTACAGATGAACAGATTGCAGATATCTTGACCAAGCCTCTGGCTGCATCAAAGTTCGTGTACTTTCGTGACAAGCTTGGTTCGGGACCATGGTGAAGACTCAACCCAGTGTTGAGTGACCATTCTGTTGAATGGTAGATATTTGGTATGGGACCATGATATAGACCCAGCTTTGCCCTCGATAGACTCAACCCAGTGTTCAGTGACCATTATGTTGAATGGTAGACATTTGGTCCTGGAGCACGATGTGGACCAGTCTAGCACTGGTAGACTCAACTTAGTTCTGAGTAGCCATTCTCTGGGAGAATGGAGGCGCTTGGTCTGTTACCAAGTATTTGACCTAGGGTCAAATTATGCAGCCCATGGTTGAGGCACCTGGTCTGTTACCAAGAAGGCACTGTAAGCCCTAGACTGGGTCTAGGCATGTGTGACACTCTGACCCTTGATCTATGGGCTTTGTGTACTTCTCCAAGGCTTAGCTACCCTTGGTTAAGTTACCCTAGTACCAGATCTAGGTGTCACACAGAGTGAGATAAAAGCATTAGTAACTCTCTTAGTTTATGATGATGTACTTTTGGAATAAAAAAGACCACAGGTAATGACCACAGGGGCATTTGGAAAAATGCTAAAGTCAAAAGTAAAAAATAAATAAGGACTTTTGGACCACACGAAAATGACCATAGGTGAAAGTCAAATTACTTAAGGGCTTTTTGGGTAGAAGTCAAAGTTACTAAAAAGACCTTTTTGGTAAAAAGGTAAAAGTGAAATTAGGACAAGAATAAAATATTATTATTTTATCTTTCCTAATTTTGGCCCACTTACAAGTGAATGAAGATTATAAAAGAAGATCAAGTCTTCTCATTATTACTTACAAGTTTGCTTTCACAGGTAAAGCTGCTATTACTGAAGATTCCATTGAAGATTGTTTTTATGTTTTTGCCCCAGCTAGGGCATCCATCTAAGCTAACCCTCAGCTAGGGTTTAATCAACAAATTCATCTTCAGCAATATCAAGAGAACCTCCTTTAGATCTAGATCAAACTTCATCTTTTCAGGCAGCTAGGAAAATCTAGGCAACGTCCTTCTCTTCTTACGAGCTGGTTTTATTCTCCTGTGAGCAGCCGTGAAAGAGCATTGCCCTCTTACATCTTCGAGCAACCTGTTACAGGCCCACCTGAGAGGGTTAAGGCACCCACAACACCATCGGGTAGCTTGTGGGCCAGCCTGTGAGGGCTGCTGTAACCTACAGACCCTTCGGGCAAAGGGTGCCCTTGGGTAGACCTGTGAGGGATCTACAGTAGCCCACAGGGCTGCCAGGCTGTTGGAAAACCCTCGGGCAGCTGTTTTGCTGCCACAGAAGCTCTGAGGAAGCCATCAGAAAATCCGGGTAGGGAAAAATCAAGCGGATAGCCACTGACAGAATTTCGGGTAGTTGATAAAAATTTCGAGCAGTTGATAAAAATTCCGGGCAGGTAAATTTTAATTCTGGGCATCCTGTTTTAATTTTTGGACAATCATTTTGGTTTTCGGGCAGGCCCTAATTCATCTCCAGGCAGATCTGTGGCTTTGTCAATTTTCAGGCAAGCAAAAATTAATTATGGGCTGCCTGTCATAATTTTTGAGCAGTCTGTTTTTTGACTTTGGGAAGGCTTGGGTAGATCTGAAAATTGCCAGATCTGATAATTGCTTTTGCAAATATGAGATTTTCTTTTGCATATCTGATAATTCCTTGGGCAGATCTAAAGTTTTCTAGGCTGATCTGAAAAATTATTCAGGCAGACTTTTTGGATAGTTTTGATTATTTCCAGGCAAATTTGGAAATTTGAGTACCTAGGGTTTGAAGCCCTTGTTATGAATTTTGCTGAGAAATTTCTGTGTAACTGTGGTTAAAACTTAGATTGGGGTTTGAGGAATTTTTTGAAGAATTTCTAAGTCATCTCATTGACGAGATGAGCTACTAATGCTTTTTGGGGTTTTTGTCCTTTTGAAGGTTTCCCCAGTGAAAAAATCTTGTGTCCATTGTGTTGATGTGATACTCCAAGATTGATGAGCTTGAAATGTGAAACTTTGAAATAACTCTTCTTTTAAATCAGCAGTGTCAAACTTCTTACAAACAGGTAGATCGGCTTCGGAGGGCGAAGCTCATCACTACCAAACACTCAACAAAACATTTACAGATAGAGAAGCTTTTTGATGCGATATTATACTCAGATGAGCAATCCGCAGAGCATACTACTTCTGACAGACATTTACAGACATAGAAGCTTTTTGATGAGATGTTATACTCGAAAGAGCAACTTGCAGAGCATACTACTTCTGACTCTACTAATGCTCAGCACATGAGCGACTTCTAAAACCAAATTGCAATGCTTACAATGAGCCCGAAGCCCTTTATTTATACAAATCTTACCGGTAGTCTGGTGATCCAAAACCGACACTAATGAGTCAAAATAGCTCATCCGGGGTGATAACTGGGGACAACCACTGTCATTTTCTCGTCCCTCAAGGTCCGTAGACATATGGGGACTTGGAATCTTCATTATGACAGACATGACCTAAAAGTAGAATAAAACATAGTACAAAGTGGAGTAATTTCGGCCCACGATGGTCTTCAGGGGTCCATTTCTTTCTAGTCATACGGGTCTCTACCTTGCAGACAAATGCAGATTCCACGTCCATCAAGGTCCATTCCTTTGCAAGGACAGTCCTAATCTACATCATCTGAGTCATAGACTTGGGAATCTTCAAAATTAGGCGGGTCATCTTCAAGCTCTGGTGGAGGGTACAAGAATGGACTAAAGCATCTTTCGATGTCAGATCCATGAAAGAGCTCATTCAATTCACATGAAAACTCACCTCTAAAATAAGACTGTACCTGAAAGTTTAAAGGTATCTGCCTTGTATATATTTTCGAATCAATTCTTTGGCCTTGAGCATCCTTCTTAATATATTTCAGAGAGGTAAAAAGGGTATGTTCCAACCTTGTATACCGTCCTCCTTCATGATGGAGCAAAAACTCTAACCATTGGTGTTCTCTGACAGCAACCTCGATGTCAGCCTTCATGTACAAGATAAAGTTAGCACGCTGATTCTCCCAATCTGTCCTTGGGCAAAATTTGTCTAATAAGATCTCTGTCCATCCTGACCAAGCACCGTGCCTTAAATTATTTGGATCTGCGCAAACAACAATCTTCCTTTGTTCTCTACAAAATCGAAGGATTAGATTGTAAGATGTCCATGTCAAGCTTCCATCTCCGATATCTATGTACCACAGAGGGCCATCTTTCTCTTCATTACGGTCTATCCATAGTTCTCTGCAATTCTTCAGCTTTTCTTGTGCATTTTCAAAACTTTCGTACGCATCTTTTTCCCACCTTTCCATAATCTCAATTTTTAATGGGGAAGACTGGATTTGTTTAATGAGAATAAGATCAAGAAACCTTTCAGCCTCATTTCTAGATGCATAGTCTAGAAGCTGTCTCCATTCGTCTTCTGAGATTGATTCGTCCCAGGGCTTCAAAAATAAGCCATTCCTTTGCTGGCAGAGTGGTTTTTTGCCACGATCTGCACCTAAACCTAAAGCACCAGCTGAAAACATGCTGAGAGAGGGTGTAGCTTGTTCAGACTGCTCCCTAGTGAGCATGTCAGCAAGGCAATTAAGATATCCTGGATTATATACAATATCAAAATCAAAATTTCTTAGCCAGATAAACCATTTCAAATTACGACTACTATTCTTTGCCATCAGATTTTCATTTTTAAATATACCAGGCATTATTTTTAAATATGTCCTAACAATAAATCTTACTGGTGTTAAAAACAAAATAAAATGTTGGACTGTTTTCTTAACAGCCAGAATTTCCTTGTGGCTAGATGGGTAGTTCAGTTCTGCTGCTTTGAAGGATCCCGAACCATAACCACAAACAAGCTCTTTGCCTCCCAGAGATTCAAGAAGAACTCCACCCCAAGTATGGGAAGGAGCATCTGTTTCTATGATCAGTTGTCCTGATCCTTGAGGTAAAGAGAGAGGAGGCAAATCTAGAACTTTAGCTTTAATCTGCTGGACTGCCAAAGTCATCTCAGGGGACCATTTCACAGGATTCTTTTTCAGTCTTTGCTGAAGCAGGTGTATGTCAGTAGCTTGCCCTTTGTAAAAAGGTCTGATATAATTGAGACTTCCTAGAAATCTCTGTAACTGGGTTTTGTCTAGGATCTGGTCTGGAAAATGGTTGAAGACACTTGGGACATGTTTTTGTAGAAAAACTTGTCCCCTTTGTATTTTGAACCCAAGAAATTCCATCTCAGTTTTTCCAATCTCCATCTTGTTTTCTGAAAAGACTAACCCATACTTAAAGACTAAGTCATAACACATCTGCAAGTGCTTTAGATGTTCTTGCAGGTTGTTAGAACAAACCAAAATGTCATCAATAAAAACAAGTGCCCACTGCTTCTCCCTGAAGATATCCTCCATGCGTTTCTGAAATTCGAAAGGAGCGTTGTTGATTCCGAATGGTAATACTTTCCATTACTTTGGTTCATTCACTAAGTTTCATTATTATACAAACTTTACATTTTGGTCTCAGTATTTTCATTCTGCCTCTCTTCGGCTAGCAATATAGTATAAATTGTATTCGGTAGACTGTGGAAACGACAGTCGAGATAATTGATTGGGCGTGGGGGTTTATATGAGGTTTTAAGAAAGGCTGTAGCAGAGAGTGTGCGAAGTAAGTCCTTGTGTTGATAAAAACCCTTGTGAGATTAAACTCCAGTAAAACATGGACCCATCAATGGATGCAATTCCTCACATACTACTAGATTGCTAGTCGGAAGATAATGCAGAAGTATCCTTAGCAGACCGAAGATCTTCCTATCAGAATGAGTCATCCAGCTCTAACTCTTCGATAATACACATTCAAGACCTCAATCCTTCCTAGGATTGGCAGTTGCCGAAAATCTTACCTACAGATGTATATAAACTAAAATGGTGGCAATATAGTTGAGCTACTCAGATACAAATATCCTCAGTCAATGTTTCATTTACTGATTCTGAAGAACCAGTCCACATAAATTTGATTGACAAGGAACAGATAGACTGGTCTATTAAAGCACGCTTTAAGTATGCGGACCTTGGCGCTATAAAACTAGGATTAGGACCTCTAGTTCGTCCTTACCTTCCTATATCTTCCCTCTGTGTTGCTGTCGACACTAGACATCGCAACTTTGCAAATGCCATTATAGGAGGATTCACTGCCCCCCTGCATGATGGTCCTGCATTTGGTACTGTCTTTCCCAAATATTCCGTGAGTCTTGACGGTCCTCACATTTACGATCTGTTAAAAGCATATATCCTACCCCAAGGTTTTTATATGATGCAAGGGTCGAAAATCATACAATTCAAAAGGAGCCGTATGTATTCGTTTTGGTAATGACACCCTTCCTCCTCTTCGATCAAGAGTCCATCAGAGCTCATGCCTTCAAAGCGTGGTGGAATCAGACAAATCCCGCCAAGCCACTCCAGTCACTTTTGAGTGGACAGGTATTAACTACCCCCAGCAATGGGAAGTTAAATACCAGGAGTTGAGAAATGCTGACTGTCTGCAACGTTCTATCAAGAATAAACCATTAACCTTTGATTAGCAAACCAGTTCGTTCAGACTACCAGAACAAACCCGTGCTCCTAAGTTCTCACCACCCCTCATCAGATCAACTTCTGTATCTTCATATAACCATGCACGACGACAGGCCGAATCCAACCTTACTCTACATCTCAGTCAACATCTACTTCTTACACCGGCCTATACGAAACAGAACATCGTGGGCAACACAAAGATTGCCCAGCCTGCAGAAAAATACTGCAAAAGATTCAACACCAAAAGCAAAGAGAAACAACAACTCTAGGCATGTTCAGCCTACCTAGACAAGGTGATGCTTATGACGCTATAAACCAGGGACATAGGTCCTTTTTCCCAGGAAGAAATCTACCTGGGGTTCTTTTTCGCCAATACTCAACAGATGGTTTAATAAAAAATGAATTTCTTCCTTATAAGTCTTCAGGTCCTGATGAGTTAGTCCCAGATGACATTAAATTAGGAAACTAGAGCAACATGCAGCATAAAATGACTGCACAAAACTTTGATGACATGGCTTATGATCTACTTGACCTAAAGAAGATCATAGTTGAAGAAAAGGAAAAAATTGCTTTAGTTGAGACAAAGTTGGGCTTGATGGATCATCTCCTAAATGATTCTGCAGAAATAAAAGAGGCAGTTAACAAAGCTGCTGATAAAACTGAGAAAAGACTTGCCAAGTTAGAAGAACTTTTGAATCAAACTGAAGAGCTTAAGAAGAAGGTTCCAGGCCTCAGTCCCTCAGTTTTCGCCTTAGCGTCACAAGGTCACAAACACCATCGTAGTGTTTCGTTCAGTATGCTTAGTATTTCGGAGGATGAGAGATCAGAGTTTAACTTTGGTAGAGACGAAGAAGAATGTGATGAGATCAAAGAATGGATTGGGCACTTCAAATCCTTTCTGCTTGCCCTAGATACAAAGTATTTGAATATGATGTCTGCTCATTAGACGGCAGAATCTTCATCCACTCACAACCCACCTCCTCACAAACATACTTTTGACATCCAAATGCCAGATGCATCTAAAGTCCCAAATCCTAGATTCCACTTTGGTATTAATTCTATGAATAATCTTGTTTCGAAAATGCCTGGCCAACCTGTTTTGAGTATCCAGTGCCAACCCCGTGATGATATCAAGACAACAATCTGAATGTTAGGGCAATGGACCCTATACAAAAGAACCCAGAATGATACCCTCACAAGACAGCAACTGGCTAGCCAAATCATAGCAGGCCTTTCAGGACTTGCTAATGAATGGTGGAGATGGCTCCCACAAGAAGCCAGGAATGAAATGCTTTCTACTGAAGATGCATATCAACAAATATTGAAAGCATTGGGTAAAGAATTCTATGGTTCTGAAGAAAGAGAAGATTCAGAACATCTTGCTTCTTTGTTCATTTCAACACGACTCTGTGATCTTGCATAGAGTGAACAATATTTTTGTTACATGCAACAACTGTTCATCTCTTCTGGTAAATCAGGGGATCATGCTTACTTGAAGCACTACCTCAGAAGTTTCCCAGGACATGTTCCCGATGCAGTCGAACAGTATATGAAGGATAAGAAAATTAACTATGGAGGCCTTTCTCTAGCCGAGTTACACAGCTATATACTAGAGACATGGCAAGAACACTGCCTGGAAAAGCGAGTCAACAAAGATTTCAAGCGCCACCAGAGTATGTATTCTTCTTCATTCTGTAAAAATCTTGCTAAGATGCCTGATTGGGGATGTGGTGCTTATAATAGAGGTCACTTAGCAGAATGTCGTAAGTCTAAACAGAGTAAAGGCTTTTACTCTAGTCTTCCTAGATATCATCCAGACAAGCCTTATAGACAGAAATGAAAGCATAGATATCATGTTTCCAAAAAGTATAACAAACCCCCTCACAAAAGGTTTGTAAAGAGAAGAACTGATAAGAATGATAAAGAAACATGTTTCATCTGTGGCCAAAAGGGCCATTGGACAAATAAATGCCCGAAGAAGAAATCTAAACCAAGACTTGCTTCCTTCTGTGAAAAATTAGATCCTAAATGGTGGGATCTACATTCTGATGATGAATCGCCCTCTGGTGAAGTCATATTCTTACCGTCTGATGCATCAAGCGCATTTGAAAATTCTGAGTCAGAAAATGACGGAGCTGCCCTTCAAAAATTTGCTCCTTCATCTTCCTCTTTAGACTCAGATTCCGAACCAAATTTGGGAGGGTTCGAGCCTCCAGATTACGATTTCTCATTATAGATGTTCGCAGTAAACAAGCCAGAGAACATTGAGACACAGATTGCTGCCATTGACATGCAGTTGTTTGAAACCCCAGCCTTTGAATACATGCTAAGGGCATCGTTAAAAGAAGAAAAGAAGCAATTACTCAAAAAGCTTGAACAAGAGAAAGGCAAAGGGAAAGTAAGTCATGTCACTCCAGTTCTGTATAACCCTGCTGAGCTTTATAAAAGCTATCCTGATGGCCATGAAAGTACACAATGTTACAGGGTAGACAAAGAGCAAATGTTAAGATTACAAGTTAGAGAAAAGCAACAGCAGCTAAAAAGCTTAGTGGCAGAAATAGAAGAATTGAAGAGTATGATTAAAGTCATACAAATTGAAAGAGATCAGTCCTCAGATGAAGAGCTAAGCAAACACTATGATCAAGCCATGGAAATGGAAATCCCAAGATTAAGAGAACCGTCTCCTGACCCTAGTTTGGGAATGCTCACTGGTCCAAAGATATTTGTATGAGTTGAGTTTCGCCCAAGTGAGTTCAAGCCATATTCCCTAGATTGCATGCTTGATTCAGGATGTCAGGTAAACCTAGCAAAAGGTTCAGCTCTTCCCCATTTCTACTGGGAAAATACATCAGATCGTGGTTTAGCCATTCAAGGCACTCCTGTTCCCTTGGTTGCAAAATCTGAAAACTTCCGAATAAAGCTCAAAGGGACATATGATTCTTTAACCCTGTATAGATTAGATGAGATAAATGAAGATTGTATCTTAGGTTCAGAGTTTCTTTCCAGAGTCAGTCCATTTTTTGTAGATACTAAAAAAATGATGTTCTCTTGTGTCATTAATGATTGTACTATAGAACTCCCTATTTTCTTTAATTCTGTTCCAAAATGCCAGTCCCGTGTACAAAAGCCTGAACTTAAATCCAGTCCTGCCCAGTTACTTAAAATGGATAGATGTATAGCATTTTCTGATATCCATACTGAAAAAGCTCTTGCAAGTATCCCTGCTAAACTGGTAAAAGAATGTTGTTCAGAAAGCCCCAATGCTTTCTGGAAAAGAGAAAAGTATTTTGTCTCTCTTCCCTTTGACCCACTACAGAAGATTAAGCCTATGAAGGCTTCGGCTCGAGCACCACATCCCCAATCAGGCATCTTAGCAAGATTTTTACAGAATGAAGAAGAATACATACTTTGGTGGCGCTTGAAATCTTTGCTGACTCGCTTTTCCAGGCAGTGTTCTTGCCATGTCTCTAGTATATAGCTGTGTAACTGGGCTAGAGAAAGGCCTCCATAGTTAATTTTCTTATCCTTCATATACTGTTCGAGTGCATGTAGAACATGTCCTAGGAAACTTTTGAGGTAGTGCTTCAAGTAAGCAGGATCCCCTGATTTACCAGAAGAGATTAACAGTTGTTGCATGTAACAAAAATATTGTTCACTCTGTGCAAGATGACAGAGTCGTGCTGACATGAACAGAGAAGCAAGATGTTCCGAATCTTCTCTTTCTTCAAAACCGTAGAATTCTTTGCCCATCGATCTTGGAGTTATTGGTATCTTCAATCGATGTTTCATTTACTGATTCTGAAGAACCAGTCCACGTAAATTTGATTAACAAGCAACAGATAGACTGGGCTATTAAAGCAGGCTTTAAGTATGCGCACCTTGGCGCTATAAAACTAGGATTAAGACCTCTAGTTCGTCCTTACCTTCCTATATCTTCCCTCTGTGTTGCTGTCGACACTAGACATCGCAACTTTGCAGATGCCATTATAGGAGGATTCACTGACCCCCTGCATGATGGTCCTGCGTTTGGTACTGTCTTCCCGAAATATTCCATGAGTCTTGACGATCCTCACTTTTACGATTTGTTAAAAGCATATATCCTACCCCAAGGTTTTCGTATGATGCAAGGGTTGAAAATCATACAATTGAAAGGAGCTGTATGTATTTGTTTTGGTAATGACACCCTTCCTCCTCTCCGATCAAGAGTCCATCAGAGCTCACGCCTTCAAAACGTGGTGGTATCAGACAAATCCCGCCAAGCCACTCCAGTCACTTTTGAGTGGACTGGTATTAACTACCCCCATCAATGGGAAGTTAAATACTAGGAGTTGACAAATGTTGACTGTCTGCAATGTTCTATCATGAATAAACCATTAACCTTTGATCAGCAAACCAGTTCGTTCAGACTACCAGAACAAACCCCTGCTCCTAAGTTCTCACCACCCCTCATCAAATCAACTTCTGTATCTTCTTATAACCATGCACGACGACAGGCCGAATCCAACCCCGTCTCTACATCTCAGTCAACCTCTACTTCTTACATCGGCCTATACGAAACAGAACATCGTGGCCAACACAAAGATTGCCCAGCCTGCAGAAATTTTTTGCAAAAGATTCAACACCAAAAGCAAAGGGAAACCCCAACTCTAGGTATGTTCAGCCTACCTAGACAAGGTGATGCTTATGAAGCTATAAACCAGGGACGTAAGTCCTTTTTCCTAGGAAGAAATCTACCTGAGGTTCCTTTTTGCCAATACTCAACAGATGGTTTAATAAAAAAAGAATTCCTTCCTTATAAGTCTTCAGATCCTGATGAGTCAGTCCCAAATGACATTAAATTAGGAAACTGTAGCAACATGTAGCATAAAATGACTGCACAAAACCTGGATGACATGGCTTATGATCTACTTGACCTAAGGAAGATCATAGTTGAAGAAAAGGAAAAAATTGCTTTAGTTGAGACAAAGTTCGGCTTGATGGATCGTCTCCTAAATGATTCTGCAGAAATAAAAGAGGCAGTTAACAAAGCTACCGATAAAATTGAGAAAAGACTTGCCAAGTTAGAAGAACTTTTGAATCAAACTGAAGAGCTTAAGAAGAAGGTTCCAGGCCTCAGTCCCTCAATTTCCGCCTTAGCTTCACAAGGTCACAAAAGGAAAGAAGCAGAAAACAAACACCATCGTAGTGTTTTGTTCAGTATGCTTAGTATTTAAGAGGATGAGAGATCAGAGTTTAACTTTGGTAGAGACGAAGAAGTATGTGATGAGATCAAAGAATGGATTGGGCACTTCAAATCCTTTCTGCCTGCCCTAGATACAAAGTATTTGAATATGATGTTTGCTCATTACACGGCAGAATCTTCATCCACTCACAACCCACCTCCTCACGAACATACTTTTGACATCCAACTGCTAGATGCATCTAAAGCCCCAAATCCTAGATTCCAGTTTGACATTAATTCTATGAATAAACTTGTTTCGCAAATGCCTGACCAACCTGTCTTGAATATCCAGTGCCAACCTCGTGATGATATCAAGACAACAATCTGAATGTTAGGGCAATGGACCCTATACAAAAGAACCCAGAATGATACCCTCACTGGACAACAACTGGCTGGCCAAATCATAGCAGGCCTTTCAGGACTTGCTAATGAAAGGTGGTGATGGTTCCCACAAGAAGCCAGGAATGAAATGCTTTCTGCTGAAGATGCAGATCAACAAATATTGAAAGCATTAGGTAAAGAATTCTACGGTTCTGAAGAAGGAGAAGATTCAGAACATCTTGCATCTAGGTTCATGTCAGCACGACTATGTGATCTTGCACAGAGTGAACAATATTTTTGTTAGATGCAACAACTGTTAATCTCTTCTGGTAAATCAGGGGATCCTGTTTACTTGAAGCACTACCTCAGAAGTTTCCCAGGACATGTTCCAGATGCAGTCGAACAATATATGAAGGATAAGAAAATTAACTATGGAGGCCTTTCTCTAGCCGAGTTACACAGCTATATACTAGAGACATGGCAAGAACACTGCCTGGAAAAGCGAGTCAGCAAAGATTTCAAGCACCACCAGAGTATGTTTTCTTCTTCATTCTGTAAAAATGTTGCTAAGATGCGTGTTTGGGGATTTGGTGCTTATAATAGAGGTCACTTAGCAGATAGTTGCAAATGTCATAAGTCTAAACAGAGAAAAGGCACTCTAGTCTTCCTAGATATCATCCAGACAAGCCTTATAGACAGAAACGAAAGCATAGATATCATGTTTCCAAAAAGTATAACAAACCCCCTCACAAAAGGTTTGTAAAGAGAAGAACTGATAAGAATGATAAAGAAACATGTTTCATCTGCGGCCAAAAGGGCCATTGGGCAACTAAATGCCCGAAGAAGAAATCTAAACCAAGACTTGCTGCCTGTTGTGAAAAATTAGATCGTAAATGGTGGGATCTACATTCTGATGATGAATCGCCCTCTGGTGAAGTCATATTCTTACCGTCTGATGCATCAAGCGCATCTGAAAATTCTGAGTCAGAAAATGACGAAGCTGCCCTTCAAAAATTTGCTCCTCCATCTTCCACTTCAGACTCAGATTCCGAACCAAATTTGGTAGGGTTTGAGCCTCTAGATTACGATTTCTCATTATACATGTTCGTGGTAAACAAGCCACAGAACATTGAGAAACAGGTTGCTGCCATTGACATGCAGTTGTCTGAAACCCCAGCCTTTGAATACATGCTAAGGGCATCTCGTTAAAAGAAGAAAAGAAGCAATTACTCAAAAAGCTTGAGCAAGACAAAGGCAAAGGGAAAGTAAGTGATGTCACTCTAGTTCTGGATAACCTTGCTGAGCTTTATAAAAGCTATCTTGATGGCCATGAAAGTAGACAATGTTACAGGGTAGACAAAGAGCAAATGTTAAGATTACAAGTTAGAGAAAAGCAGCAGCAGCTAAAAGGTTTAGGGGCAGAAATAGAAGAATTGAAGAGTATGATTAAAGTCACACAAATTGAAAGAGATCAGTCCTCAGATGAAGAGCTAAGCAAACACTATGATCAATCCATGGAAATGGAAATCCCAAGATTAAGAGAACCGTCTCCTGACCCTAGTTTGGGAATGCTCACTGGTCCAAAGATATTTGTACGAATCCAGTTCCGCCCAAGTGAGTTCAAGCCATATTCCCTAGATTGCATGCTTGATTCCGGATGTCAGGTAAACCTAGCAAAAGGTTCAGCTCTTCCCCATTTCTACTGGGAAAATACTTTAGATCGTGGTTCAGCCATACAAGGCACTCCTGTTCCCTTGGTTACAAAATCTGAAAACTTCCCAATAAAGCTCAAGGGGACAGATGACTCTTTAACCCTGTATAGATTAGATGAGATAAATGAAGATTGTATCTTAGGTTTAGAGTTTCTTTCCAGAGTCGGTCCATTTTCTGTAGATACTAAAAAAATGATGTTCTCTTGTGTCATTAATGATTGTACTATAGAACTCCCTATTTTCTTTAATTCTGTTCCAAAATGCCAGTGCCTTGTACAAAAGCCTGAATTTAAATCTAGTCCTGCCCAGCTACTAAAAATGGATAGATGTATAGCATTTTCTGATATCCGTAGTGAAAAAGCTCTTGCAAGTATCACTGCTAAACTGGTAAAAGAATGTTGTTCAGAAAGCCCCAATGCTTTCAGGAAAAGAGAAAAGTATTTTGTCTCTCTTCCCTTTGACCCACTACAGATGATTAAGCCTATGAAGGCTTTGGCTTGTCTTATGTCTCCATCAGAAAGAGAGTTTTGCGCCATAGAAATCAAAGATCTCCTAGGTAAAGGATTGATTGAACAATCCAAAAGCCCTTGGGCTTGCAGAGCCCTTTGTAGTTAACAAACATTCTGAAATTAAGAGAGGAACGCCAAGGCTAGTTGTAAACTATAAGCCTCTTAAAGCTGTGCTTCAAAAGGTTCGCTATCCTCTTCCGGATAAAGCAAGTCTTTTACAAAGAATCACTGGTTGTACAATCTGAAGCAAGTTTGATCTTAAATTAGGATTCTATCAGATTGGTATTAATACAGAAGATCGGTTCAAAACGACATTCGTGGTTCCACATGGGCAATACCAGTGGAAAGTAGTACCGTTTGGAATCAACAACGCCCCTTCTGAATTTCAGAAACGGATGGAGGATATCTTCAGGGAGAAGCAGTGGGCACTTGTTTTTATTGATGACATTTTGGTTTGGTCCAAGAACCTGCAAGAACATCTGAAGCACTTGCAGATGTTTTATGACTTAGTCTTTAAGGATGGGTTAGTCTTATCAGAAAACAGGATGGAGATTGGAAAAACTGAGATGGAATTTATTGGGTTCAAAATACAAAGGGGACAAGTTGTTCTACAAAAACATGTCCCAAGTGTTTTCAGCCATTTTCCAGATCAGATCCCAGACAAAACCCAGTTACAGAGATTTCTAGGAAGTCTCAATTATATCAAACCTTTTTACAGAGGGCAAGCTACTGACATACACCTGCTTCAGCAAAGACTGAAAAAGAATCCTGTGAAATGGTCCCCTGAGATGACTTTGGCAATCCAACAGATTAAAGCTAAAGTTCTAGATTTGCTTCCTCTCTCTTTACCTCAAGGATCAGGACAACTGATCATAGAAACAGATGCTCCTTCCCATACTTGGGGTGGAGTTCTTCTTGAAGCTTTGGGAGGCAAAGAGCTTGTTTGTGGTTATGGTTCGGGATCCTTCAAAGCAGCAAAACTGAACTACCCATCCAGCCACAAGGAAATTCTGGCTATTAAGAAAACAGTCCAACATTTTATTCTGTTTTTAACACCAATAAGATTTATTGTTGGGACATATTTAAAAATAATCCCTGGTATATTTAAAAATGAAAATTTGATGGCAGAGAATAATAGTCGTATTTTGAAATGGTTTATCTGGCTAAGTGATTTTGATATTGTATATAATCCAGGATATCTTAATTGCCTTGCTGACATGCTCACCAGGGAGCAGTCTGAACAAGCTACACCTTCTCTCAGCATGTTTTCAGCTGGTGCTTTAGGTTCAGGTGCAGATCGTGGCAAAAAACCACTATGCCAGCCAAGGAATGGCTTATTTTTGAAGCCATGGGACAAATCAATCTCAGAAGGCGAATGGAGACAACTTCTAGACTATGCATCTAGAAATGAGGCCGAAAGGTTTCTTGATCTTACTCTCATTAAACAAATCCAGTCTTCCCCATTAAAAATTGAGATTATGGAAAGGTGGGAAAAAGATTTATACAGAAGTTTTGAAAATGCACAAGAAAAGCTGAAGAATTGCGGAGAACTATGGATAGACCGTAATGAAGAGAAAGATGGCCCTCTGTGGTACGTGGATATCGGAGATGGAAGCTTGACATGGACATCTTACAATCTAATCCTTCGATTTTGTAGAGAACGAAGGAAGATTGTTGTCTGCGCAGATCCAAATAATTTAAGGCACGGTGCTTGGTTAGGATGGACAGAGATCTTATTGGACAAATTTTGCCCAAGGACAAATTGGGAGAATCGGCGTGCTAACTTTATCTTGCACATGAACGCTGACATCGAGGTTGCTGTCAAAGAACACCAATGGTTCAAGTTTTTGCTCCATCATGAAGGAGGACGGTATACAAGGTTGGAACATACCCTTTTTACCTCTCAGGATCATATTAAGAATGATGTTCAAGGCCAAAGAATTGATTCGAAAATATATACAAGGCAGATACCTTTAAACTTTCGGGTATAGTCTTATTTCAGAGGTGAGTTTCTGTGTGAATCGAATGAGCTCTTTCATGGATCTGACATCGAAAGATGCTTTAGTCCATTCTTGTACCCTCCACCAGAGCTTGAAGATGACCCGCCTAATTTTGAAGATTCGCAAGTCTATGACTCAGATGATGTAGATTGGGATTGCCCTTGCGGAGGAATGGACCTTGATGGACGTGGAATCTGCATTTGTCTGCAAGGTAGAGACTCGTATGACTTGAAAGAAAACCGTGGTGGACCCTTGAATATCGTCGTGGGCCGGAATTGCTCCACTTTGTACTATGTTTTATTTTGCTTTTAGGTCATGTCTGTCATAATGAAGATTCCGGGTCCCCATATGTCTACGGACCTTAAGGGACGAGATAATGACAGTGGTTGTCCCCACCTGTCACCCCGGATGAGCTATTTTGACTCATTAGTGTCTGTTTTGGATCACTGGACTACCGGTAAGATTTGTATAAATAAAGGGCTTCGGGGTCATTGTAAGCATTGCAATTTGGTTTTAGAAGTCGCTCATGTGTTGAGCATTAGAAGAGTCAGAAGTAGTATGCTCTGCGGATTGCTCATTTGAGTATAATATCCATCAGGAAGCTTCTTTGTTTGTAAATGTTTTGTTGAGTGTTTGGTAGTGATGAGCTTCGCCCTCCGAAGCCATTCTACCTGTTTGTAAGAAGTTTGCAACTGCTGATTTAAAAGAAGAGCTGTTTCAAAGTTTCACATTTCAAGCTTATCGATCTTGGAGTTATTTTCTGTACTTGTCATTTGTTATTTAAGTTGATCTGCAAATTTTTAAGTATTTAAGCTAATGCTAAAAATTCAACATTTACTGGGGTAGGTTTGCTCTTTCTTGCCTTCAACTCTCTCTAGAACTCTTTCAATGGTTTATTTTGACTTGGTTATTTCTTCATCATAGAAACGTTATCCTCGATATCCATTAACCCCTTAACCCAATACCATCACAATATATATATATATA
>LPNX010572706.1:239019-343386 GCA_001517045.1 Pseudotsuga menziesii
ATTTAATATATATATATCAAATCTAAATCAAAATGACCAGCTATTTTAAACAAGGACCTCCAGTGTCTATTCATTTATGGTTTTAGCCATTTTGCTAGTCAAGGGTGAAGGTGAAAGAAACTAGGTAAGGCTAAGGGAAGGACTTTATACTTGACACTATTCATCTAGGCTAAAGGAAAAGGGAATCCACACAACACATAAGCTGGACTAGGTGAACAATAGGGAATGCAAGTGTCTCAGAAAAGGGTGGAATGATGAGAAGGCTCCATTAAACTCTAGACAAGTAACCTTTTTAGCAATTTATGTGAACAACAATATGCACTAGTTAACATATAGAGGCAGGTGCGTTGGTAAGCCTTTTGGGCTTCTAGAAAATGACAAAGAGATGACCTTTCACGACCAGTCCTACCTTGTTTCCTTGTGGGGGGAAATAAGTTCTACATTATACAATGAATGAGTGCTCATCCTCTAGCCATAACTTTTAGAGCATTTATTTCACTTCTACACAAGGTAATAGCTAGCCTACAAAGGCAGGTGCCCTGGAAAGCTTTCTGGGCTCCAGAAATGACTAAGGCTTAACCCCATTGTCAGGCTGTTGACCTTGTGGAGGCCAATGAGCCTTACATCGTATAATGGATGAGTGCTCATCCTTTGGACACTGACTATTTTATATACTTATACTTTATTTGCAACAATGTCTAGACTCTAAAGAGACTTTTGTTTTGTTGGCAGAGCATCCATTTAGAATAACTTTAAGCTCCGATGCCTTAGTGTCTAAAGACACTCCTTTGTAAGACTACTTGTGTTTAAGGCCTAGATGTAGACCATTCGTATCATAAGAATCACATAAACCAACACCGACACACAATTTAAACATGGGGACCTATACCAAGATAGAGGTGAAGGTGGGGGAAATCCTAAATTTCTCTAGTGAAGTTACAAGTCAAGGTTAATCAACAACAAGGGAAGGCAACAGATGGATGGAGACAATGAAGATGGTGCCAGGACTAGCAAGTTTTGTCCCTAAAGGGAAATGACCAAATCCATACAACAAGTAAGGCATGAGCATTGAGTATGCAAAAGAATATCTTGGACATAACAACTAGAACATTTATACTTCAGATTCCAAGTAAAACCAAAATAAGTTATTGTTGACATACAACCACTATTAACTAAGTCTCACTGCTAAAATAGACAACAAAGCAACATCAAAATCCATATGCACAAATCCATAATATCAGTTGGGTCATGTATCTGCACAGGTTCTGAAACAAATCTAAGGATCACTGAAACAATTGTTGCCGCTACATATCATCGGCAGTGTAATAATATTTGCTTTGGGTCATGAAAAATGACTAACTCAGTCATCGAATCTGGGCTCATGAGTCTCAATGATGGCATAGAACTGGTCAATATGAATGCTTTGGATCTGTTGAAAGTGGGAGATCATCAACTAGTGGCTCGTGATCTGCTGATCTCAAAGTAAAGGACTGGCCCAAAGAACTGCTCAATATTGCTCATGAATAATTGTAGCCCAACAACTATATATGTGACAACATGAACTACCTACAGTAAACTCTTGTCTTATCCAAAACTTTAATTAGCAAATATCTATGATGATATGCCATTTATGATAATCATCATGATCTGTCTACATTGAATGGTGAACTCAGTAATGTTGAGTTTACGATGTACTATGTCCACAAATTGTTGATGTTGAAAGACGAGACGTTTTTTACTAGTTCATTACGTAGTATACCCTCGCACTATTGATGAATTTGGAGGACGTTTGTTCTAGCTGCTAACAAGAATAAATCTACCTTGATGAGGGTAATGGCAACTTGATGGAGCACCCTTGGGAGTTCTAGTTTCGTTGGAGGAGAAGAATGATTGAAAAATAGAATTTAGAGGGTTATCAAATTTTTGTTAACATAATTTTAAGTGATCCTTTTAGCAAAATTTAATCTTTAGTATTTTGTTTTAAAAAGGGGGTGTGGTTGAAATAAAAGTGGTATTTTGTGTGAAGATTGGGTGCTAGAGTAGTGACACTTGAGAAAGTGTTGTTAGGGTTGTTGATGTTAGAATGTTAGAATTAATGTTTAGATGTTTACATCAATGTATTAAATGACTTTTCCATGAATAAACAATTCAATCTCGATATATTTGTTTCTCTCTCATGGTTGGTCATATCTGATAACTAATGGAATTTATGATCAACCAACTTATTACCACCTTATCAAATGATTTATGAAACAATTTCCAACACTTTGATGAGATGTGCATCATTCATAATGCTAATGTGATGAAAAAGATGTGAATTGGACTAGAAAAATTGTAAAACTTAAAAGATGCATAAGAGTAAAACTTGGATAAAATACTTGGTATAAGAGATTCCATATGGATATACATGGATATATAGATTTTCCCTTTGCTTGCTTCCTTAAATGCTTAAAATAGCTTTGAATTGATGCTTGAGATTCTTTCTTTGAAGTCGTCTGGGTAAAATCAATGGTATTGTTTTAACGAGGCAAGAATAATTTTAACTATGAGCTTGATTCCTTTTTGCCTACGAGAGGGAATTTCATAACGAGAGTGATTTATCTTTTTGGATTGTAAGCTGTCATTAAATTTGTGGTGATACACAATTGCAGACTTTCGTGGGTATATAGTTATTTTTTTAAAAAATTACTTGTTATTTTCACATAAACATATATATAAAGAAATAATTGAAAAAGGCAGGGTACAGACAATACCTATCACAACCTCTTCCAGAGACTAACAAGAATAGAAATTAATTCAGAATAAGCGAGAGGATCAAACTTAACATCTTTAGTCTGTTAAAGATTAGGGTTAGGTTAGGGTTTGATATATGCAATTAAACATTTTTTTATTTAAATTCATAAACATAACTAAAACAACAAGGTTAGATCTAAGACAGTACTGCTGCAATAACTTCAAATATAATTTTCATCTCTTTCAACTTAGACTCTCCATTGGTGACTCCGTTAAAGTTGGTCCTTGAGATGATTTACTAAATGCCATGTACAATAACAATATTACAACTGATAAAGCAATAATAATGTACAGGAAATAACAACAATAAAGAACAATAACAATACTAATCTAAGATTGTCTTAGATCAACCTTATACTCGGACACTTTCAGGTTTTGGTCCTGTCACTGAAGGGACAAGTCACCTAGGTGAACGAATGACGTACCTTGAGAGAGAGAGCTTAAGAGAGTTATAGCAGTAAGGATACACACCTCAAATTCATTGTCAATAGGAATATAGACTTCAATCATTTACTCAAGCTTTAGTAGCACACCAGCAAAGAGACACAGTCACGCTTGCAAATGACACATAGTCACGCTTGAACAAGAGACACACAGTCACGCTGGATGAGAGACGCACAGTCACACTGGATGAGAAACATAGTCACATTGGCAAGTGAGATACACGTACTCATGCTTGAACATGAGACAGTCACGTTTGAGCAAGAGACACACAATCATGCTAGATGAGAGACGCACAGTCACATTGGGTGAGACACACAATCACGTGATGAAATTTAAACTAGCAGATTTAACTTTGATCTCAGTCAAGCATGCATTTAATTCAGCCCACTTAGCATATGTAAATAATTTTTCACAAGAAATGAATTCTGGAAATGAAAAATTTCTCTGCCTGTAAATGAAATACTAAATCTACTTCATCTTTTCACTTTTAAAATCAACATGCAAACCATAAATTTGACACAAGGGATTTTGGTCAATGATCCAGGAAAAACCCAAGATGGGAAAACCTGTGAGAGATAGAGAGCTTTTATTAATTTCTTAGGGCACTTTCTGAATTTACAATGAACACAAGATAACTTATCTCTGCATTTCCAGCTTGGAAATATGTGTCATTTGCTTGACTTTACGGCTGCTACAGAAATACAAAGGAGAACACCTTTCACACATGCCACAGAACTCTGAGATGAATTGCCTTCACACGTGCCAGACTGATCTATCATTTGCTGTACGGATTCTGGAATGCGTGCCACAGAGAAACACCTTAACTCTGCTGTACGGTACAACCAGAAGGAGTACAGCCTGCAATCATTAATGTCTGCTGTCCATTTTCTAGAAAATCGAGCCAATAATTTATCCCTTGCTGTTTTGTACGGTCTGCAATATTAATGGCTGAATCTTCTTTGGAAAACGTGCCACTCCAGTATTCAATCTCTGCTGTACGACCCCTTTTCTTCTTGCTCTGAAATTAATATTTCCAATGATGAAACCCTAGCTCTCGTCCTTTCTCTCTCTGCTCGTCTCTCCTCCAGCGTAGAGTAAGAATGAATTGAAGTCTATCTTTGCATTCACCTTTTTGTTCTTTCATTTAGGGTTAGGCTTTTACTTTTTAATCCAAAGGTCAAAATAGATTTAATCCAATGGTTCACTTTTAACCCTCATTAATTAATTCAACTAATTAATTAATGTCACTTTATTAAAGGGATCCACTTTGTCACTTTATAATAAAGTGAAACTCACTTTAAAATTATAATATCACTTTATTAAAGTGACCCACTTTGTCACTTTATAATAAAGTGAAACTCACTTTAAAATTAGAACACTAATGACACTTAAAAGTGACATTAAGGCTAGGCAACATATTAATGTGTCCCCACCATGCTAGACATCACACATGATAAAGACACCTTTTCCATTCTTAAATAATGGCTATCAGCCCTAGGCTGAGCTTCAGTCCTAGATTGAATTATGTTGATCAACCCTTGGTAACTGACTAGGTGCCTTCATTCTCTCGTAGAATGGCTCTCGATGCTTCTCTGAGATCAACATAATCAACATAGCAACCTTAACTAGAAGTTGATGGCACACCTCATCCTTCCATAGAGTAACAAAAGCAGAAACAAAAATAATATCTTGGTCAAATACATACTTGCACTTGAAGTTTCCAAATAACAATTAGAGCATAATAAATCCATAAGAAATGCCACAGAGCAGATAATGACTAAATAACAAGGGAATGTCCATCTCCAAACAAGGCAACCTTGTAGTGGAGCTTATTCTAAAACAGGCCAGGGTGTTGATCTCCCAGAAAAGTCTAACATTGCCTGACGGTCCTACTGTCCCTAAAATTATGATAGATCATCATAGGCCTTTGGCACCTTGGGAAAAGACTATCCAAAGGACCAGACTTGGCAAAACTGGCTTTGGATGAGGTTCCCTGATAGATAACCAACCAAGCAAACACAATGTTCGTAAGAGAGCCACACCAACTAAACACTGTGCAACTAATGAACCCAACAAAACCAATGGGCCTTTGGATTTGACAACACTGACCTCACATTAGGAGGCGATGATAGAGGGCGTCTCTGGTTAAGAGTTGAATACAAGTGGTGAGTATCATACTGCAATAGGGGGACTAAAAACTCCACCAACAACCTCGCAAAAAGGGCCCAAGCATGCCAAAGCACCTGTTGAACAGTTTGGACTTCGTAATAAAGGAACAAAACTTAATGATTGAAGGTTGATTAGACGCAAGGAATCCAAACTCTTATGTAAGCACTCGACTATTTTCACCAATGGGCCCTAGGGTCACATAAGTCCCGCCAGTAGAGGATGCCCTTTTGGCTTTGCCAACGCCCATGGAAGGGAAGTCGTTCAACCACAAAAATGCCTTGATCTCGCCAATTCCAAATTGAATGGGAGGTGAGATCCCACCTCGCATGACTATTGTCTCTTTGGCAGCGAACTAACCTAGCTACTGATCGCCATGCCATCCAAATATTCCTAAACAAGATGGAACCACTAACTTGGAACACTTAAGGGGAAGAGATAATTTGACATAAACCAAAACCCCCACACAACTTGCCTAGATGCTGCGTTGACATAACCTGATGCTGAAACGAAACCTGCCAAGGTGTCGATCCCTCCAAACATCTCACAACCCACTTAGTTGGGAAAATACTGCTTTGTGTTGCCACATTGCTCAACCCCAGTCCCCCTTCATCCTTGGGAGTCATGCAAATAGCCCAAGCAACTAAAGCTGCCCGATATTAGTGGGTGAGGGTTACGTTTGTTGATGTATAAGTACAGGGAAGAATTCAGAGCTAGGGGTTGGACAATATCAGATTTTGTTGTGTAAATTGTAACAAAGACTGTATCTTCATTTCACCATTTTAATACAAGGAGCAGGATTCTTCAGATCTCTGTGTTTTAACTTGTGTTAGTTTCGACGTCTCTGTTCGAAGGCTGGGCCCGCCTTCCCACAGAGATCGCCGAGTTAATTAGATGTTTGCTTAATTAGTTGTGTGGTGTGGATGTTACATTATATGCATTTGTTTAAGTAGCTGCAACAATCATGTAAATCATTGTGTTTCCCTCAATACTCGATACTTGCATTTCCTTTAAATTGAAGCAGTGTGGTGTGACAGTCGACTGTGTAGGTCAGCTTCTTTTATGCATGTGTGTGGTAACTGTAACAGTCAAGCTCTCCCTTAGTTTCCTTTCAATTACTTGTCTTGCTCAGGTTTGCTAATTCAGGTAGACTATGGTTTAGAAATGTTAATTCAATTCTTGTTATTTCTCATTTCTAGATTAAGGTTGGATTAGCTAGTCACAATGGATCTGCATATAGTCCGGTAAATTGGGATTTAACTTTTTGCAAGAGTAATTCTAGATATTTATTTCAGGAATCATTCATTACTGGATTGAAGTTGTAGGAAGTAATTGCAATTCTGAATTCTTAGATAGGTGGTTTAGATCAGTTTTGATTTTCAGAGAAGTTTGACAAAATAGATAAGTAGGATAGTTTATTCAGTCATCAACTACTTAGTGTTTAAGCACAGATAGTGTAAGTTATCTTTGAAATAAAGACTTCTCTGGGTTGACAATTTATATTGAGCATTCTGCATGATGGTTTTAATTAACTGGCATATAGAGTGTCCAACATTTTGGCGCCGTTGTCGGGGAAGGTAATGATTAGACACCATAGTAGTTGCATCCCATTCATTTTTCTTCAGTTTTTAAGTTTGCATGTTTTGGGTTGCATGAATACGAGAAGAGTACAGCGTGACATTCCTATAACCCCCAGAACTCCCCAGAATACTAACATTGTAGGTGGTCGAGGTCGTGGCAGAAACCCAACATTGAGATGAAGAACATTCATTGACGATCTGGTTGCTAGAACCAATTCCTCTATTGGAGCTCGCCATCAGGGGTCCTCCGTCAGAAGAAGCCCAATTAGCCCCAGGGTGGAAGCATTAGTTTCCACAATGGAGAACACAAGAGGAGCTGTGACACCCTCAGGTGTCCCTGCGGAGGAAGACAGAGTTAGTGCTGTGGGAGCAGGTGATCGAGACATGATCTATCACATTAACAAGAAGGAGGTGACAAAGGAGGAGTGGACACAGTTTCATAAGAATCAGGAAGATCAGAAGAAACAAAGGCAGGAAAGAGAAGAAGAAAATATGAATAACAGACGCGAATCGAAAGATCATGAAGAGGTGATGGGGGAAAATCATCACAATGACTATGATCCCTAGCCTGAGGGGACAGTTGCCACACTCCAGTTCCCCATTCGACAACCAGTGGGACCAACCGCCATGAAAAACATATCACCATCAGTATTACCTCGTTTTCATGGAAAGGCCACAGAGGACCCGGATGAATTCCTCTTCGAGTTTGACATCCTCTGTCGCAGCTATGACTACACTTCCAACGAGCAGAAGTTAAAACTTTTCCCTGCCACTTTGAAGGATAATGCGCGACGTTGGTTCATGAGCTTGGGTGGTGAAACTGTCACCACGTGGGGCCAGATGAAACAGGTATTCCTGGAGAAATACCAGGAGTACTGCAACACCAAAGATAAAAGAGAAGAGCTGTTCAAGATGGTACAAAGGGACGAAGAAAGTTTGGAAGATTTTGTTGAGAGGCTCTTGTACAATGTGTAGAGGGATGGATAGACTAATATGGGGTTAGATGTGCTCAAGATAATCCTACTACGTGGTATTAGGGAAGACTGCCTAGGTATGTTGAACCTGCTGGGAAAGGGAGATATTTCAAAGGAATCCTTTGAAAAGATTGTTGAATTATGCAGAAGGTATTCCAGAGGATCTTCCAGGACCAACAAATGGGATAAATTGGAACGAGATGTCTTTGATAGAACACATAAGTCATCCAATGGAGGAGCCACCCGAGCAGAAATAGGCAACCTTCTCAAGAACTTCAAAACAGAAATGATGAGCTCCATCTCCTCAGAAATAGATGTCCTGAGGGCGAAGCAAAAACAAGCAGTAGAGGATCTAACACTCGGTGTATTCTGCCCTAAATGTAGGAAGAAGCATCCCATGAAGGAGTGCCCACTGGACAAAGTAGAAGTGTGTCAGCTCTGTGAATTGAACCATGATACAAAGGAGTGCCCCTCACTACCTGAAGTGAAGGCATTTCTGCAGGCATCAACTCCAGACGTGGAACCAGCCTACATCATTGCCCAGAAAAAAGCCTTGGCAACCTCGAAACTAAGCTATGACTCCAGACTCGTTTCCATTTTCGAATAATATGCATCACATGAATACACAATTCCCTTTACCTTATTCCAACTAGCAATGGCAACCTTCTCAACCTCCTATGTAGAATTTCAACTCCTGGAACTCTTGGACACACCCACCAAACCAACAGAATTCTTGGCCTCCTGGGTGGAGGAACTTCCATCTAGAAAACCACCTTCCCCATAGCCAATCTCATCAACAGTTTCCACACCAACAATTTCCTCACCAACAATACCCTCCTCAACAATACCCTCAGCTATACCAACAGTAGCAACAGCCGTAGCTGCAGCTCCAGAACAATGCTGCACCTAATATGCCTATACGACCGCAGCTGCCTGCTCAACCTAACCCCAACCCAAACAATAAAGCAGTCCACCAGTTTGAGACCGCCAACATGCCCACTTACTCCATTACTCTAGTTCTCTGTAACGACATACGCTTACGATCAGGGAGAGTAGTGGAGCCTCTAGTCATTGAGGATGTTCCATCCTCTGTGTCTGAGGAAAGGATGAACCAGCAGTAGTCATCCCACACAGTAGTCCCCATTATTTAAGATGCTGAAAGTCTTATCGAGACACCAGCTGAGACACACAGAGAAATAGCTATTGAAACGTAGCCTACACAACTGATTAGAGAACTGCCATATCCTGAAAGACTGATACTACAGAAAGCAGCGGAACAACCTCAGTTTAACCTCTTAGGAGAGTTGAAAAATCTTTATGTAAAAATTCCATTGCTGCAGGCCCTCCATGATGTGCCTATTTACGCCAAAACAGTCTCGAGACCTGTGTGTAAGAAAACCAGGTAGAAAACCCTATCATAGGAAAACTATCTGAATTGATAATGGGAAAAACTCTCTTGGCCAAATATGATGACCCTGGGAACCCTACTGTCATCGTGCAGATTGGGAACACACAGATACCGAATGTGCTGGTAGATCTAGGCGCAACTATTAACGTTATGACCATAGAAACTGTACGGAAACTTGGGCTCACCAATCTTCGGCCAACCCCTACCATTCTAGAACTAGCTGACAGGTCCACTGTCAACCCTGAGGGAATCTTGGATGACCTCGTTGTCTCAGTTGATTCGTTGGGAGTACCTTGCTGACTTCTTGGTTTTACAACCCAAGTCGCAGCTAGGAGGACACCTGCTGATCTTGGGAAGACCTTGGTTAGCTATAGCAGATGCTTGCATCAACTGTCGGTCAGGGTCTATGACCATATCAGATGGCACTGAAACGAAAAACCTTACCCTGTATCCTCCAGATCGACCTAGTCTAGAAGCTGAAACTGCATTATGGATGGAGCTAGAGGAAGAGGAGGGCGTTCAGCCACTGTTAACTATAGGGAAGGCCTTGACTTTCAAGGATGAAACAGAGGACGATGCCATTAATAGTTTCATCAGTGAGCCCACTTCTGTCAACAAACAAATTTATCAGATCCTGAATAGTACCCTAGGTGAAGAAGAGCAAGAAAATCTCACATAGGAGACATTAGTCAGTGACACCCACATAATTCCAGTGCTGGAAAATTCAAAAAGTGTTCCAGTCGAGATAGAGCCGGGAAAAACACTAAATATCAATCATAATCTCGTTCATGGTGAACAGGAACACTTGATCACTCTCTTGAAAAAGCATAAGGGGGCATTTGCCTAGGAGTACATGGATATGAAGAGTACCCCTTCTAATCTGTGCACCCACCACATTTATATCAAAAGTGACTCTCGACCTGTGTGCCAGCCACAACGAGGGATGAACCCCAATCTTAGGGACATTGTGAAGGAGGAAATTCAAAAACTCTTGGAAGCAGGGTTTATATACTCGATCTCAGATGGCAAGTGGGTTTCTCCACTCGTGATAGTACCTAAGAAGAATGGGAAATGGAGAGTCTGCGTGGATTACAAAGAGTTAAACAAGGCAACACAGAAATATCTTTCCTTTGCCTTTCATCGATCACGTACTTGACACCCTGTCTGGGAAGTTCTTCTCCTTTCTGGATGGGTTTAGTGGGTACAATCAGATCCAGATTGCTCCTAAGGACCAAGACAAGACCACCTTCACTTGCCTCTGGGGTGCCTTTGCATACATGGTACTCCCCTTCGGTTTGTGCAATGCACCAGCCACCTTTCAGAGAGCTGTGATCGACATCTTTTTGGAGATGGTCAATGACAGTATGGAGATTTTCATGGATGACTTTACCCTGTATGGTAGTGATTTTGAGGAAGCATTGAAAAACTTAGAGAAGGTTTTAACACGCTATGAGTAGACCCAACTATCTTTGAGCACTGAAAAGTGCCATATGATGATGAGTGAGGGTGTAGTGCTGGGGAACTTTATCTCTGCTGATGGTACCCAGGTAGATCCATCCAAAATTAAGGTAATTCAAAATATACCTGCTCCTGGAACACAGAAGGAGGTACGTAGCTTTTTAGGGCATGCTGGTTATTATAGAAGATTTATAGAAATTTTTTCCAAACTACTTTCTCCTGTATTTACCTTATTGATGAAGGATGTGCAGTGTATTTGGAATGATGCATGCCAGACAACGTTCACTGAACTTAAGAAGCGGCTGTCTACAACTCCCATCTTAAGGGGGCCCAATTGGGCTGTGCCTTTCCACATTTCTTCAGATGCCTCTGACACTGCCATTGGAGCAGTGTTGGGACATCAAGATGGTCAAGCACCGTATGCAATTTGCTACATCAATAGAAACTTAGCTCCTGCTGAACTCAATTACATTGTTACAGAGAAAGAATTTTTAGCTATTGTCTACTCCATTATCAAATTTAGGCATTACATCACTGGATATCCCACCTTTGTACACACTGACCACTCAACCATCAAGTATTTAATGAACAAACCAGTTACAAATGCTAGGATAACTAGATGGCTGTTACTATTACAGGAGTTTGATATTATCATTGTTGACAGACCTCGGAAAGAAAATGTGGTTGGTGATTTTTTATCTCGTTTAACAAACAGTGACGACAACTTACCAGTTGCAGATTCTTTCCCATATGAACATTTATTTGTAGTGTTTCAACTCATTCCCCTTGGTATGCAGATGTTGCTAACTATTTGGCTGCAGGCAAGCTTCCGACACATTTATCAAAAAGAGAGAAAAGAAAAATTATTCAGCAAAGTGTCAGGTATTGGTGGATAGATGGTCATCTTTTCTACACAAGTCCTGATCTTGAGAACAAAAGATGTGTCAGGGAGGATGAAGTCTTCCATATCTTGAAGGCGTGACATGATGAGCCATGTGGAGGACATTTTGCAGACAAAATGACATGTCATAAGGTGTTAAGAATGGGCTATTATTGGCCAACAGTTTTCAGGGATGCGAAGAAGTACGTCCAAGCTTGTGACAGCTGTCAGAGAATGGGCCATCCTAACAGATTGGACGGATTGCCGTTGCAACCACAGTTGGTGGTTGAACCCTTTGACAGATGGGCCTTAGATTTTGTTGGGCCTATCAACCCTTCCTCGAAACAAAAGCTTACATTGTAGTTTGCACTGACTACATGACAAAATGGGTGGAGGCTGTGGTGTTGGTGAAAGCCAATGACCAGGCTGTAATAGACTTCTTGTACAAGGAAATCTTCACTCATTTTGGAGTACCCAAGGAAATAATTACAGATGGAGGACCACAGTTTGTGTCACATAAATTTGAAGCTGTGCTACAGAAGTACCATATTCAACATAGGATAACTTCACCTTACCATCCCCAAGCCAATGGCCATGTGGAAAGTACCAATAAAGTCATCGAAGCTATCCTCACTAAAACAGTCAGAAGCCATCGCAGAGATTGGGTTGACAGGCTTTCGGAAGCACTGTGGGCATATGGCACTACATGGCGGAATACTACAGGATTCCCCCCCTATGACTTGGTGTATGGTAAGAGTGTTGTCTTCCCTATCGAATTCGAAATCAAGACTTTGAGGATGGCCATGGATGTAAACTTGGATGTAACAGAGGCTTAGAAGAGTAGACTGAATCAATTAAATGAACTTGATGAAAAATGTATAGCTGCAGTGGACCAAACAACACTGATTCAGTAGCAGCGATCCAAATGGCACGATCGGTTCATCAAGAAGAAAGTCTTCTGTGAAGGAGACTAGGCATTATTATATGATTCAAGGTTCAAAAGGGACTTCAAAGGTAAGTTGCGCATAAGATGGTTGGGTCCATATCAGATAGACAGAGTGTTTGATAATGGTACAGTCCGCTTGGTCACCATTGACGAAAACGATACACCATTATTTGCTAATGGTCATAGGCTGTGAATGTACCACAAACCAATTTCAAGGGGCGCGTTTATTTCATAGGTTGTAGCTGATCCACGATACCAACTAGTGCAAGGGCAGGAGTCTTTCTCTGCCCCTGTCAATCTTTAGAAAGTCGTTGTGATTTCCACACAAAATTTTTTGTACATAAATAAATTGATGTTTGTTGTTTTTATTTCTTTTTGCTTTGTTTTCCTTTATGCTTGATCATTTCTGAAGAATCTATGCAGGAACTAATGTAGGGAGCAATGGTCATGACTGGGCCTTACGACTGGAACCCCTATTCTAACTTCCTACTTTGGAAAAAGCTCCATGAAGAAGAAAGGAATTTGAATGATGAACGGTTCTGCGTAGTTGCGACTCTGTAAAATCTGCCCATTTTTTCGTTCCGCGCAGCTGGGACTCCGAAAAACTTGCCTACTTTTTCGTTCCACACAGCTGCGACTCTGTAAAAACCTTCACATTTTCTTGTTCCGTGTAGCTGCAACTTCGTAAAACATGCCTATTTTTTCGTTCCGCACAGCTGCGACTCCGCAAAACATGCCTATTTTTCCGCTCCGCGCAGTTGCGACTCCGTAAAACTCACCTATTTTCCTGTTTCGTGCAGCTGCGACTCCGTAAAACTTTCCTATTTCTCCGTTTCGTGAAGTTGCGACTCTGCCATTTCTATCAGACCTTTTCTGTTTTTTGGCGGTTGGGACTCCGCCAATTTTAGCAGAATTTTCCTATTTTTCGCGGCTGCGAATCCTCTAGATTTATCCACAAAAGGGCTACGACTCCTCCAGATTTGTCCGAGATTTTTGCTGCCAATGATTTTGTTGATTTCGACTTACTTCACGACTTCAATTATGTTTTCGTCAAGATTGAAAAGACAGTTTTTGGCTCGCCGGAAGGGACATCATCGCGCTATGCGCGCAATTATGTTTAAAATTGATGACAACATTTGACACTGTATTATCTCGGGAAGTCACGGATCATCGCATAATTGCTAAGGTATGGTTTCGATTATTTACATGATTAAGCATCAAGTAGATTTGACAAAGATAATCATGCTCGCCTTTTTATTCTTGTCATTAGACCCACGCTTCGTTAACTGTCCATCCGCACGATCTTATGGGTACTCGAGCTTATCTTACGGCAATCAACTTTTTCCTAATTTGGGGCCAAATCTTACTAATGATTTCCTGCTTCTGACTGTCTTTAACTTTCCTAATTTGCTCAACCCAAACTCCAGCTGTTCGTGCATTACTCTGTGCTGTATCCTCCATTACTGGGCCTGTAAATTATTGAACTAATACCAGCATCCAGAAGGAAAGGAACCATGGGTATCCCAGCTAGACACGAACCCACAAACATACAGGAATTGTGCGGAAATGCTGAGGTTTTTGCCATCTTCGCAGTTGCTGGTTGGACCGAGTTTTTCCAACGATTAAGTGGTTTCCACCGAGAAACAGTTCTGCAGTTTGCTTTGAATTTCACAGAAACCCATTCAGAGGTCAGGAGTTTACATATAGAAGTTACTGAGGAGATTGTAGCAGAGGTCACGGGTCTTCCTCAAAGTGGAAGAGCTTGGTCTGGAAGACGAATTCGAAATGCTGTTGCAATGCAGGAGTTTCTGCTACTCGATGAACAGGTCCGCCAAGCGAAGAGGGGGATAGCATTACAGTCACTGCCTCATCCCTGGAATGCAGTGGCGGTCTTCTTGAAGAAGTACATTACGTGTGAAGGTAGATATCAAACTGTGTATTTCTCTGAATTCCTTTTACTGTCTCATTTACGCCATAGGGCTTTAATCAATATGCCCTTTTATCTATTTAAAGACTTGCATCATATGGTGGGATTTGTGAAATTGGCAAGACACCCATAGTCGTCCCTTACCCATCACGACCTGATCAAATTGTTCATCTTAAGGGCTTTAGCTCAGAGAAACCAAACCTGGGAGTAGTTTACTGGCCAACCCCAAATAAACCAGGGACCTATCCTTTTGCTTGGTGTTCCAATAGAGTGTGAAGCACCTGCACTCTTGAGGGGTGTTCAAACACAGGAAGAAGAGTAGGCACCGACCCAGTTGGGGGGAATGGCAGAAGAATAGGAGGACCAAAGTCCTTCCAATTCAGTTGGGGGGAGGATGAAACATAATCAGATAATCGGGAAGAAGGGGATGAAACAGAATCCGATAACTAGGAAGAAGAATCAGGGGAGGATACAGTAGCAATAAACCCTGCAGAAGGGATAGAGGATTTGGGGGCTTCGTTAGCTGAAGCTGAAACGAGAGCAGTAGTTGATGCTGCGACAGTTGAAGCTAAAGTTGCAGGAGCTATGATGACAGAAGAAAATGTAGAGGTTTTCACCATTGAATCTTCTTTGGAATGGATGGGAACTCTTATCGAGGAGGAAACAGAGATGGAAGAGACCAGAGAAGACGTTGGAATAAGAAACATTCCTTCTACATCAGTTGCAGAATTGGAAGCCCCTCTACCACAAAAGAAGAGAAGAAGATCAAAGGAGGAAGGGTAGGCATCAAGGCTAGTGAGAAGAAGGAGAACCAGATCAGTTGCAGCAGCAGAAGCAACACGGGTGAAATGGGCAAATATCGAAGCAAACATCGAATTTCCCATCTTGAGACCTAAGGCAAATGCTGCCCCACAAAAAACTATTGCATAGGAAACTTAAATTGAGGGACTTCTGTTTGAAAATGGTCTATTGAAGGAAGAGGTGCAAGCGCTTTGCAAGGAAGTGGAAAGATGGAAGCTAAGTAACAGGACACTTCCAAATAGGGCTCGTGTCCCGTATTCCACGTGTCGGACAAGACACTTTCCCTAATACGTGTCCGACACCATAATTTTCGTGTCCTAGAATCTGGACACTTTCTAACACGTGTCGGACACTTGCCAGGAACGTGTCCTGATTGCTGGACATGTGTCCTATCAAAAAGGGTATAAAGGAAGAGAAAGATAGAGGAAAGAGCTATGACAGTAATGTTAATTTTGACATGGACGAGCAGGAAGACGATTGACAATGGCTAGTACCATTGATGAGCTATTATATTCTTACCTGTGGCTATTTAGTATTTTCATTTTGTATCTAGTAGGATAGTAAATACTAGACTTAGTACTAAGTAGTATCTACTCTATTTTGTATTTGTCGGTGGTATTCTCTTGAAATACATTTTGATTTTTGTGGTTTATTGAGAAATATCAAATATGCAATTTATGGTTCAAAGTTCATGATTCATTGATAATTTTATTACTGATTCGTCATTGTCAAATTTCAATTGAATGATATTTTGATTGATGTACATTGTATATACTTTTAGTTTTAAAAAAATGTAAACTCTATATATATAATTTTTAATATATATATAAAACGTGTCCCCCGTGTCCTATTTTTGGGGTCGTCGTGTCTCGTGTCGAATACTCGTATTTTCGTGTCCTCCGTGTCCCGTGTCCTCGTGTCATGTGACTTAGGATGGAAGGAAACATGTTAGAAACAGGTGGAAGGGAGATTGCACACACTGGTGGAAGCTGCAGATCAGATTGAATGATCACTTTCGGCTGAGGAAGGTGATGAATTGAAAAAGGTAGTTTGCCCTGAGTGTGGAGAAATCTTCAGTCAATGACGATACAGAGTCACAGTGCATGCATTTGTGGCACAAAAACCCACACAGACAGTTGGAGAAGAGAGAGGAACATCTGTGGGAGAATTGAGAGATAAAGAACCAGAAGTGGAAAGGATCCCCGAGGTGGAGGTAAGGGAAGGTGATCAATTTCAGGCTCAGCCACAGGGTGTTGTTACACAAGAACCAACAACCCTAGAAATGTTTGTTGACGTTGCTTCTCAATTCGCAGTGAGTGAGCTAGAGGTTGAGACAATCCCTAACCTGAACCTAGGAGTTCTTACTATGACCCCAAAACAATCGCAGGACACAAAACTAGTAGAGGGAGAACTTCAGCAACAGGAAAATGTTGAAGTTGATTAGGATGTTGTCACGCAAGAACCAACATCCTCAGAAAATCTTGCTGAGACTTCCATTCGGCTAGGGGCAACTGATCTTGAGGTGGACATAATCCTCGATGTGGAATTAGGAGAAGATGAACATATGCAGTCCTAGCCATCAGGGGATAGTGAAACATTTGGAGACCAGTCTCATCTATTTGGGGACACTGAAATAATTGGGGATCAGCCTCATCTCTCATGGGATATGGAAGTAACTAAAGAGCAACTCAAGTTGCCAGAGGATCTGGAAGAGCAGGAAGCTGTTACACAAGAACCAACATCTCTGCAACCCCATGTTGAAGCCACAACCGAGAATCAAGAAGTTCCAGCCGAAACTCAAGAAGATACTGACACTGGAACACAGGAAGATGTTGCCACACAAGAGCCAACATCTTCACCATTGGTTGCTGAAGTTGACAAAAAGAGGTTTTAGGAAGGAGGTGATGTCACACAAGAACCAACATCCTTAGAATTGATTGCAGAAGTACATTGGCAGGCAGAAGTTGTTGAACCATTGGTGGAAGAGGAAGCTGTTTCACTTTCGATCCAGAACAATTAGGCCATAACATTGGATAATAAGGTATGGACGCAATCTTCCCAAGAATTTGTCAATTTAGACTCTGATGAGGAGAAGGACGCAGGAGAGGAAAATATTCAAGGTCCAATAGAATAACTCTAACTGCTGAAAATAGAAGTAAAGAAATGGAAAAGTGAGGTGGATAGATATCAGCAAGGAATGATTCCCATTTCTCAACATAGGAAGACTATCAGTGAATTGAGGGAAAAATGGGCAAAAGAGCTAATATTCCAGAAGTACCATTGGGAAGAAGTACAGAAAGAATTGAAGGAGTTGAAGAAGTTCAAGTCCATGCAAAAGGAGAAAGACCAAGTGTACATTCTCTCCCGAGAATTGATGAGCTTCAGAGCTCCATCTCCCTCTTATTCTGTATTTTTATATGAACAGTTCACTTGGTTTAAGATGAAGGCATTAAAAGAAGGGAGACCTTATGAAGTAGCATCTTCAGACTAGTTTTTGGAAACATTTGTGAAAAGTAGTTTCACTGAGTAGAATCTTTTGTGCGAACTTTATTTACATGAAATGGTTTGCCCCTTGGACCGACATTCAAATCCTACTCCTCACCTAGGTGATGTGCAGCTTAGGGATTTTGCTTCCTTTGTCATTTCTAGATTAAGGTTGGATTAGCTAGTCACAATGGATCTGCATATAGTCTGGTAAATTAGAATTTAACTTTCTGAAAAAGTAATTCTAGATATTTATTTCAGGAATCATTCATTACTGGATTGAAGTTGTAGGAAGTAATTGCAATTCTGAATTCTTAGATAGGTAGTTTAGATCAGTTTTGATTTTCAGAGAAGTTTGACAAAATAGATAAGTAGGACAGTTTATTCAGTCATCAACTACTTAGTGTTTAAGCACAGATAGTGTAAGTTATCTTTGAAATAAAAGACTTCCCTGGGTTGACAATTTATATTGAGCATTCTGCATGATGGTTTTAATCAACTGGCATATAGAGTGACCAAAAGACAACTTGCAGGGAACAACTATGCAGCTAGCATCTCTAGTGGCTATCATACCATTGGACAGAGGAAAAGGAGCAAAAATAGACTGAAATCGTGAGCCTTTGTAGAATCCTTAGCAAGGGAACCATCCAGTATGTGTAGTCCAAGCACATAGTGGATCAGAGAAAGTAAATTAGAGAGAGAATCAGATCTGGGAATGATAAGTGATCTAATCTAAGGATTTGACAGTCACATATAAGAACAAACTGAATGTATAACTCGTCCAGTACTAGAGATAAGAGATGTTGCTCCTACAGTGCATCCAGGTAATCAGCCATGGTGAAATATCTCAGAACAGCCTTTGAAAATCCTGTAGCAGCGCCTTCCTGTAACTCGCACAATGGTAGAAATGCACTCAAAAGTTGACCAGACCACCTGTAAGTCACCCAGCCAGTGTTTGGCAGCTTCTATTCTCCAAACCAGCCCCAAAATCAGTGCTGTGACCTCCCTTTTTGGCACATAGACTGCTGATAATCTCCAAGAAATGGGCTCTACCTTTGTTCAACTCCTTGTGCCACGGCAAACAGTAAATGAAGTATGGTTCTGAGCTGAGAGTGCGCCTTCCACACCCAATGAAGGTTTACACCAGTAATACACAGGCACAGCAGTGTGTGTATACTCTCCAACAAGGAAATTCGACTCCTTTTTTAAAATGTAACACACAGAAAATATGCCCCTCTGATTAGCTCAGGCTTCGATGGAAGATGGGGATAGTCTCTTCTTTTAATGGTGTGCCCTCCTACAATAATAACCAGCAGATGAACAATTGCGCCCCCTCTAGCAACAAGAGACCAAAAATGAGTGAGCCCTCCTTCAAAGAAATCACAGAAAACTTCACTTGGAATCCATGGATTTGAGAAACTAAACTGTACCTAACTACGGCAATGAAGTGCAAATGAGAAATCTGTGTGATCTTCTCATAAGATAGCTAAGGTGGATGGTTTCACCACCGGAGCTATTTTCCTCTCCCTTAGGGTTTTGTCTAAGAAAAAACAAGCTTAAGAATTCTCAATTGTTCAAGCTCAAGGAAGCAAGCCCAAAGCTTTTTAATTGTTTTTGTTATCCTGAGCAGATGAGCAACACTCTAGGTTTGTTATTGTCTTTTTCTTTTTAGACTTGAAACCTCCTAGGAACCCTAGTCTGTCATGTCAAAATTAATTATCCATGTTCACGTAGCCTAGATGTTTTTTCTTAGGAATCAAAATAGTATGTAATACTTAAGGTTAAGGCCATGTCTATCGAAGTTGCAATAGGCCCCTTCCATTGTCTCGATTATGTGTGATATGCTGTATTTGCATCAAATGTGTCTTGATGGTCCGGCAATTTTGATTATTTGACCTAGTTTCCCGATATAGATGTTAAAGTTGCAGCAATTATCTTCATAAACGTTGTAGTATCTAGATGAATCCAGGAGTTTTCAGCTACTGTCTGGTTTTTGAATGACCATTTTATATCATTTTGTTATATTTATTGGTTGGTCTATAAATGAGAATCATCCGGAACAATGGATATGCAGGAATCCATCCTACTGGGGAAGAGTTTGCTTTATTTCCACACCCGATGGTGAAAACTGTGGACTGGTAAAGAATTTGGCTGTGACATGCGTTGTTAGCTTGAAGGTAGCTGAAGAACCTATTCTTCAGATCTTGAGCCGCTGTGAAATTGCAAAACTTGATCAGATGCCATCATCGGAGTCAAAGTACATAACAAAAATTTTTGTTAATGGAGAGTGGGTGGGGAGCTCTGATAATCCTGATCTTCTTGTAGAGAAATTGCGAGATTTTCGTCGCAGGCACCGTATCCATGCTCAAGTATGTTTTCAATCATAGACGTCTTTTCTGTTTCATCTATGCTTTATAATGTGTTCTTGGTTAGTGCTATGGGTTATTTTCTTTGGTTTGACTGTGTAATTACAAGTATGCATCTTTGAAGATGATATTTAACCTGTGGAGATGCTTCAGCTGAAATGTGAGTTGAAAAGAGTTCAAAAGATATTCTTGAGATAAAAGAGTTTATTTTGTAAGTTTTCAAATTTCTTTCATGTTGGAGCCTCATTGCATGCAAGAATCACGTTCGTTGTTCATTACACTGGTTGACCTGGTTTGATCATTTTTGAGATTCTTGTGTGGTAGCCTATGTCAAGGGAAAACATGATTTTAACTTTTTTTAGTCTGTCAAGACTGAAGAGCCCTACAGGTTGCTAAAGCATCTATGATTGATCACAATGCTTATATTTTTCGTTGGGTAATGAAATTAACCACCTTTTGAATTGTCACGCTTCATAATCTTTTATCAGGCTACGAGTAGGTCTCTCAGAGATTTAGGAAGAATAACTTAGAATTTTAGGTCCATGGTCAGCTATCTTGGGAACATTTTGACTAATAGAAATAAAAGCTTTTATTTCACAAGAGGACAGAGGGAGAATAGAAGGTTTGTCTTATAGGGTATGGGGTCAGGCTCCTCTGTTTTCTAGAATTTGATGCCGCAGGAAGAGTGTTTTGTGATTCTAGCAGAAATTGTGTTTATATCTTCGACCTTAAAGCAGAGCTTTAATCAGACCTTACTGAAGCTGTCTTGAAGTACCAGAAAACAGTGTTTGCTTGCTCTTATGCCATCAGCTCTGTATTGTAGGAGATAAGACCTTGATCAAAACTTCGGCTGCAAGTATCTAGATTCTAAACTCAGAACTGCATAAACACACCTTTTGAACTGCCTCTAGACCTTAATATCTGTGGCTGCTGTAGTCTCAGTTTACCCAAAGATCAGAGCTAGATTGATAACACAATTTTCTCCCAAGATCAGATCTGTAGCTGCCTTCTGAATTCAGATCTATCTTCAATGTAATTTCAGCTGCCTTTAGCAAGATAACATCAAGACTTGAAAACTTCAATTTGGAGAATGAATTGACTTGTATATATACAGCATATCAAGTCGTGGAGGGTTAAAGCTTGAGCTGGCCGACCTTACAAATACATTTGAAAATTAATTAAATATTCTTTCTTTAGCTGGCGGACCCATATGATGGGGTAAAAATGCCAAGCCATCTTTAAAATTCAATATCTATTCAACTGTTAGGACTTAGTGGGCATTCCACATATCAATGGAAAGAGCTTGACGAGGACTATCTCCCTATGAGGGTCTTGCTTGCAAAGACATGGTCCTTCACTCTTAATTTCTTCAATTTGTACATGGCATGCAAATGGTCCTTCACTAGTCAAAAACTTACCCTGTAGCAGCTGAAACGTTTCAGAAAACCAGGAAACTGCTGGAAACGTTTAAGGAAACGGCTGGAAACTCTGGAAACGTTTCAGGAAACGGCTGGAAACAGAATGGAAACGTTTCTAGTTTTTGGATACGGCTTGGAAACGTTTCAGTGGCGTTTCCAAGCCGTATCCCCTCTATTTAAGTTTTCGAAACGGGGAACGAAGTTTCCCCTCCCCTTCCTAGAAGTTTCCGGTAACTTAGGCACAAGCGCTCCTCTGTTGAATTTTAGCATTAGCATGAATTCTTAAAATTTTGTAGCCTGTAGCATAGATAACAATAACAAGTGCATCGATAGATCAACACAACAAGAACATCAGACACATTGAACACGAGTTTTTCACTGGGGAAACCTTTAAAGGACAAAATCCCCAAAAGCATTAGTAATTCATCTCTTAAATGAGATGACTTGAGTTTCTTCAATCTCAGAATATAATTCTTCAACGACGGATCTATCAAACCCTACTGGGCTTTTACAGTAAAAACCAAATTAGGGCTTCCTACCCTAATTCTTCTTGCTGCCCGAAATTTGTAAAGGGCTGCCCAAAATTTCGTACACTGTCAGAAGACCTTAATCTACTTGCCCGAGATTTCTGTTTAGCTGCCCAAATGGCACTCCGAATGCCTAGTTGACAACCCATATCCTATAGCAGCCTCCCCGAATATTTTACAGGCTTCTTGAGGCCGTTGTTGCTTGCCCAGAAGTTGTTGCCTCCTTTCCAGATTGCCTGGATTTGCCCAGATAGTTGCCCGAGATCTTTTTCTGCTTCTCGGGTCTATTTTTGTGCTCCCTGGATTTCTGCTAGACTGCCCAGATGCTGCACTGCATGCCTGGACTTGTATTCTCCCTGCCCGAAACCTACCTGTAGTTGTTTTTGCCTGTTGGTGCTGTTTGTGGCAGGTTAGGGTTGCCCAAGTCTTGCCCGAGCTCTTGTCGGAGCTGCCCGAGGGTAAGGACAGGCAACTAGAGGTCCTCTTCTACTGCCCAAGGATTCTGTGGAGAGGTTGAGCCTGAAAGAGGGCTGCCCGTGGAGGAAAGAGCTGCCCGAAAGTGTTTGCAACCTGCCCAAGTGCCAAAAGGAAGTTAGCCATGAAGATAGCAGGCTACCTGTGAAATAATAGATGTTGCCCATGGGTACTCTGTTGTTGCCCGTGAGGGTTATGCTACTGCTCGGATGAAGGGTGTGAGCTAGTGTAGAAACCCTAGGTTAGTTGTTTGTGAAGTGAGGTAGATGCCCTAGCCCGTGGAAAGGAAGATAGGGCTTCCGCAAATGATCACCAAGGATGAAACCCTAGCTTAGGGTTTCTCTGAATCAAGAGTGGATGCCCTAGCTAGAAACCTCAAATTCTAGGGCATACACCAAGAACAAAAACTTCTCTTCCTTCAAAACCAGTGAGACTTTTCTTTGAAGTAGGTGAGGATCATAATCAAGTGTGTGTAAAATGAAATGAATTTGATCGTCATTTATAGCCTTGAATCACTTGGATGTGGACCAAAACTCAAAATAACAAAATAATAATATTTTATTCTTTTACCGTTGACTTTTACCTTTAAGGTACTAAAGACCTTTTATGTATTTTCACTTTGACTCCTTGGTGGTCCAAGGGTCCTTATGTATTTTTGACTTTTTACCTTTAGCCTTCTGGTGGTCCAAAAGTCCTTATGTATTTTTGGCTTTTACCTTTAGCCTTTGGTCCAAAAGGCCTTATGTATTTTTGAATTTTACCTTTAGCTTTCCAAGTGCTCTGTGGTCAAAACAAGTGGTCATAGTGTCCTTCAAACCCACTCAAAGTACATCATCATAATTAGAGAGAATTACTAATGATTTTATCTCACACTCGATGTGACACCAAGATTGGGTACTAGGTGTCTTAACCAAGGGTAGCTAAGCCTTGGAGAATATCAGAAAGCCCACAGATTGAGGGTCAGAGTGTCTCACATGCCCACACCCAGTCTAGGACTTATAGTGACATCCTGGTAACAGACCAGGTGCCTCAATCATAGGCTGCATAATTTGACCCAAGATCAAATACTTGGTAAGAGACCAAGCACCTCCATTCTTTCGGAGAATGGCCCTCAGTCCTAGGCTGAGTTCCCCAGTACTAGATTGGGTCATATTCCTAGTAACTAACCAGGTGCCTCCATTCAAAGAATGGCCACGTAGCTCTATGTTGAGCCCCCTAGTGCTGCACTGGTTCAACATCCTGGTCTCCGACTAGATGTCTCCATTGAACAGAATGGTCACTTAGCTCTAGGTTGAGTCCCCTGGTGCTGGACTGGTTCCACATCCTGGTCCTTGACCAGATGTCTCCATTCAATAGAATGGCTACTCAACTCAAGGTTGAGTTCCCTAGTGCTGGAATGATAACACATCGTGGTCCTTGACCAGATGTCTCCATTCAACAGAATGGTCACTAAGCTCTAGGCTAAGTCCCCCAGTGCTGGACTAGTTCCACATCCTGTTCCCTAACCAAATGTCTCCATTCAACATAATGGCTACTCAACTCAAGGTTGAGTCCCCTAGTGCTGGATTGATTCCATATCCTAGTCCTTGACCAGATGTCTCCATTCTCCTAAGAGAATGGCTCTTAATGCTACATAAGAAAAATCAACATCCTCCACCATACATCATGTGATCATCAAATGCGAGAGGGCATCATTTGTATAATTGAAGTTTTTTTGTTGTGAAAGCATGAGAGCACAACTACAACTCAATCTTCTCATCCAATATTGTGACCCTGATCGGGAAGTGTTTGTGCTTGATGACAAACTCCTCATCATATAGTTAGAGGACATATATTTCCTCACTGGATTATTTGGTTGAGGTGAGCTAATGAACCTCAAGGGATGACCACATGGAGGCTTGCTAGTACAGGGGGTATATTGATGCCTAATGTAGTGCGGATGTCGAGAAAGTCAACACTAAAATTTCAGTAGAGAAGATAGTGAACCTTAGTTTCAAAATCATAGTCTTGAGCATTGTGAGGATTGGAGGGTCGACATCATCGTACTTGGCTTCCCACGTCTACATGTAGCATGTCATTGAGTGCTTGAGGCCAATTATATTCGATTGGTGTACACTTTTGTTTGGTAATGTCTAATCACATTTGGCAAGATGTAAGACATGCCTTGAAGAACTTTCAATATCGCTCTCTTTTAGTGTCATTTTTTATGGAGAATTTCTTGCCATGCACCCCCACATAGTCTAGGAGGCCCATAAATGAATGTCTGGGAAGACATGATGTGAAGGCTTGGAGGAGGACGCATCTTCAATGAGTTCAACGAGTTTTTTGATTGGTGGCAAAGACAGGTGATCGCCATAGATGATTACACATATTAGTTCGTGGATTATTGGAACGATCTTGAGCTACCACTTCCTCCAAACATGTGTTGGGGTGACATAAATAAAATTCAGTTTTGAAATTTTGTATCTTCTAATTTTTTTTGTTTTTTTAGAAGGGTATATAATGTGTTTGTATTTTGGAAGTATACAAATTTTTTTTATATGTAGTTTTTAACAAAATAATTTTGTAATGTAGACTTAGGTTCAATTTGACGTACATGGCCATGACATGAGAGGATGCCTAGAGAGGACCATGCAGAAGAAGATGAGGCTGTCCAGTGTTTGCGGAATTTCTAGAGGAACTCGGAGGGATTGAACATCTGGGTCCTTGTGGCATAGATAAAGGAACTACCCAAGTGCAGGTAGATTCTAGAGGAAGATTGTAGGGGTTCGTGGTCTTTGCGTTCGTCTTCTTCGATGAGTGGCTTCTCTGTTAGTCTGTTATCATGATGTGCATGTCAAGTTGGGGCCTCAGACATAGCTCTTGTAATGTATTTTGTATATTTAGAGGCGTTAGAGCCCTATTTTGTATATGCCTTAGAAGCCTGATGGGTTCATACTCTTTGTTGCTTTGAACTTGATGAAAATCCTATGATTATTGTTAGATTTTGGTAGCTTGGGGATACTTCTGCAGTGTTGGTGCCTGGTCTACAAAAGTGACTGAGCAAATGTCTCTCTTTAATAATTTGTCTTTATTAAAGTGATTGTTACAAAGTTAAGTGAGTCTTTTATTATTTAATGAATAAAAGTGACTTTAATAAAGTTGGGTCACTTAAGTGATTTAAGTGATTTCAATGAGATATTAAGTCGGAACCATTAGATCGTGAGAGGTAAGATTTATTCTTGGCCATTGAGCTTTATAGTTAGGGTCATTATTCATTAATGAGATTATAAAAGGTCATTTAGAGAGAGATGAGGCACATTCTTTGAGAGAGGGAAGAGAGAGGAGAGGGAGCAAAAGAGAAAGGAGAGAAGGTTTAACTTGAGGACATGATTTCCAAGGAGGGAAGGCACGCAAACAGAGATCATACTCAATCATAAAGTACACTCTATACAACGTTGTTTCAGCAGGTCATATTGTGTATTTATGACACTTATAAAGTCTATCTATTGCACAAAAATTGAGGTGCTGTTTTGCACTCATTTCGAGGTATTTACTATTGCAAAGTGAGCCTGTACAATCTGTATGTTGAAGGTACATAAGTCTGAAAGTACAGTGCATGATACCCAAGGCAGATTTGCTGGCTGCACAATAGTATTGTTGGGTTGACACACAAAACGAGGAGATTGCTATGTGTGTTGAAAACTCATTAATGTTGATTATGTAGGTTGTAAACTCATTTTCTGAGTGCTCATGATTCAAATATTCTCTGTGTACTGGTTTTCCCTTTGGGGTTTTCCCAAGGGAATTGCCCTAAATTCCGTGTCAAATGAATGGTTGAATATTTGTTCACTGTTCTATTTCCATTGCAGATAGCTTAGTTACTTGTTTTTCTGCTCATAATTACATTCAAATGCATGTTGGTATATTTGCATTAATGGTGAATATTATTGGAGTATATTTGAAGGTTTTGAAGATCAATGGACAGATTTTGTCACAGTTGTATTGTAGAGATTGCATGGGTTATTGCTTGGATGAAGGAAGGGAAATATTGTTGGTCAGTTGGGTAGAGATGGCTTCTACAGGGTTGAGGTGCGAGATAGATTGGAGGGGGAAGAGAACTTCAGTTTGTGGATGGAGATGGTGACATTATTGTTGGAAGAAAGTGAGTTGTAGGACATTGTTGAAAACACAGTTCAGGTTCCCACGGATGCTGATTTATTGGCTAAGTACAATAAGAAGAATGTGAAAGCTAAGAGGATTCTTCTTGATGCCATTAAAGACCACCACATCAAACCTTATGTTACAAGTAAAAAGAATGCCTATGAGATATGGGCAGCGTTGATTAAGCTGTATTAAAGTGATAATTAGAACCAGAAGATGGTTTTGAGAAAGAAGCTTAGGAATACCAAGATGAACAAGATGGATAATGTCACACCATACCTTACAAGAATCTCACAAGTGAGAGATGAGTTGGGAGCTGTTGGAGATAAGGTAGAGGATGCAGAACTAGTGAGGACTGCCTTGAATGTTTTCCAAAACCATGGGATACATTTGTTTAGTGTATTATTGCTAGGGAGAAATTGCTTGTTTGGGAAAGACTGTGGGATTATTTCATTCAAGAGGAGACTCGACATCAAGCTCTCTAAAACAATTAGAGTAAGGATGATGAGGATGAGGAAAATGTGGCTCTTTCATCAAAGGGCAAGATGAAGAAGGGCTTGAGCAATGGAGCTACTTCAGAGAAGTTCAGAGAAGAACATGATCAAAGTGAGATGCTTTGCATGTTAGAAGACGTGCAACTATGTAGGTCATTGTCTGTACAAGAAGAAGAAGAAGAAAGAAACACAGGTAGCAACAAACATCGACTAAGGTTGATGAGTTTGCTGAGAAGTTTGAGAAAGTGTTTTCTTCGGTCTCTTTTGGTTTGAGCAGTGATAGTACAGGATATGAGGATGCTAGGGCATGGATAGTGGATAGTGGATCATCTCACCATCTGATGGGGATATGGTCGATATTTCTTAGTATTTTAGAGACAGATTTAGACCTATATGTGGAGAGTGGAGTTGACAACATATATGCAGTGAGAGGAGTTGGATGTGTTAGATTCCAGTTAGGATCAAGAGATTTTTTGGAGGTGGGAAAGATGTTGTTTGTGCAAATGTTGAAGGTAAACTTGCTCTTAGTTTCAACTTTGGAGGATGATGGATATGCGGTCTTGTTTCGGTGTGGTCAAGTGTTTATCTATCCAATGGGAGTTGTTTCGATTGCAGTAGTGTTGCTTGGTGACTAAAGAGACAAGATGTACATAGTGCGAGGACAACATGCTGTATGGTGAGTCTGGGTGGAACTCAGATTCAGAGAGAATGTTAAAGACAGAAAGTGAGTAGGATGCTCTAAAGACTGAGGCGATTCCTAGGACACGTTATTCTAATGCAGAAGGTGGGCATAGAGCTTCTTTTATTATTGGCAAGAGACTCAGTTGGTATGGGATAACACTGTTGGATGCTCAGTAGTGTGATGAAACTCCTTGGAGCATGGGTAACTGGCACAAGTTATCAACTAAGGATCCAAGACATGTAGCAGGACAAGCTTCTTAGTCAAAGGAGTACTTTTAACAGATAATGTGATGGGCTTGGAGACAGATCTAGGTGGTGGAGGTGCCAAAAGTATCTCCCTCTCTAAGAGAGAATGCTAGATTTTGGTAGCTTGGGGGTAATTGTGCAGTGTTGGTGCCTAGTCTACAGAAGTGACCAAGCAAATGTCTCTCTTTAATAATTTGACTTTATTAAAGTGATTTTTATAAAGTTAAATTTGTCTTTTATTATTTAATGAATAAATGCGACTTTTATAAAGTTGGGTTAGTTAAGTGATTTAAGTGAGCTCAATGAGAGATTAAGTCACAACCGTTAGATCGTGAGAGGAAAGATTTAATCTCGGCCATTGAGATTTATAGTTAGTGTAGTTATTCATTAATGAAATTATAAAAAATGTCATTTATAGAGAGATGATGCACATTCTTTGAGAGAGAGAAGAAAGAGGAGGGGGCAAAAGAGAAAGGAGAGAAGGAGCATCTTGAGGGCATGATTTCCAAGGAGGGAGGGCACACAAACCCAAGATCATACTTAGCCACATAGTATATTTAGCACAACATTGTTTCAGTAGGTCGTACTGTATATTTATGACAATCATATAGTCTATCTATTGCACAGAAATTGAGGTGTTCTACACTTATTTTGAGGCATTTATTACTGCAAAGTGAACGTGTATAGTCTGTCCACTGAAGGTATTTATGTTTGAAAGTATAATGAATGATTCTAAGGCAGATTTGCTAGCCATACATAGGCTGTACAACAATACTGTTCGTTTGGCATAGAAAATGAGGAGGTCGCTATGTGTGTTGAGATAAGTACATGTGTATTTAATGCTTATTATGCAAGGTGTAAAATCATGTTTTGCGTGCTCATAATAAAAATAATCTCTCTCTACTAGTTTTCACTTGGGGGTTTTTCTCGGGGCATTGTCGAAAATTTTGTGTCAAATGAATGGTTGAATATTTGTTCATTGTTCTAATTTTGTTGCAGATTGCTTAGTCACTTGTATTTCTGCTCATAATTGCATTAGAATAGATGTGGGCATATTTGCATTAATGGTGAATAATATTGGAGCATGAAATCTAGATGTGACTGTGTTTGACGAAACTTCTACAATTGCATTAGAATACATGTGGGCATATTTGCATTAATGGTGAATAATATTGGAGCATGAAATCTAGATGTGACTAAGTGTTTGACGAAACTTCTACAAGATAAAACTATGTGTTGTAGAAATTTTTACAATTATTAATGAGAAAATATCAGTTGTTTTTATGTACAAAACTTTTTGCTCTCTTATTATTTACAAGTGCTTGATAGTTAATGTGACAAATGCCAATCTAATACATCATTAGCCAATGCATCAAATATAGAATTGAAACTTCTATATTTGTTCATTGTTCTAATTTTGTTGCAGATTGCTTTGTCACTTGTATTTCTGCTCATAATTGCATTAGAATACATGTGGGCATATTTGCATTAATGATGAATAATATTGGAGCATGAAATCTAGATGTGGCTAAGTGTTTGACGAAACTTCTACAAGATAAAACTGTGTTGTAGAAATTTTTACAATTATTAATGAGAAAATATCAGTTGTTTTTATGTACAAAATTTTTTGCTCTCTTATTATTTACAAGTGCTTGATAGTTAATGTGACAAATGCCAATCTAATACATCATTAGCCAATGCATCAAATATAGAATTGAAACTTCTAGGAACATGAAGTTGAGATAAATTCCAAATGTCGTTCGAGAAATCGTTTTTGTAAAAATATTCTTAGGAGAATAGGGTCATAAACACAATATAGGCCATTAAGCTATGATACAACTAACTAAGAGTCTAAGTGGATCTTTTAACTTTGGTTCTACGTGCTATGACATCCAACAAGAGTTTGATTACTGCGCTATATTAGACAATGTTATTAGTTGTCGAACCAAGGCATACTCACCTGAACTCACTAGCTAACCTATGGGAGAGTAGAGCACAGAAGCGACAGAGGCAAGATTTTGAGTGTGACGGTTAGCACCATCTGTAAAGGTCACAAATCCATGTGTATCCAATATCATCCATCAATTAAGCAAAAGACATGATGATTAATGGCAAAAAATAAAGGAAAAATTATTAAACAAAATTCATTCTATTTACTTATAATACAATGAGTCCAAGGGATTTTTTAGGCATTATTACCTAAGCATAATACCTCTTAAGGTAGAGCCCAGTATTATGTCCATTTAGACTATTCCACTCAAAGGAAGAAATCCTAAGCTTGGCCGGAACTCTCTCATAGTGAATAGAGTGCAACTTTGTCCGGATATCTATGAATTTGCAGTGAAGAAAAATTGAGTGGTAGTCTTGTCACTCTTTAGAGAAAGAATGGGATTGACCGGGGATTGTATTAGTTCAACCACTTGAATCTTTTCATTCTCCAAGGGAAGAGTAGGCTCGATTGAAGATTGTATTAGTTCGATTACTTTATTGACTAAAGGTTGGAAAAGTTGCTGAGAAATTATAGGTTTTTCAAGAGTAGATGTTCTTTGATTTGGGGACAACACTCTTTGGACCTCTGGCATAACAGGGCATAGGTGAGTAAGGAGATCTCTCTTGCAAAGCCTACGGGGGAACTTAGGGTTGCATGCTATTTGTCTAGGTGTCTTAGTAGTGTCTATACTCTCAGCATGACTTTGAGTGGTCGGTTGCTTTCCCCTAACATGGCTTGCAGTGGTTGGTTTCTCATCTCCAATATGACTTACAATGACTGGTGATTTTTCCCCAGTAAATCTAGTCACTTTTGAAGACATAAAGGAGACCCGCACTACCCATGGGTTTTCAAAATAAGATGTTTTGAAATGACATCTTTTTTGTGGTGTTAGTGGCGATTAAAGTGGGCCAGTATCATTTTGGAGGTTGGTAATGGGAGATCTAAAGTTCCCATGACGGTAGGATACATTCCCACTCCCTTTTTGTAGGCTCCCGTAAAATATCTTACGAATGGGACATTAGGTCTTGCTGTGGAAATGGATTTTTCTCTACAGTAAGATAGCTAGTCTATTGTAACAATCTTCCCTTGATGAGGAGAATGAATAGTAGATAAGATTGAAGACACAACTGCCATCAAGGAAAAAGTCCAACTGCGGACTAAGAGGAGGTTGTAATCCAATGGGGCATTAACAAATTCTATGTCTACAACTATATTTTCTCCCCCCCTAGCCCTATTGGGAGTGTAGGAATACTTCCATTAGGCTTGTACAAATGACCATTGAATGCTTTCAACATAGCTGGCGAAGGTACTGTCGCAGACAAGCCTATAAATTACCAACATGACAAGGACATGACGTAGGTAGAAGCCCCTTTGTCTATCACGATCCTTAAGATATTCAACCCTCTGGTCGATACTTGTATTTGGAAAGTGGCAAAATGAGGAAGACGAAGTTTTTAATTGTCCAAGTTAAATTTATTACTTGAGAATCTAAGGGGTCTATAGCTCCAATAGTTGACAATAATGTCTTTCGTTGCGTGGGGCATCTTTGAAATACCTCTAACCTGGACATTGTTCTAGGTGGTTGAGTCAGATCTTTGATTATGTTATAGTTTTGTGTGGCTCACGCATTAGGATTATATATGGATCATTTTAGCACGACTTTTGGTATGTGAGGTATCGTGTCATTTGTTGGCTTCTTGATGTACAGAGGGTTTGGCATCTCGGAGGTGGAAACTTCCTTTTTCTTGGATCCAGATGTGGAAACTTCCTTTGACACATATAGATGCTTGAATTCAATGTATTGCCCCCTTGTGAGGAGGTTCCCCAATTGGCCCCTTGTGGATGTATAGGGTTGTGTGTGGCTCTAGCTACCATTTGTTGGTATTGTGGAGGAAACATATTGGTAAGAACAACAGGTTGCATAGAAGCTTCTTGCTATGCCAACAATTGTTGGGCGGCCTCCAACTTGGGGAATAGGTTAGTCAGATGGTCTTCACTACAAAGCTTACAAGGAAATTTAATCTTCTTCTTCTCCTTTAGGCCCTCTCCAGCATTATTATTGGTAGCGTTGCCCCCATTCCCATTCCTTGTGTGTTTTCTTTTCTTTTTCCATTGAGGCTATTGATGTTATCAGAACCCAACCGGTTTTGAACCCCCCCCCCCCGGGTTGGACCAGTGTACAAGCTTCACCGAGTCAAATCATGCTCTCAAACAGTTTTTGGTCGGTTCCATACGAAACTGGTCGGTTTCAACGCTGAACCCTTCGGTTCCGTAGAAAATTGCCTGGTTTTCTCCAAATCGGCCGGTTCAATACAAAATTGGTCGGTTCTGTACAACAACGCCAAGGACCCCCAAAAAAAGCTAAGTTCAAATTCTTCAATAAAATAAAAAATAGGGTCCACGTGTGAGTTGTTTAATTGACCCACGACCCTTCTTATGTTATAAAAGGAGGCTCTGCCCTCCATATCAATCACATTTAATTGTGGATGGATTTGGGCCCTTTTCTACAACAGGAGGATGTGAACATTGATGTTGCAGTTAGAAAAGTGCCTTTAGTCCTAGGGGAGTCAAGCCATGCTCATGTTGAGGATGTAGATAATGACTCTAAGTCTTAGCAGGAAGACTTAGATAATTCTTATATATGATTAGAATCATTAGATTGTAGATTCTAGAGTCTAGATTGCAGTCATATGCTTATATTTTCACTTTAGAGGCCATTTATAACCTCTTTTGTTGATGTACTTTTCTGTAGATATGTATTTGCAGTCGATACTATTTTGGTTTTATACGTTCGTACTTGCTATATACATGAGAAACTTTGCATATTTTTGTATAATGGTTTGAATTCACATGGATGCACATGGATATATAGGTATTTTTTGAAAATATGAATGTTTTATGTATTTTTGCTCAACTGGTTTTTTTATCCGGTTTGTTTCCTGGTTTTTGTTCGGTTTTGGTTTGGCTCCGGTTCTCGAGGTCAGCCGGTTCGACCACCGGTTCGGTTCTGATAACATCGGAGGCTATTAGTTCCTCTTTTGATTGATTGCTTGTACTAACAACACAATGGAGGGTTGCGTCACTAACCAAGTCTCTTGTTTGATCTTCGAATAAAAGGGATGATCAGAGCCGATGAAACTCCCCACTGACTCTAGAAGGAAGAGAAAGTCATAAATAGGATCTTTTGAGGAAGGGCACTATAAAAGTCCTCACCACAAAGATTCCAAACCTCTAGCATGTAGCTATGGTGATAGTATTATCTCCTCCATGATTCTGGCTTGTTTTTATGCTTTGAGAAAGTGGTTTAGGAAGTTGGGTCAAGTGTAACTAAGCCCATGTGGATTGGCAACGACCTTCAACTGCTTGAACACACGTGTGAGTGCACATGTTCTTTATTTTTGTGCTTTTAAGATGTATGTGCATGCTGCTGAAGGGTAATATGTAGATACACATGTTGCTAATAGACAACCTGGGTATGCAAACCAAAATTTTAGGTTTTGAAGGATTTCTCACATTTGTGGATGTGCAAGAGGGTTGTAGGGGCTTTAAGCATTACTGAGTTTGAAAATGTTATAACAAGGTGGTTTCTGGAATTGTCTTTTCTTGTTAAACTTTATCTTGTTCAATGTTGCTGCCTTTGGTCCTTTATAAATTAGGACCAAACACGGTTTACAAGGTTTTAAAATGAAGTAGGAAAGCTCTGGGTGCTTTGAGAGGTTCAAAAGTTAAAAATTTCGCCAGCTCCTCCTCTTACATGTTCATCAAAAGACAAAAACCAGCAAGTGTTTGTTATAGAAAAATGCCCCAAAACAATTTAAAAATGTTCTTGGACAAGCTTAAGAAAATCTGAAAAATTTCTAAGTTAAGATTAGATTTGAAACACAAAAAAGAACTAAGAGAACCAAGCTAGAAGACAAGCTCCATTAGGATCTTTGCCTGCCCTTTTGTGGCAGCAAACTAAGGCACTTGATGTTGCCAAATATAACTTTAAACTACGGAAACAATTCTTTCCTACGAGTCTTTAAATATATACTAAGATGACTTGCAAAAGATAAATTTTCCTATTCTAGATCTAGGTATAAAGATGAAACTTTTAATTAAAGCTAAGATCTATGCATAAAGAACTATAAATCAGATTTAAAGTTAGATATAAATTTGACAAAAATTAAATCTGAGCCATAGTAAGAAGGTAGCCAGTAACCAATAAGAGTTTTGAGTTGAGTTTTAGACGAGAAAAGAGGAAGCAGTGAAAAGCCTTGAACTTGGGTTGTGGAGTCTCTGAAGTGGCTCTAGGAGGGACTATGCTCTTCTTGAAACCTTGAAGAGGGAAAAGACAAACACGCAAATACCCTTCTCCAAGTAGAGAAACCTGCACCTATAGGAAAAGCTTGCACACGATAGGTTAAATAGATTGGTGTTAGCTACAAAAGAAACCTGGAAAACATGGATTTAAACAAAAATCACATGCATCTTTAGGAGATCTAATGTAACTAAACAATAAAGACTAAACAATAAAGAATAATCAAACAAGAAATTCTTTACCCTACAGAGAGATAACTCTCCTTATAAGCCAAAAATTAACCAAGCAAAGATACAAGAATCGGAAAAATAGATACAAGTTACATCCCAAGATTAAAAGTGACATCACCACACATAGAAAGACACACCAATGTAGCCTCCAAAGCTTTTTATTCATCGACTGATTCAACAAACATTACAAAGCGTTTTGGCAGAGCTTTAATCCTTCCATCCCAAGGATGAAGAATGGGCTTGTTTATATAGCAAAAGAGAGCCCAAGGGGGGGTGCACTCCTAACTGGAAGTAGACTGGAGCGACTTGAGAAGATCAAGATATTGAGGGTGAGTATGATCCTTGGGATGGATGCCACCCCTCATGAGGTGTGCCCCCCTCTCTTGGGATTATTTCCCATCCATTATTGAGATGGCACATAAGAGGATGCACCCTCTTTTAGAGAGATACACCCCCCCTCTCATGGGCTTAAGTTGCCCTTCACTGGATTTGATGCCAATCACCCAAATTTTGAGTTGATCTATCTTCGATATGATCCTCAATCCTATCGTCACCACTCCAGACATGTCCCCCACATGTTTCCTTTGATTGAGTGATGCTAATTTTGACTTTCTTATGTCTGTTTTGACCATTTATTTCGTCTTTTTGGCCATCTTTGAGAAAAAATCAAGTTAAGAGATAAATAGTCACTAATTTGACTCTCAATGTGGGTTTATAGGTTAAGTGGGTGCTTTGGGTTATAAAATGAGCACCTCCATGGCAAATTCCACCTCCTAACACCACTTTTATGACCTTTTAGATTTTAACATAAAAAACATCAAAACATTTGCCTGTTTTACGAGAAATTTTTTTATTTGTGGAAAATTAAAAAAACCTAGGGGAAACTTAGTACATGTTCATATGACTCGAAAATAGTGACTAGCATGGTAATATACATTGACTCCTAGACTTTTTTAAACTCATAAGGCCTTAACACCACTCCGACATTTGAGGTTTGATCGAAAAACTCGAATATTATAAGTTGCTTAAAAGCAACATATAATTGACAAGAAAAAAACACTCTAGAGTAATTGGATTGATGACCAAGTCGTAGGAAAGCCAAGTCTTTTACATAAGTTCATCATGTTACGACACTTTATTACAATTCCCCATGGGTTACGAACATGCGAAAAAAATTAAAAAGGGGCTAGAATGGCCTGCATGGAGTTTTGAACTTTGATGATGAACAATTAACTTGTTTCGACTTTGGCGGCTCACTAAAAAGTCCAACCAAGTGCAACTTAGTGAGTAACATTTGGGTCTTGTTATCACCCACCTTGTAGTTGCTTGTGTGAAGTGGATCTAGGATGGATGGTAGAGGGGCAAGCAACCAAGGAGTGGAACCACGACTGCCTAGACTCCCAAATGGATGGTTGTCACGTCAATTAAGGCAGCCTTCAGTTTATGTTATCCTAGTCCAAGACAACAATGGGGGAGACCCAGATTTGCTCTCAACAGGAGAGATCGGACCTAGACTCGAGAAGAAGATCAGATGGGGCTTCAGGGTACTTAAGGTGCAAGGTAAATGGAAACCCTAGCTCTAGGGTTAAGGTACTAGCAACTGATGGAGATGACCACTGTCTTAAGAAACGTAACTATGACAGGGTGAGCAAGAACAGAGTTGGGACTGCCTAGTACCAAGGGGACAATCTCAGTGAGAGGTGACTTCAATTATTAGTAGGCGTTGGCAAAAGGAATATGAGTGAGGTCAAGTTGGGGCTAGCCCTAGCTAGGAGATCAGTGCCTTGTGTGTATTGGGTATTGGAGTCAGCAGTAAACCAATGTTTCAGAGAACTCACCTAGGAGACACTTTGATCTACGAACCTAGAAAATAGTTGGTCCAGAAAAGCCAAGGTACAGGAAACCTAGCTTAATGGATGGCTAGCGCTAGGGCTTAGGAGGACAGATCTGCAGTTCTAGGGTTACTTGGAGGCTAATGGCTCAGCGTTGAAGGAGAGAAGAGGTCAGGGTGACTTGATCTACAAGCCAAAATCATAAAATCAGCAAAAAAATCAGATCTAGAAAAGTTAGAATCTAATGAGGGGTGCTAAGAGTTTGAAAACCAATTTTTCAGATCTAGGGCAAACTAGAGAGAACTAGCTCAGCATTGGGGGTGTTCTGGAATGCTCGGGACCCGATCTATCTGTCTATCTGGTCAGATTTCAGAAAAAACTCACTTCCGGAAAAGTGTAATTTTCAGTGAGGGCTCTAGGGCAGTTTCAGTCAATTTTTCAGATCTAGGTCAAATGGTCAAGCAATTGGACATCGTTGGGGTTGATTTAGGTTGTGTGGGACCCAATCTATCCGTCCGTGAAGTCAAAATTCAGAAAAACTCAAAACCCTAGCAGGTCAAATTTTCAGTGGGGGTTATGTAGTTTTTTGCTTAAAAATCAGATCCAGGTCAAACTGTGAGGAATTTGACTAGTGTTTCAGTTGATTTGATGAAGGGGAGGCCCGATTTATGAAACCCAGAAATGGTTTGGCAAAAGATCTGACTATTCCCAAGTTTATTATTTTTTAGGGTTTTTAGTGCTTTAGGTTTTTTCAGAAAAAGTTGAAGAAAAGCAATGTACAATGGAATAAGATCTGAAAAAGAAGAGACTTACTTGCTGGATCTTACCTGGAAATGCTTGTAGAAGTTTGTAACAGTGACGATCTTTGCTATCCCGATCAATTCTGGAAGATCCCCATGATTTCTATTGCATATGCAAGCTCCAAGCCACCAATGCATCCCCCTACCCCGCATGAGCAAACGTCAACCATATCAGATTTGCTAATACAAGATAAAGAAATTGAATGCTACAAGACAGTAAAATGAAGTAATCATAGATCACAATGAAACTAATGAAAACCCCTTGATCCAAGACGAAGAGAACCGAGTGAGTTGAGGCCCCCCTACAAAAACGCTCCTGCCAAAACGCCCTCCTGTTGACAAAACAATGATAGTCATGAAAAATATAGATCTTACAAGAATTTCCACAATGCTAGGAAGCTGAAGACTACCTAATCACGATTTGAGCACATCAGATGCAAAGCAGATCCAGAAAAATTTCCACAAAAAAGTCTTTCTATTATTCAGATCCAAGAACCAAAGACCCCTTACAAATGAGAAGCTCTCTCCTTTAAATAGAAATGAGAGAACCTCAATCATAATCAAATCCTAACCACTTTCAAAACGAGTGGCTAGGATTAAAAAATGAAATGTTCTAATCAATGGTTGAGATGAGCTCAACATAAAACACATGGATCAATATAACCATAATTTACCAAAGTGGACTAAACTAGCCAAATAAAGGTCTCAACATACAACACATGGATCAATAGAACCATAATTTACCAAAGTGGAGTAAACCACCCAAATAAAGGTAACCCACTCAACAAGAAATAAATGAAAGCACATGGTGGGTCCAACAAGTGTTTGACTAACTCCCTTTGGGTGTCTCCATGGCATAATAAATAATATAACAATTTAATTCTTTGACTTTTGTGCCTCCTTGGGGAAATCGTGAGCCTCCAAAAAGAGCTCCAGAAAATAATAAAAAAAGCCCAAAAATAGGTGTGGGCCCAATTAAGAGCTGCAACCGCTGGAGAAGGTGTGGAGGACATCACCCTCATCATCATGACTCATCCCATGTAATTTCTTTGCCTCAGTAGCCCAAATTGATTTCTTCAATAGCAATTTAATTATTTTTTAATCTGCCTCGGGAAACGTGATCCTGCCAAAACAGCCTCGTAGGGTGCCTGCGTTGTCAAACTGAGCCCACCAGGCTCTCTGGGATGGGAGTACAATGGTACAAACAAGTGGCTGCACCCCCCTATGCCCATACAACGCCCTAGGAGATCCAGCTAAAACATCTCTCTGCTCAAATATATCAACCTGTGAAGAAAAACTGCATCAGAGAGGCAGAATGAGCCTGATCATATCTATAAGTGCCTGAAACTGGAAATAAACTGTCTCATTAGACATGGAGAGCCCAAATCCATCTTAAGGTGTATACTCATAGCCCTCATAGGTCTCTATCTGATCATCAATCATATCCAATAAACAATATAACCATTTGTGAATAATCAGACACCAATAATAACTCGGACTATATCCATTCGCTGCAAGTGTTAAAAAGGCTAAGACATGCTCTACAACTCATTCAAGTAACAATCACAACAAGTAGTATTCATTTTACTGGCGGTACATCAACCAATATATATATAAGGCTTTATTAATTATTACTCAGACTTTAGACTTTCAAGACTATACTCACTTCATAACTGTAGCCAATTTGCTAGTGAAGGGTGAAGGGTGGAAATGACAAGGCTAAGGCAAAGGATGACTTCCTACTCAACATCATGACACTTTGGACAAGGAAAGGGGATACTCACTATAACCAATGTTAGACAAACAACAACATAAGGAATGGTAGTGCCTCCCAAATGTGTGAGTTGTTTAGAGAGTGCTTATTCAACTTAGGCATCATGTCTACATCAAGCTTGATTCAAGTTCATTAGGATCATCATTTTTATTCCATGGCCTTTTTGGCCTGTCTGACCCTTTTGGGACTTCACCAGTACTTAAAAGCACAGCTAATCGCAGCTTTCATCCGGGACATATTTTATAAGGTCAACGTATTTTTTATCATTGCTTTTTGGACCTTTTCTTACACTCTTCAAGGAGTAGTTTAGCACTTCATTGCTCTTTGCCCCCTTTACATATGTTAAGAAACATAGTTTTATAATTTTCATTTTTCATGGGCGCATATTCAATAATTTCAACATAGGTAGTACATGAGCTTTCAGTTTTAGCCAACAACATCTCAAGTGACTAGGGGGAATTCTGCACAGTGCCAAACCTCGGGACAACCGACCAGAATGATTTAGGCATACTATCCAACTTATCAAAGGAAAGTTTTGTCACCAACTCAAAGCTGATACATAATATAAACAGGGAAGCTTGTCCAACAAAAGTTCTAGCGAGGAAAAAGATCCTCCATGCCATAAGTCAAGAAATCAGTCGGGTTAAAAACTAAACTGGAAGGTAATGGATGGGTGAAGACAATGAATGATGGAGCCAACACTAGCAAGCCAAAACAATGGCGGGAATGACTACCTCTATTCTCCCCAAGGGGGTAAAACCAATGAGTATAGATCAAGAACTTCCAAGTCTTAAGTAGGGACATCAATACATAGTACAATATACAACCAAGTCCATATAAATATGACCGCTAGATCATGATACCACAAGTTAATACATGTCACAAGAATCAGTATAAGAGCAATAATAACCATAACACAATTTAAAATGTCGAGTCATAACCATGCAATATAATCCATCTGAGACACCATTTCTCCAATGAGAAAGAATTGACATAAAACTGGGCATCAATGACTGCCCTGAAAATGACATAAATGGCTACATCGGTCCTCAAATCTGAGTGTCCTGAGACTCAGTCCTGACATGGGAGAGTACAATAGTCCACTAATATAATCATGATCCATAAAAAATGCTCATCTCAGCATCTCATTTGTAAGAGATTTGGCTGAAAAATGTACTGTGTCTGAAAAATAGAATATATGGTAGCCTGGCTACTATATACGTGATAACAGGTCCATCTAAGGACATGTGCTCGATTTGATCTTTAATCAATGATTCCGCGAGAACCCCATAGTCCTTGGTTCCTTCACAAAACTAAATGGGATCAATTCACACGTATATATAAATTCGCCAAATGAAACATAAGTTGCAAAATATAATATACAAAAATATTTTACAATCGCTAATGTACAAAACTAATATACAACAATAATATACAAGACTAATGTACAAAATGAAAAACTGAAAGCAAAAATACAAGGGAAAGGGTTAGAAAGTGTTATGATACAAAAGTTGCTTATGGGCATCAGATAATGTCGCTGAACAATAATTTGAGAAGTTGATCGCTGAAGAATGATTTGAGAAGTTGATCATTCATTGGGAGAGTTAGCCTCTATCCATCCATGTTGCTGAGATGAAACGAATTGGCGCCTACGAATTCATACATGATGTACAGCCCTATCCAAAGGTCGTCGAATTTTCCATACTTCCTTGGCTTTTCTTTGTGCTTATCCCATAACAGAATTGTATCCCCTTTCTAAAAGGCCCTTGGGCTGGCAGATTTGTCAAATGTCCTCTTTACTTTATCCTGATTTCTGATACTCTGTTCTATTGCCCTTCTCTTGTTCTCGTCCCAACTCAATCAACTCATTTATTCTATTCTGAATGGCATCCTGGTCTGAGCTGAAGGCTTGCAGCATCTGATACACTGGAAGATTAAGGTGAACTGACAAAGTGACATCTAGGCCATATATTAGCTGAAAGGGGCTCTTTCCCATTGCACGTTTCTTAGTTATTCTATCTGCCCAAAGTGCAAACTTTATCTTACTATCCCAAGCCTTTTTATTATCCGCCACTGTTTTCTTTATATTGGCCATTAAATCTTTGTTACTTGACTCAGCTAGACCATTTACTTGGGGATAATAATTCGATGAATGGGATAGGATAATGCCATACTTGAAGTAGAATAAGGAAAGTTCTGCTGAGCTAAAGGCCTGGGCATTGTTAGTTGTTATCTTTGTTGGCACACTTGATCTAGTTATGATCTTATTTTCAAAGAAATTCGTAACTACTTTGTCAGTTGCTTGTTTAGTGGAAATGGCTTCTACCCACTTGGTAAAATAATTGGTCGCTGTAAGAATCCAGGTATGTCCATTGTTGGAAAGGGGTTTTGACTGATAAAGTCAAGACCCCATTGCTGGAAAGGGGCTTGAAGCCTTGAACCACTACTTGTTGTAAGGGTAAGGCTGCCAAATTATGCTTTCCAGTGAACAACTGACACTTTTGGGAACTTCGGAAAACTTATGTACCTCTGAAAATAAGTTGGGCCAGTAGTAACCTTCTCTAAGGATTTTGTGGGATGTTGTCCTCAATGCAAAATGCCTTCCACAAAATCTCAAGTGAAATTCAACCAAGAGTTTTTTAGACTCATCGAAACAACATAAGAGTCTCATATGCCCCCTTTACAGTAACAACACCAGTTTGTGCATTCCATGTCCAAGATAAGTAATCTTTTTGTTCTCATAGGCATATGCCACCCCTTTGTAGTTCCAAAATGTACTGATTCCATTCTACTAGACAGAGCACTGTCAAGGCCAAGAAACTGCGAGTCTACCCATTGGCACCCCAACAAATTGGCCCCATCAAACCTCACAATCTGGTCCAAGGTAAACATACCAAGGGAGTGGATAATCCTTAAAATCTCACTTGAAAGTCTTAGTTGGCCGACCAACTATGGGGATCCAATCCGACATTGATAGATTCATCATTCCCAGGCATCCATGCCAGCAAGTCATCAAGAATCTGGAAAGAAGAAACTAGGCATTTCCAGATATTCGAAACATATTTGATGGGTTTATGCTTCAGTCTGATCCATTGCACTAATGTAAAATGCTTGAAGTATTTATCCATAATAACCTTGTGCCATACACCGTCAATAAATAGTGCCCTCCATCAACATTTTGCAGATAAAGCCTTTGCAAATAGGAATATGTTTTTTTATCCCACATCCATAAAAATCTTTCGATCAAGTTACAGAGTCCCATCTCACCAAGTGGAACTTTGACTGGTCCCTGGAGCCAAAGCACAAGAAATTGAAAACTCTGCACTTTATAGCATTTAATATTGATTTGGGGATCTTAGATAAAGAGAGCCAGTTTTCCGGGAGGTAGATACGCATTAATGCATGGACTTACGTTGTAGGCGGCTTGTGGTAAAATCACGACTTATGGTAAATCACTGTAAATCACTGTCATATAGGATGAAAAAGGAAAGTAAATTTCATCGGACCATTTCAGTTTTTTCAAAGAGTAAAATACAATAATTTCGTGTACAAAGTTCCTATGAAATGAAACAATTTCCACCAAATGAAAAATGTGCTTTTTACCATGAACAGATAATCTGTTGAAACCTATATATAGGTTGAGCGCCTGAGGCCTTAAAAGAGACTGTCGTAGATAATAACTTAATTTTCAGAGCTAGAATCCCTTATAAATCATAGAAGAATCAGATATGTGATGCCAAAACAGGGTGATTGTAATCATTGACACCACCTCAGGTCTCACTTAATTCTGCATAACAAGACATAGAAACAGAAGATTCTTGCAAACTACCTTTCTAGCTTCTCTGAAATGACAAAATACTGCTACCCAAAGTAAGCTTGGCACACAATGACATATGGTCAATTCGTCCCTAAAGTTGTGTCCAATGTACACATTAGAACTAATGGATCCGGTAGAACATTTAAGAAATAGTTTAGTAGAACTATTGCTTGAACTCATTCAGAACCTTAGAAAGTTTAATACATCTATATTTAAAGTTTTAAACTAGTCCAACTAGACCATATATGGAAAGAAACAGATAGGCCACGTCAATTTCCCCCTTAATTCTGCACTAAAAAAGTATAGCTACAGAATATTCTTGCAATTTACCATTCTAGCATCTCCAAAATGGCAGAATACTGCCACCCAAAAAGTACAGATAAATATGATCAGCACACATCAACATTGGTAAATTCTAACCTAAAGTCGTGTCCATGCTATATTTTAATTAATGAAATGCTTCATAATATTGCTGAATATTGCTGAATGCTTCAGAATATCGCACCAGCGTATTTATCTACAACCCCGTAATTGAATGGATGTCAAATCTTGTTTAGATGGATAAGAAATAGGCGTTGAACAGATATACTTGGAAGAGGAGTTTGGCAGATAGTGCGTTTGGTTATCAATGTCTGTCTGTGCCCCCACCAGCATATGCAACCCACACCAGCGTATGCGCATCAACAACTTTCACAGCAGGGATCCAGGAACAGGGGAGCGGGATTGATGGTGGTTTGAAAACTCATCGGGTAGATAGATAAGCATTAATGCATTGACTTACATCGTCGGCTGCGGGCGGCGGTGGCAGCAGGAGGACGGAGCGTAAACGGAATGGGGACAGTGCTGTCGCCTGAGGCGACCACGTCCGATCGCCGGCATAGGGAAAAATCGTCCCCAAGCCGCCTATCTCGGAATCTGTATGGCTCGTCCGCTCGTCATCATTTAGCTTATGATCGAGCTAGTAGGTTAGCTCGATCATAAGCGATGGTGACCTGCGCATTCATTTGGCCAGTGGGATGCACGTAGAGGTTGTGTCGGGAATGGGTGGGAAGGAAGTCCAAACTAGGGACTGCTGGGAGGTATACTCGATGCATGGCATTATGTATGAAACTTCGCGCTCTCGTGTTTGAGTTTAAAAACAAATTAAACGTAGATTGGGGTTTTTCATTGATCAATATTACATCATGTATATATATATATTTGAGAATGAATTACTCTCATGCTATTAATTTACAACCTGTGTTCCAGCAGTGTATTGAACTTTTAAGCTTAACGAAAATAATTATATGCCCGCCTGCTCATTGATGAGGTTAATTTTTGTATTTCTGCGCACTGGAGAAACCAAAGTGCGCCAAAAGAAAATTAGTTCATTTGATGAGAAGTTGCATGTACAATCATGTAACCATTGAAAACCTTTAATTTTCTCTCCTTATCGGTTGTCTCAGATGTGGAACTAACATGGAAACCGGAGCTTCCATGCATTTAATCAATCAGACGTTTGTTTTATATAGAATTGTCCGAATACCCCCGTCGTATTTTATGCCCAGTGACGACTCTCACCATTACGTTGGGTTGGAGGTTCTTCGACCTCAAACGACTGAAACTTGTGTATGCAAAGGTTGTAGTGCATCTCTGTTACCACCAACTGGACAACTCTTTTCTTATTGGCATAAGCGTTGCGTCGCTGGTGATTTTTTTTAACTTATTCACTCACAAAATGAAAAGCAAGGTGAGGCAGATGAGGGTACCAATATGTCAGGCAAACAGAGGATAAGAGGGCGGCAGTAAGTGGGTATGACTAGATTGGAAGCAACAGAGGCTTTGTTGTACTGAACATTTCTACTGTCTCCAACATGCATGTGAGGGGTTGATGGAGCCATGCAAAAGAAACGCAACATGCAGAGCAGCAGAGACAGCATGTAACTGTAGCATAACGGCTTGGTAAAAAATGAAAGTAAATGATCTGGATTCTATGTTTAGTAGACTGCAGGGAATGCAAAACACAAGTTGGCTTATCTATTCGACAGATCAATGCAATTGCTGAATTTAGAAACCAGAGCAATAAGAGTGCTCCATTACCGTTATACTATATTATTGCATACACAGTTTAGTCTTTATCTTGTACGTCTGTTATATGTAGGCTACAAGCTTGTTCTACTTCCTTTCGGAGCTAAGTTAATGAACCAAAAATAAATTTAACATGAAAAGTGTTATCCGAACCACTTACCTCTGGCTTATAAGTCAATGAATTGTTGAATGGCCGGTCCCGTGATCTGCCGAAGTTGTAGCCATCTTGTCAGCAATGCATCCTTGCAACCTAACACTGGACATATACCGTTGTGTATGGCATCCTCGAGGTTCTTTTAGGTGCATTTCAGAGGTTGGTTTTCGGCGGTGAATTGTTGGGTGTGGGTTTTCCTAATCTTTCAAGTGAACTTTAGCAACTACAATTTTGTTGGCTTTTGCGCACTTCAGTTTCATACTATATATATGCATTTTTCGGCCAAAATTTGGGCAAGGATGAAATCGTGGTAGTGTCTTCAGGATAAAGTGGAGGTTTTACAAGGCACCCTCGGAGTTTGGAAATCCTTGAACAAATAGTGATGCAGGAGCATCTTGCTCCCCTCCAAAGTTTAAAGTTTGGCCAGATCATGAGGTCTTGGCATTAGTACAAGGAGGGACTTAATTGCAAATTTCTTGTTAACACACTTGAATTTTGCTATGGTTGGTAAACTAGGATTTAGAGAGTTCTAAAATTATGATTAGATGTTACCTCAAGTAGTGAATCATTAAGGTAATTTAGTGAGATGTTGATCTATTGTAACTAAGTCCTCTTTTGATGGAAGTATTCAAATGGGCTCATGGAAGTCTAGGGACAGGAAGCCAGATTATAAGAGCTGTTTGATGAGTCATAAGGATAAGGAAGAGCTCTGTATCTAAAACAGAGTACTATTGGAAAGAGACGCTGCACAATGTTTTTGCAGCTAAGGGAAGATGAGGAGTTACGGAATGCGCTGCAAAACCTTTATGCAGCGAACTGAAATTTGGTTAAAGGAGGCTGGTTCAGGACCCTGTTGAAAGAAAAGATTGGAGTAGGGTGTTGTGAGTAGTTATGTGTTAGCCTGCCTGTGATAAAGCTGGTTTGGGACTGTGGGTGGCCTGGGTGCTCATCAAATAGCTTTTTACAACTGACTGTAAGAGTAATTGACGAGCAAAATGGAAGAAGTAAAAAACACAAGGGCTCGAATTTGGTAAAAGAATTGCAGTTTACCACTTGAACAAAATTTCAGGAGATCTCGTCCCCTTAATCTCCTCGAGTGACCAAGTTTGATTTACGGTCGTAGTTATATGGCTGGAAAAGAAATCATCATATATATTCCCCAATGCGTCATTTTGTTCACGCCTGAATCACGTGAAGAGAGTTTGGAGATGGACGGAAGAGAGGACTGCATGTTGAGAGAAAACGCCAATGGAAACTGAAATGACAAAGCTATAAAAAGGCCCTAATCTTGAGCAAAGTTACATATATGTCGGCGAATATATTGCCGGGGTCCGGAATGAAACTTATCGGCAGCAACGGCGAAAATATCGGCAAATGTCGTTTTGCATTAAAAAATACAAAAATAAATATTTTTTTCAATTTTTTTAACATCTAAAGCAACAACAATATCAAATAAACACATTTCCACATAAATATTAAAATACAACTAATATATAAGATGCATAAGATGTCAAATGGTGGATCATGATCACATATCGACTATAAAGTTATAAATTGAAAATATTGAAATATGTTTTTGATGGAATGATAGAAAATCACATCAAATGATCAAAATAAATCTCTCAAGAAATTAATCATCATGACTCATGAGGCATCTAGATACTACATGATACAATGATAAATAGTAGAAATCATCGATCCCCTCTATCCCTTTTATAGGCAAGGGGCACCACTCTTCCTCTGGAAGCAGTAGGGGGTCCTGTAGGTGCTTTGGATGAGTTAGGCATCAAATTGGAAGCTCCAACTACTTAAGCTATGGTGAAGGTCCAACTACTCTACAATTTTGATGAAACTTACCATGTTTAATGAGTGAAGGGTACATTTTTATTAAGGTCATGATAAAAGATTTCAATAGTCAATGCCACCAACATCAAGGTACAGGGATGGGTTGATGTGCTTGATAAGTTGATTAAATGCCAATCCCATACCCTCATACTTGATAAAATCCAGTGGAATTGTTGAAATCTTGAAATCTTGAAAACTATCAAGTCTCTTGAATTCTAAATGGGATCTAAAATTCTACTTTTTGCATATGAAGTTCAATGAGGTTGGAACCACTCAAACATCCTGAAACGATTAATGGCAATGTTAAAAATTTAAGTAAAAGGATAGAAAATGAAAGTAAAGGAGAATGTCACTTTTACTTTAAGAATTTAGTATTACCATTTATTACTTTAAGAATTTAATATATTTAGTTTTAATAACAATGCCAAAAACTTAACCAATGAATTTTTTTTTCAAATTTCTTGCAATTTTTTTTAAGCAGGGCGATATTTTCCAAAATCTCATGATATATTCCCAATATATCGCGACATATTGAATATATCGCGATATATTCAAAATATTTTTTGCAAGAAATTCAAAATATTTTTTTCAAATTTCTTGCAAGTTTTTTTAGCAGGGTGATATTTTCCAAAATCTCCCGATATATTCCCAATATATCGCGACATATTGAATATATCGTGATATATTCAAAATATCGAAAATATCGCGATTTTTTAGTGGCGATATATCGCCAAGGGGAATGACTCACGATATATCGCGATATCGCCGATATATGTAACTATGATCTTGAGGAATTTGCTTGTTTCTTTTTGGTCAGTTTGACCAATTATACCCCGGCCTTCTCTCACTGTAATTCGTAGAGGCTTCCGTGAAATAGTCTTGCTCTATCAATTTGGTTTTCTGGGGAACAATAGCATGACAAAGATGAAGTTCGATCCAATTTGAATTACGAATCTAATTGATATGGTCAATCCGAGGTCGATTTAATGAGTATAATACTGGGACTTGAAAATAGATATTTTTTTGCTTTGGGAAACAATAGCATGACAAAGATGAAGTTTGATCCAATTCGAATTATGAATCTAATTGATATGGTCAATCCGAGCTCCGTTTAATGACAGGCATATTAGTATAATATTGGGACTTCAAAATAGATTCATTTTGCTCTATGAACTTTTAGGTGTATGAAGTGTTATATTTTACTTTTTGAGTGATAGAGGAGACTCTATTTGAGTCAATTTATAGTAGCATAATTCGGTTGTATTGATTTTTTGTTTACGAAAATTTTGAATAAATATTTGATTTATGTGTAATAAGAATACTGGTTAATTTTGAAAATTAATTTAAAAAAACAAATTTTAATTATTAAAATATTATAAAATAAATACCTTTTAATTTCATACTTAGTAATTCAATTTAATAGGAATTAATATATGCCAAAAGAAAATAAATATGTAATTATAATAGCAACACTATATTTATTGGTTACCAAAACGATGTGCCCAAAACCACTTACATCCTTGCTAGTTGAGGAGTCAAAGTTAACCCTAACACAATTTAAACATTAATTAATTAATTTCAATGTAAATAGTGGTAAATATTATTTACTTTCTTCATAAAATAATTAAGAACTATTAATAACTAAGAGATTTCTCTCTTAAATACCATTATCTGTCTCTCTTAAATACTACGAGCATTATCTTTTTGTTTTTTTAAAAGTAATTTTGGTGATAAAAAATGTTTAAAAAAATAATTTAAGTTTAAAATTTAATGGTTGATATTCAATATTTCATTAAAAATATTGTATATGTTTAACTATATATAAATGTTATATATATCATTGTATATTTAATTAAAAATATTATATATATCGTTGTATATTTAATTAAAAATATTATATATAAGAAGTCTACTCCCGTATTTTATTTGTATTGGATTTTTTTGTTACGTATTTTTTCCGTATCGAATCGTATTCGTACTTGAATTATGCCACTATGAGTCAATCTATGCCCAGGCAAGGCAGACCTACGTTAAGGAAACCTTTTGAATAACTTTGGGATTGCTTCCGAAGGGTAAGAATTTGGAGGACACGGAGCCATATTAGTATCTTCTTGTTATTTTATTTTTAGGCTATGTAAATCCTTATTAATAATTTTATTTATTTTTTTTAGAAACGGAGAAAAAAAAAAACAAAAAACCCAAACTTATACTTTTGCTATTTTTGACAAATCAAAAAGTACAATACTTGTCGAGACAGTCTCAAAATGTTCGACTGTTCAAATCAGAAGAAAGACTGGTCCTACCAAAGTAATCATAAGTTCCAGATTTACAGATAATAGAGCCAAACATGCATAACAAAGCTAGTCAAAAGAACGGAAATAGGCTTCAAGCCTGGCAAATAACCACCATCAAACAGACCAAAAAATTCACAGAGTTTCAAAGTCTTCTGAATCTAGTACTCAAAGATATTGATGGACCCAATATCAATTGATGAGTTTCCCTCAAATTCTTCCTAGTAATGGGCATCTTCTTTCCCTTCTAAGGCTAGTTTTGATAAATCATCAGCTAATTGATTTTACTCCCTATATACATATACTGAAAGTTAATATAGGTGAAGGTTGAGCTTTTTTCGAATTCTGTAACACCAAGGCAGAAGTTCAACCACTTTCAAGTTAAAATCCCCTTTCACCCACTTAATCGTGACTTTTGAATCACCATAAACCTGTAATGTCACAATCACTGTTGAAAAACTCTCCAAAAAATCGCGAGTTTTTCCCTAAGCCGAAAAATCGGCTGAAAAAAATCGCGACTTTTTCCAAAAAGTCGCGACTTTTTCCAAAAAGTCGCAAAGGCTAAAAATGGCAAGTCCTGACTTTTTCCAAAAATTCCCAACTTTTTCTAAAAAATCCCGACTTTTCTCGACTTTTTTCAAAAAACTCCATTTTTGCTAAAATGGCTAATTTTCCAAAAAATTGTCATTTTAGCCATTTTGTGGCATACTAACCCCTTTCCTTTACTGTATAAATATTTCAAAACTTTGTTGTATTGGAAGATAAAACCATGCAAGGATAATCTATACAAAATATGTATCCGTTTATCAAAGATCACAATAGTAATTGAATTACTTTTTTCACTATTAGGGAATTTTTTGAGCAAACATATTTTGAGTGATCATCATAGCACATTGTAGGAAAAAGAGAGCAATGTTTCAAGTGATAGATGAGTTAGGGCTAAATGCGAGGCTCATGTCGAAAATTCAATTTGGGAGGAGTGAAAAATACATCTATGATTTATCACCATTACAAAACAAAAATTACGTTTAATGGTTGACAACCAAATCAATAAAATATACCTTTCAAAAATTAGGTTTAAGTCATAAGATGGAAGGACAAATAAAAAGCATTTATGAAAACCTTATATAAACCTATTCATTGGAGTAGGGAAAAATATGAAGTATGCATAGAAAACTCGGGAGGAGAGCATTGAGCGTTGATATTAGATAGCTAGATGCTAGTTTTCCTCGAATACGTTTATATATGTGATGCCATGTTGTATTGGTTATCCACTTTTGAGTCCTTGATTGGACAACTATGATGTTTCATGATACAGTATCGACTTTGATGTATCATTTTACATTTGGGATGACTACATGATGATGATATATATCAATGCTTTCTCCGTATTTATGTTTTAATGTGTTCATTTGATGTTATTGTTGCTTTAAATGTTTAAAATTCTGAAAAAAATGAATGTATTTTGTATTTTTTAATGTTGGCCGACTTTTCCCGATTTTTCCCGATTTTTTCGCCGATGTTGCCGAGAAGTTGTATTCAGAACCCTTGCCGACTTTTTCAACATTGGTCACAATTCCAAAAATTAAAGCGATTTTACACAAACACCACAGGGCAAGCAATTCAGAGTTCATATTAGTACCAATACCACAATTGAGCTTGAAGTTAAATTTATAAAAGCTATTAAATAATAACCACACCCGTAGGACACAAACCATCTTTTGCTACACCATAAAAATGATCCAACTACCCCATCTTTTGCTACACCAACCAAATATCCAACTATCCCACAGGACTGGATGTTTGCAAAACCCTAGTATTTACCTCTACCACTCTTCTTTGTTTGAATTCTTTTATAGTGTTTGGATCTTTAATGTGTTGTGTTATGTTTTTTATTTGTTTGGATCCTAAATTGGTTGTTCTGTCTATCTATGTTTATCGTACATATATAATTTTTATACCCTAAATGATGAAGCTATTGTAACAAAGAATTTTTTTTCCACAGAGACAGATAGTGCCTAGATCCTTAAGTGCCTGGATCCTTAATGTGTTGTGTTGTGTTTTTTTATTATTTTTTTTATGATGTGTCTCAATTCTAAATTTTTTTATGTCGAGACGAAAAGAGTAAAACAGCTGACCACTTGAATTTATCCTATATCCTAAATTGGTTGTTCTATCCATCTATGTTTATCGTACATATATATCTTAATCATATAATTAACTTTAACCTGATTGTTAACATTATCTTTAATATTATGTTTTATTTATAAAATATTATTCTAAATACTTTATATGGCGACGAAATATATTACACCCGCGTCAAACAATTAAGAGGTCGGAATGAGCCGCGTGTGTTTCATAGGAGTCTAAGACGGAGCGCGAAGGGGAATCATCAGAGCGAAAGCGACGATTTCTTTCTTCTTATGGTGAGATGTTTACATATCTTCTCCCTTGAGCATTGATGGTTAGATGTGCTCACTCTCTAAAACATGTATCCGTTCCTTGCCCTACTAACATCAATAACTCACACCTCCTAACCGATCGAAGATGTTGGTGGATCAAGAACTTGATCGAGTCAAAGATTTAGAATTATAATAAAATAGAGGATAAGAGATACTTGATTTTGTTCCTGCTCTGCGAGATATTCTTTTAGTTACTCTATCCGACAACATGATCCTATGGATATGGATATTAATAGAATATTTTTTCATTTAACCTTTTGAGCCATTTCATCATAATACACTATATCTTTTATATAGTAACTTAAAATGGTCGAGTGCTCTGAGCACCTAGCACTATATCATTTATACTCTCTTAAATGGGTAAGGTGTTTTAATCTCTTAATAATTTGTTATTATCATCTTTAAGATTATGTTACTGACATATTCTAAAAAAATGAGAACTATAAAAAAAAATGAGAATTAAATAGTTTGTATAACATTATCATTATTTTATTTTATGTGACTAAATACATTATATATTATTATATTACAAGCATGGCGACTAAATATATTATATATTAAATATTTAAAATTGGTGTTCCTTGTTCATGTCTCTAAGAACCTGATGCTTAGACTTCGAAAAGAATAAGTTGTCTGGTACAATTTTATTTTATCATCAATAGGAGAAAGACAGAATTAGCAGATACGGTACCTCTACTGTTTTTAATGCTTCTGACAATATATCAGCACCAATCATGGTATCCGATTAGGAGAGAATGTACTGAGCATGTTGTATATGATTTGGGAAATCTGAAAATGAATAAACAAAACTTTTTATTTATAAAAAGCCAAAAAAAACTTAATCTATTGCAATCGTAATAAGTGTTACAGTAAAGGCGGTCGGTCTATCTTCTCATTTCATTCTGGAAAAATGTTCGCATATTTTTTGGAATGAAATTTTTTTAAATAACAGGAATTAATGCTCGAACCAATTTTGAAATTGCAAATGCAATAAAAAACAATCTATCTTCTTGTGGATAATATAATATAACATTCTTAATCCATATGGATGTACTTATTTTACATTTGAAATGTAAATGCCTCGAGAATATAACTATTTTTGTGATATAAATGATACTTTTTAGGTTTTCAAATGGAAACGCCTGGAATCTTTTTAACTTGACTAACAAAGTTTTGCGTCTTTCTTCTTAGGTTGAAATTAAAAAGGATAGCGGACATAATGAGATCCGGATCTTCTCAGATGCTGGAAGGCTTATGAGGCCTCTTTTTATTGTTAAAAATCAAAGGCTCTGCATATCTCAACGGCGTCTTGAGAAATTTAAGAAAAGTAGCAAGCCTTTCAAGTATCTTATGGAAATGGGCATTATAGAATTGTTAGGTGTTGAAGAAGAAGAAGATGCCCAAATAGCTTGTGGGATTGACATTTTACGAAAAGCTAACGAGAATCCTGACTATCCACAGTTCACTCATTGTGAATTGGATCCATCATATTTGTTAAGCCTTAACGCTGGGCTTATACCATTTGCAAATCGCAATCTTGCCACAAGAACACTTTATCAATCTGAAAAGCATTCAAGGCAAGCAATAGGATACTATGCAACAAATCGACGTGGCAGATGTGACACTACTGCACATCAGTTATTTTATCCGCAGAAACCTTTGTTTAAGACTATGTCATCGGAATGCCTCAATAAGGTGGAATTTTATAATGGTCAAAATGCAATAGTTGCTGTCAATGTTCACTATGGATATAACCAGGAAGACTCCTTGGTCACTAACCATGCTTCAATAGACCGTGGACTGTTCCGATCAATGCATTTTCATAGCTTCGTATCTGAGACAGAACACGATGACAATCGCTCTAACATTGCTTCTTCTTCAAGGTTAGAAGTAGATTTTGGGAAGCCTCTCGCATCAAATATGAAAGTAGATAAGATTCAGTCGGATGGACTTCCGGACATTGACTCGGATTTCTACAGTGGTGATATTTTGATTGGGAAGGTGGGTCCACAGCCTTCTGATGCAAATCTCAGCCTTAAGTTAAAGCACACCGAAAAGGGGAGGGTTGATCAGGTTGTTCTGGCAACTAATGATGACGGGAAAAAATTTGCTAGAGTAAGACTGAGAGAAGTAAGATCTCCGTCTCTTGGAGATAAGTTTTCGAGCATGCATGGCCAGAAAGGAGTTGTGGGTTTTATAGAAGAACAAGAAAATATGCCTTTCACAAAAGAAGGCATTGTTCCTGATATAATCATCAATCCACATGCCTTTCCTTCCAGACAAACACCAGGTCAACTTTTTGAATGTGCACTTGGAAAAGCAATTGCTGCCAGTGGTCATGTTGGCGACGCTACACCTTTCAGACCTATCACTGTTGAGTATATCACTGAACAGCTCAAAAGGTCCGTTCTAAAGTTAATCCTTTGGGAACTAAACAGAGTTGTTGCATGCACTAAGTTTGAAGTATCTTGTAAACTGTATTATTCTAGGGACTGTAAAGTAGAGAATTTCATTTTACAAATGATGTAATCTGCCTTTTTTTTGCTCTTTTGACCGCAGTTGTGGCTACCAACAATGGGGAAAAGAGCAGATGTATAACGGGCGGACAGGTGGTAAAATGCAAACAAAGATATTCATTGGTCCAACATACTACCAGCGGCTCATACATATGGCAGAAGACAAAATTAAATACCGGAATCATGGGCCTGTGCATCCTTTAACTCGACAGCCAGTGGCTGATCGAAAACGTCATGGTGGTGTTAAATTTGGAGAGATGGAGCGTGACTGTATGCTTGCACATGGGGCGACTGCCAATCTATTGGAAAGACTGTTCTATTTGAGTGATTTCTCCAGCATGCATGTCTGCGGACAGTGTCGAATGCTTGCAACAGTGGTCCTAAGGGATGGTGCAAGAGGTCCATACTGCCCATTCTGTAAGACTGCTAAACATGTAGTGAAGGTAAATGTTCCATATGCTTGCAAACTGCTCTACCAGGAACTTTTTAGCATGGGCATATGTCTTAGGTTTTCAACCGAGTTGTGTTGACTTGACAAAGTTTTGTTTATAGCACAAAGTAGATTAGTAAACTTGATGTCAGCACAAGTAAACTTCACTGTACATGAAGATGAAGATACAGCATTTTGAAATATAGGTCTTCAACCGAGTTGTGTTAACTTTGTCAAAGTTTTTGTTTATAGCACAAACTAGATTAGTAAACTTATTGATGTTAGCACAAGTAAATTTCACTAGCACAAGTAAATTTCACTATACATGAAGATGAAGATACATCGTTTCGAAATATATCTTTTTGTGAATATTTATTGTGATAATCGGAAATGATCATTATTTAAATATGCACCAATAATCTTGTAATAGAAAATTGGAGAAATACAGTCCATGAATACTATGTTAAATCTGAAATACCAATGGTCATGGAAAAAATATTCTCAAGTCACAATTTAATTGCTCGTGATTGTTTCATGTTTTGAGTACGAGTAAAATCCCCTTTTCTAAATATGAAATGCAGTTAAGGAAAACAGGTGAATTGACAATTTAATGTTTTGAGTACTAGTAAAATCCCTTTTTCTAAATATGAAATGCAGTTAAGGAAAACAGGTGAATTATCAATTTATATAGGCTGGCAGTTGTAATGCAGATTCTAATCACTTAATTAAATTTGAATTTGTCTATTTAGCACTGATTATTTTGTTGTCTTGATTTCTAAATTCTAAAATGCACATCACTGACGATTCTACTAATGTTAAAATCCATAAAGGTTTGCTTCAATACTTCTCATAAATATATGGACTGCTTTTTCATTTTGGCTTGCTCCTTTATATAAAAAAACTAACATAGTTATTTTATGTTTAGTTTCTACTCGAATTTCTTTCATCATTAGAAATAATGGGTTTTGTCAGCTTGTAAAATAAACTACACAATCAATCAGATGTCTAACTTTACCTTGAATTTGATATTAAAAACTAATGAATATTTAGTTTAGTTTATAATTTACTTAAAAATTTGATATTAAAAACCAATGAATATTTAGTTTAGTTTATAATTTACTTAAAAAAATATTAACATGAGTACAACGGTGCGGATACACATGCACGTATACTTGTTTCTCGTGCAGATGCCTCAGTTTTAAAATCTGAAATCAACATAATTAACTTTTTTTTTTTTATAATAATAATAATATTATTATTATTATTTATATTCTAACAATAATGTTAAATATTATAATGTTGGTGATGTCTTACTATCTAGATTAATCAATTTTAGTTTCTTTGCTATGGTTTTGTTTATTATTATAATGTTAGATGCATATTTTTTAATTTGTTTATAATGGTTTTGGCTAGTGTGATAACATTATATTTTATTAGAAACAAATTTATTTTAAAATTTTAATAAATAATGATTTAAAATATTAGTTATGTGTATATATTTATAGATAATTAAAATATTATTTTAGTGTTATTACTTGTAAGTTTATAATTTTTTGTTTGTTTGTTTGTTTGCAAGAAATGTCTGTAAGGAGTTAGTGCATTTCTATTATTGGCTAAGATAACCGCAACTCAAGGGCATTTAAGTTGTCAAAGTCACTCGGGGATCACACCAGCCTGGGCCACACCAACCTTTATGATGGCTGGAGTTTTTGGTGTCTCCTCCCAACTAACTCACCCCTAAGGGGATTGAACTCACATTTCTCACGAGACTCACACCTTAACCGAATAAGCTAGTGGAATTTCACTATAAATTTATAAAACTTATATATATATATATATATATATATATATATATATATAATTGTTATTACTTAACCATTCATAATTAGTATTTTATTATGCATTAATTAATATAGTTAATATATGAATATTCACATTTTATTACAATAAAGTACTTTGCAGTAGGATTAAAGTTTTATAAATAATGATTCAAACTTTTAATTATAAGTTTGATCTTATAAAAAATAAAATATGTTAAATTGATTTTTATTGATAAAATATAATTAATTTTCTATTAATATATATTAGTTAATCTAGTAAATATTCTAGTTTTTATATTTTTTGAACTTTTTATTGAAAATTTTTTTTATCAATAAAAAATTAATTTAACATATATATTAACTAGATTAACTAATATATATTAACTATAAATTGTAATTGGGTATTTTATTAGATTGTATCGTTTATCTATTTCATTTGTGAATTCATCTAATTTCTCAGTACTTTTATACCTTGGTATTTTCTAATTAATTAAATGAAGGGTGCTATGAATGTACAACTTTTCTTTCTTAGTATATCTCTTTAGCTTCATTTAATAAAATGTCATTTGTTGAAATGAATGAATCAATTAATATATTTGAATATAGTTGTCAATGCCTCATCTCACATGGTGAGACATTCTCAATTGTGTTGTGTCATGGATTTGACACAAGTTTATTGGACCTTTACAACAGCTTTGTCATTCATTTGTGTTAAGTTTGCCTTATTCCAAATTTGGTCAATCAATTGCCTTCAATTTTGTGAAGGATCATTTTGTGACCTCTTGTCATTGGAAAAATACATCCCTTCGTTTTTCAATTTTTAGAACAAGGTATAACGTGCTATATGAAGAGGTATGTGTAGTTTGTTTCATGCATTATGGACAAATTATTCTAATAGTGGATATAGATAGCTTGACAAAGCTTCTTAAAAGTGTTAATTAACCACTTTTGAAGAGTTTAAGGCATGCCTTGCTTGATCTCCCTCACACATCTTGTTAAGTTTGTCAATGTCTATTGGACCTAGTTCCCAGTCACAAACCATGGTTAGGATCAATGCTCCCCAAGCTACCCTTTTACATTCCTGGCTATCGTAAAAAGTTCACATTTCTCCAAATATCACATACTAGATTAGTAAACTTGTTGATGTCAGCACAAGTAAACTTCACTGTACATGAAAATGAAGATGCAACGTTTTGAAATATATATTTTTTGTAAATATTGATCGTGATAATTGGGAATGATCGCTATTTAAATATGGACTGGTAGTCTTGTAATAAAAAAATGGAGAAATACAGTCCATGAATACTATGTTAAATCTGAAATACCAATGGTCATGCCTTATACTGTAAAAATATAATCTCAAGGCATAGTTTAATTGCTCGTGATTGTTTCATGTTTTGAGTACTAGTGAAATCCGTTTTTTCTTCATACGAAATGCAGTTGAAGAAAAACAGATGACTTGAGAATTTATACATGCTGGCCGTTGTAAAGCTAATTCTAATCAATTACTCAAATTTGAGTTTGTCTAATCAGCATTGATTGTTTTGTTGACCTGATTTATAAAATGCATTCATCACTAACAACTCTACTAATGTTAAAATCCGTAAAGGTTTGCTTCAGATTAAGACAGATACTTCTCATAAATGTATGGACCCTCTTTTAATTTTGGCTTGCTCCTTTATATAAACGAAAACTAACACAGTTATAACACAAACTAGATTAGTAAACTTATTGATGTCAAAGACAAGTAAACTTCATTGTACATGAAGATGAAGATACAATATTTTGAAATATATCTGTTTTGTGAATATTAATCGTGATAATTGGAAATGATCATTATTTAAATATGGGCCAATAGTCTTGTAATAGAAAATTGGATAAATACAGTCCATGAATACTATGTTAAATCTGAAATACCAATGGTCATGCCTTATACTGGAAAAATATAATCTTAAGTCATAGTTTAATTGCTCGTGATTGTTTCATGTTTTGAGTACTAGTAAAATCCCTTTATCTAAATACGAAATGCAGTCGAAGAAAAACAAGTGAATTGGCAATTTATACAAGTCGGCCATTGTAAAGCAGATTCTAATCAGTTCCTCAAATTTGAATTACTGTTTAGCCCCGGGTATTGTTGCCCCGATTTCTAAAATGCATTTATCATTGACGACTCTACTAATGTTAAAATCCGTAAAGGTTTGCTTCAGATTAAAACAAATGCTTCTCATATATGTATGGACTCTCTTTTAATATTGGCTTGCTCCTTTATATTAAAAAAAAATAACACAGTTACTTTGTATTTAGTTTCTACTCGAATTCCTTTCATGATTAGAAATAATGGGTTTTGTCAACTTGTGAAATAAACAACACAATCAGACGTTGTCTAACTCTATCTTGAATTTGATAGAAGAAACAATGAATATTTAGTTTAGCTTATAATTTACTATAAAAAATGTTAGCCAAGCACAAAGGTGAATTGACAATTTATACAGGCTGGCTGTTGTAAAGTAGATTTTAATTACTTAATAAAATTTGAATTTGTCTATTTAGCACTGATTATTTTGTTGCCTTGATTTCTAAAATGCATTATGCACTGGCGACACTACTAATATTAAAACCCGTAAATGTGTGCTTCAAATTAAAACATATACTTCTCATAAATGTATGGACTGCCTTTTAATTTTGGCTCGCTCCTTTATATAAAAAAACATAACATAGTTATTTTGTATTTAGTTTCTACTTGAATTCCTTTCATCATTAGAAATAATGGGTTTTGTCAACTTGTGAAATAAACGACATAATCAGATATTGTCTAACTCTACCTTCAATTTAATAAAAGAAACCAATGAGTATTTAGTTTAGTTTATAATTTACTTAAAAAAATGTTACCGGAGTGCAATGGTGAATTCACAATTTATACAGGCTGGCCGTTGTAAAGTAGATTCTAATCACTTAATCACTTAATCAAATTTGAATGTTTATTTAGCACTGATTATTTTGTTGCCCTGATCTCTAAAATGCATTCATCACTAACGACTCTACTAATGTTAAAAATTCGTCATGGTTTGCCTCATGTTAAAATAGATACTTGTCATAAATGTATGGTATGCCTTTTAATTTTGGGTTGCTCATTCTTTATATAAAAAAAACTAAAACAATTATTTTGTATTTAGTTTCTACCCGATTTCCTTTTATCATTAGAAATAATGGGTTTTGTCAACTTGTGAAATAAATGACATAATCAGATGTTGTCGAACTATACCTTGAATTTGATAGAAGAGACAATTGAGTATTTAGTTTAGTTTATAATTTACTTAAAAAAACAAATGTTAGCTAAGTGCAAAGGTGTGGGTACACGTGCACATGCACTTGTACTTGTGCCACGTAGAGGAGTGTACAAGTGCCTCAGTTTTAAAATATGAATATGTGAAGTGACTCTTTTATATAAAATGAATGAAATGATTATTATTATTTATATTTCAACAAAAATATTAAATATGACAATGTCGGTGATGTGTTACTATCTAGATTAATTAAAATATGTAAAGGTTTGTTTATGATTAGAACAAATACTTCTCATAAATGTATGGACTGCCTTTTAATTTTGGTTTGCTTCTTTATATAAAAAAACTAACACAATTATAACACAAACTAGATTAGTAAACTTATTGATGTCAACACAAGTAAATTTCGCTGTACATGAAGATAAAGATACAACATTTAGAAAAATATCCTTTTTGTAAATATTGATTGTGATAATAGGAATTGATCATTATTTAAATATGGACCAATAGTCTTGTAATAGAAAATTGGAGAAATACAGTCCATGAATACTATGTTAAATATGAAATGCCAATGGTCATGCCTTATACTGGAAAAATATAATCTCAAGTCACAGTTTAATTGCTCATGATTGTTTCATTTTGAGTACTAGTGAAATCCCTTTTTCTAAATACGAAATGCAGTTGAAGAAAATAGGTGAATTGGCAATTTATACAGGCTGACAGTTGTAAAGAAGATTCTAATCAGTTAATTAAATTTGAATTTGTCTATTAGCAATTATTTTGTTGCCCTGATTTATAAAATGCATTCATCACTAACTAATCTACTAATATTAAAATTCATAAAGGTTTGCTTCAGATTAAAACATATACTTCTCATAAATGTATGGGATTCCTTTTAATTTTGGCTTGCTCCTTCTTTATATAAAAAAAAACTAACATAGTTATAGCACAAACTATATTAGTAAATTTATTGATGTCAGCACAAGTAAATTTCACTGTACACGAAGATGAAGATACCATATTTTGAAATATATCTGTTTTGTGAATATTGATCGTGATAATTGGAAATACTCATTATTTAAATATGGGCCAATAGTTTTGTAATAGAAAATTGGAAAAATACACTCCATGAATACTATGTTAAATCTGAAATACCAATGGTCATGCCTTGTACAGGAAAAATATAATCTTAAGTCACGGTTTAATTGCTCGTGATTGTTTCATGTTTTGAGTACTAGTGAAATCCCTTTTTCTAAATACGAAATGCAATCGAAATGTAGTCGAAGAAAAACAAGTGAATTGGTAATTTATGCAAGTTGGCCGTTTTAAAGCAGATTCTAATCAGTGAATCGAATTTGAATGTCTATTTAGCACTGAGTATTTTGTTTCCCCAATTTCTAAAATGAATTTATCACTAATGACTCCACTAGTGTTAAAATCCGTAAAGGTTTGCTTCAGATTAAAACAGATGCTTTTCATAAATGTACGAACTCTCTTTTACTTTTGGCTTGCTCCTTTATATATAAAAACTAACACAGTTATTTTGTATTTGGTTTCTACTTGAATTCCTTCCATCATTAGAAATAATGGGTTTTGTCAACTTGTGAAATAAACAACATAATCAAATGTTGTCTAACTCTACCTTGAATTTGATAGAAGAAACCAATGCATATTTAGTCTAGCTTATAATTTACTTTTAAAAAAATGTTCACTGAGTGCAAAGGTGAATTGGCAATTTATATAGGCTGGCCGTTGTAAAGTTGATATTTGTTTATTTAGCACTGATTATTTTGTTGCCCAGATTTCTGAAATGCATTCATCACTAACAACTCTACTAATATTAAAATCCGTAAAGGTTTGCTTCAAATTAGAACAAATACTTCTCATAAATGTATGGGCTACCTTTTAATTTTGGCTTGCTCCTTTATATAAAAAAAACTAACACAATTATTTTGTATTTAGTTTCTACCTGAATTTCTTTCAGCATTAGAAATAATGGGTTTTGTCAACTTGTGAAATAAATGACCTAATAAGCTGTCTAACTCTACCTTCAATTTAATAAAAGAAACCATTGAGTATTTAGTTTAGTTTATAATTTACTTATAAAAATGTTACCAGAGTGCAAAGGTAAATTCACGATTTATATGGGTTGGCCATTGTAAAGTATATGCTAATGAGTTAATCAAATTTGAATTTGTCTATTTAGCACTGATTATTTTGTTGCCCCGATTTGTAAAATGAGTTCATCACTGATGACTCTACTAATGTTAAAATCCGTAAAGGTTTGCTTCATTTTAAAATAAATAGTTCTCATAAATGTATGATATGCCTTTTAATTTTGGGTTGCTCATTTTTTATATAAAAAAACTAACACTATTATTTTGTATTTAGTTTCTACTGGATTTCCTTTCATCATTAGAAATAATGGGTTTTTTCAACTTGTGAAATAAACGACATAATCAGATGTTGTCGAACTATACCGTCAATTTTATAGAAGAAACCGATGAATATTTAGTTTACTTTATAATTCACTTTAAAAAAAATGTTAGTCGAGTGCAAAGGTGCTGGTACACGTGCACATGCACTTGTACTTGTGCCACGTAGATGAGGGTGCAAGTGTCTCATATTTAAAATCCGAATATGTGAAGTGACACTTTTATATAAAATGATTGAAATTCTTATTATTATTTATATCTCAACACATATATTAAATATGACAATGTCGGTAATGTGTTAGTATCTAGATTAATTAAAATATGTAAATGTTTGTTTCTGATTAAAACAAATACTTCTAATAAATGTATCTACTGCCTTTTAATTTTGGCTTGCTCCTTTATATAAAAAAAACTAACACGGTTATAACACAAACTAGATTAGTAAACTTATTGATGTCAACACAAGTAAACTTCACTATACATGAAGATGAATATACAACATTTTGAAAAATATCATTTTTGTGAATCTTGATTGTGATAACTTGAAATGATCATTATTTAAATATGGACCAAAAGTCTTATAATAGAAAATTGGAGAAATACAGTCCATGAATATCATGTTAAATCTGAAATATCAATGGTCATGCCTTATACTGGAAAAGTACAATCTCAAGTCACAACTTAATTGCTCATGATTGTTTCATGATTTGAGTACTAGTGAAATCCCTTTTTCTAAGTACAAAATGCAGTTGAAGAAAAACAGGTGAATTGGCAATTTATACAAGATGGAAGTTGTAAAGCAGATTCTAATCAATTAATCAAATTTGAATTTGTCTATTTAGCACTTATTATTTTGTTGCCCTGATTTATAAAATGCATTCATCATTGACGACTCTACTAATGTTAAAATATGTAAAGGTTTGCTTCATATTAAAACAGATACTTCTCATAAATGTATGGACTAACTTTTAATTTTGGCTTTCTCCTTCTTTATAAAAAAACTAACACAGTTATAGCACAAACTAGATTAGTAAACTTATCGATGTTAGCAATAGTAAACTTCACTGTACATGAAGATGAAGATACAATATTTTGAAATATCTCTGTTTTGTGAATATTGATCATGATAATTGGAAATGATCATTATTTAAATATGGGCCTATTGTCGTGTAATAGAAAATTGAATAAATACAGTCCATGAGTACTATGCTAAATCTGAAATACCAATGGTCATGCCTTATACTGGAAAAATATAATCTTAAGTCGCAGTTTAATTGCTTGTGATTGTTTCATGTTTTGAGTACTAGCGAAATCCCTTTTTCTAAGTACAAAATGCAGTCGAAGAAAAAAACTGAATTGGCAATTTATACAAGCTGGCTGTTGTAATGCAGATTCTAATAAGTTAATCAAATTTGAATGTCTATTTAGCACTGAGTATTTTGTTGCCTCGATTTCTAAAATGAATTTATCATTGACGACTCTACTAATGTTAAAATCTGTAAAGGTTTGATTTAGATTAAAATAGATGCTTCTCATAAATGTACAGACTCTCTTTTAATTTTGGCTTGCTCCTTTATATAAACAAACTAACACAGTTATTTTGTATTTAGTTTCTACTTGAAATCCTTTCATCATTAGAAATAATGGGTTTTGTCAACTTGTGAAATAAAGACATAAACATATGTTGTCTAACTATACCTTGAATTTGATAGAAGAAACCAATGAATATTTAGTCTAGCTTATAATTTACTTTAAAAAAAAATGTTAGCCGAGTGAAAAGGTGAATTGGAAATTTATACAAGATGGTCATTGTAAAGCAAATTCTAATCAGTTAATGAAATTTGAATTTGGCTATTTAGCACTGATTATTTTGTTGCCCTGATTTCTAAAATGCATTCATCACTTGTGACTCTACTAGTATTAAAATCCGTAAAGATTTGCTTCAAATTAAAACAAATACTTCTCATAAATGTATGGAATGCCTTTTAATATTTGGTTTGCTCCTTCTTTATATAAAAAAAACTAACAGAGTTATTTTGTATTTAGTTTCTACTTGAATTCCTTTCATCATTAGAAATAATGGGTTTTGTCAACTTGTGAAATAAACGACATAATCAGATGTTGTCTAACTCTACCTTCAATTTAATAAAAGAAACCAATGAGTATTTGGTTTAGTTTATAATTTACTTAAAAAAAATGTTAGTAGAGTGCACATGTGATTTCACAATTTATAAAGGTTGGCCATTGCAAAGCATATTCTAATTAGTTAATCAAATTTGAATTAGTCTATTTAGCATTTATTATTTTGTTTCCCTGATTTCTAAAATGCATTCATCATTGACGACTCTACTAGTGTTAAAATCCGTAAAGGTTTGCTTCATATTAAAACAGATACTTGTCATAAATGTATGATATGCCTTTTAATTTTGGGTTGCTAATTCTTTATATTAAAAAAATAACACAATTATTTTGTATTTTGTTTCTACTCGATTTCCTTTCATCATTAGAAATAATGGGTTTTGTCAACTTGTGAAATAAATGACAATAAGATGTTGTCTAACTATACCTTGAGTTTAATAGAAGAAACCAATGAATATTTAGCTTAGATTATAATTTACTTTAAAAAAAGTTAGTCAAGTGAAAAGGTGCGAGTACATGTGCACGTGTACTTGTACTTGTGCCACATAGAGGAGTGTGCAAGTGCCTCCGTTTTAAAATCTGAATATGTGAAGTGACTCTTTTATATAAAATGATTATTATTATTTATATTTCGACAAAAATATTAAATAGGACAATGTCAGTGATGTGTTATTATCTATATTAATTAAAATCTGTAAATGTTTGTTTCCGATTAAAACAAATACTCCTCATAAATGGGTGGGATGCCTTTTAATTTTGGCTTGCTCTTTCTTTATATAAAGAAAAACTAACACAGTTATAACACAAACTAGATTAGTAAACTTATTGATGTCAGCACAAGTAAACTTCATTGTACATGAAGATAAACATAGAACATTTTAAAAAATATCCTTTTTGTGAATATTGATGGTGATAATTGGAAATGATCAGTATTTAAATATGGAACAATAGTCTTGTAATATAAAATTGGAGAAATACACTCTATGAATACTATGTTAAATCTGAAATACCAATGGTCATGCTTTATACTGGAAAAATATAATCTCAAGTCACATTTTAATTGCTCGTGATTGTTTCATGTTTTGAGTACTATTAAAATCCCTTTTTATAAATACGAAATGCAGTTGAAGAAAAATAGGTGAATTGGCAATTTATACAGGTTGGCAGTTGTAAACCAGATTCTAATCAGTTAATCAAATTTTTATTTGCCTATTTAGCATTGATTATTTTGTTTCCCTGATTTCTAAAATGCATTCATCATCGACGACTCTACTAATGTTAAAATCCATAAAGGTTTTCTTTAGGTTAAAATATATACTTCTCATAAATGTATGGACTTCCTATTAATTTTGGCTTGCTCCTTTATATAAAAAAGACCAACATAATTAGTTTGTATCTTGTTTCTGCTCGAATTCCTTTCATCATTAGAAATAATGGGGTTTGTCAACTTGTGAAATAAACGACATAATCAGATGTTGTCTAACTCTACCTTAAATTTGATAGAAAAAACCAATGAATATTTAGATTAGTTTGTAATTTAGTTTTAAAGAAAATGGTAGCCGAGTGCAAAGGTGCAGGTACACATGCACGACACTTGTGCCCGTGCCACATAGAGGAGTGTGTGGGTGCCTTAGTTTTAAAATCTAAATATGTGAAGTGACTCTTTTATATAAATGATTGAAATGATTATTATTATTTATATTTCAACAATAATATTAAATGGAGAATCTGCGGTGAGAAGATTTATTGTCGACGTTTTGAACCAAGCATGGTTCATCTTCAGGACATAGCGATGCTTGGAGATCGTTCCTCTTTCATTGGTGCATTGATACAAAAACCGTCACTTCCACTTGAGGTGGCCGACAAGGTTTGTCTTGTTGAAAGTTATATTAGGGTTATTATTTTATTGTTTCTATTAATAACCCTAATTACTTTTAGGATAAATAAAACTTTTTTATTAACAAATATTATCTAATAATTAAATTTTTTTAACAAATATAATCTAATAATTAAAATTTTTATTATCAACAAATATAATCTAATAATTAAAATTTTTAATTTTTAAATTTGATTTTTTTTTAAAAAGCATTTGTTTTTATATGCTTTATAAACCTTGTTTTAATATATAACTTTATAAACTTTTGATTTAGTTTAATTTTAATTAATTTAATTAAATTATTTTATTTAACTTTTATATTTAGTTTTAATAAAAATATTTTAATTTAATTAAGGAGATTTATTAAAATTTTATTTTAGTGAAGGATAATTTAAGGAATTTTAATTAATATATTTTATAAAAGTTTAATTATTAGGTTTTTGATTCTAATTAGGGTAAAATTAGGAATATTTATGGAATATTAATTTTAAGTATAAATATTAGGTTTTTTAATTCTTATTTAGCTTGGTTAGGTTTTTAATTCTTATTTAGCTTGGTTAGGTTAGATAACCACGATTGGCTAATGGACAAGCCGTCATCTCTGTTTAGGCATTTAGGGTTTTTCACTATCTCAATAGCCTCTCTAATTCTTTTCCTTGACCAGTTGTCGACTTGTGCTAACACCTGCATATCCTCGATTTTAATTGGGTGTTTTGTGTTATGCGAGTGTTTCGCTAAGGTTGACTTGTGGGTTCTATTGAGACGGATATCTGCACAGTGTTCTTTAACCATAGGTTGTACCGAACTTCCTGTTTCGCCTATGTAGGCTTTCCCACATTCACAAGGAATGAGGTAAACCCCCTTTTTAAGACTTGGGTCAACAGGATCTTTTACTGGCCTAAGTAGCCTTTTGATGTTGTTAGGTGGGGAAAAAACTGAGTCAATGTTCTTCTTTTTCAGGTGTTTGGTTATTTTGTCTATAGTCCCTTGAATGTAAGGGAGAAATGCCTTATGATCCCCGACTTTCCTCTCTTTAGAAGCAGCCTTAGGTCTGTTTTCCTGGGTTTTTGTAGTTCTTTCAAGGGCTTTGTTGATTTGAGTTAGGTTATAACCATTGCCAAGAAAAACATTGTGCAGGTGTTCTTGTTTGGATTCTAGGTGATCATTATCGGAGATCCTTAGGGCTCTAGTGAATAGGGTGTTAAGAACCCCCAACTTCTGGTTTGGGTGATGGTGTGAGAGGGTGTGAAGGTATTGTTCTATGCGGGTTTTCTTGCTGTAAACCTTGTGGGCTATGCCTCCATCCTGTTTCTCGATGACTAGTGTATCCAGAAAAGGAAGCCCATTGTTCTCTTCAAACTCTTTTGTGAATTTGATGGAATCAGTTTGGCTATTCAAATGATCAACGAATTTGTCTAATTCTTCCTTCCCATGGGCCCATATTAAGAAGGTATCATCAACAAATCTGGACCGCCAATTAGGTTTTGGATTTGAAGAGTTCAAGGCTTTTTGCTTAAATTTTTCCATGAAAAGGTTGGCTATAATGGGAGAGGGGGGGAAACCATCGCCACTCCATAGGTCTGTTCATAAAGTTCACCCATAAAACTAAAAAATGGGGAATTGAGACAAAGGCCTACGAGTTGTGAGGTTTCAGGATCAATCAGATCTTCTATAACATTGATGGCTTCTTTAATGGGGATCATGGTGAAGAGGGATACTACATCCAAGCTCATTAAAATCTCATTCTCTTCCATATGTATGTGTTTTATTTTCTCAATAAAGTAAGAGGAGTCTTTAATGAAGGAGCTAGTATTTCCTACTAAGGGTTTTAATTTTTTTGCAAGGAATTTTGCGAGCCTATAGGTTGGTGAGCCTATGGTGTCTACAATGGGTCAAAGGGGGACCCCAGGCTTGTGGATTTTTGGAAGTCCATATATTCTTGGAACCAAGGGGTTGGAGACAATGAGTTTTTTCTTGATCTCCTCATCCAAGGAATATTTCTTTATGGCTTCAGTAACTCCTTTTATGATCCGATTCAAGGGGTTCTTGTTAAGTTTCTTGTAACAGCCACTAGAATCCAAGTGAGATTTCATCTTGGAAATGTAGTCTTCTTTGTTGAGAATCACCATAGCTCCTCCTTTATCATCCTTCAAGATCACAATATGGTCATTCCTTTTGAGTTCTCTGAGGGCTCTGCTTTCTTCCCTAGAAATGTTGGGTTTGGGTGGTTTTGCTCTTCTTAGGGTTACAACACAATCTTGTCGTACCTCTTCCGCTTCATTTTCTGGAAGGTGCCTAATGCTATCTTCAATGCTACATGTGATGTCTTCGACCGGAATATTTTTTGGAGCAATGGCAAAATTAAGTCTTTTCTCAAGGAGTCTTCTGGCGGGCATGTTTAGTTCAAATGTTGAGAGGTTGACGACCAGTCTATTGGGATCCTTGGTTGCAAATTTATGGTTAATGTTGCCTTCAATTTTATGGTTGTTGTTTTCCCTTTTTTGGTTAATGTTGCCTTCAATTTTATGGTCGTTGTTTCCCCTTTTTTGGTTAATGTTGCCTTCAATTTTGTGGTTGTTGTTGTCTTCAATTTTGTGGTTGTTGTTCCCCCTTTTTTTATTATGATGGTAAACGTCCATGGTTAGTGCGTTATTGTGATCATCAACTTGGTCTTGGTGCCATGGGACATTGAATCTCTGTTCATGCATGTGTATATCGTTGTTTATAATGGCAGTGTTGCATGTTTCCTCACGATCCAATTCATTCCTATGTGTGTTGATATTTAGATTGGCAATCTCAACACTGGCTAAGTCACGCTCATTTCTTGGCCAGCAAACAAGGTAGGCGTTGTTATCAACATTTGTTATGTTGGAGGCTATATTGGATGCTGAGTTGGAGACCAGCCTCATGCCCTTCCCCGTGTTGGATGGCACGCTTCCAACAATGTTCATGTTACATTCAACATTAACCTCCCATATCGCTATATTGGAAGTCAAGCTCTCTACAATAGCTGCGTTGGAGTCTAATTTGGGTGTTGTGCTGGGTGTCGCATTGGAAGCCATCATTTTATGTTTTCTGGTGCTCACAACAATTGCTAAATTGGAGTGTTCATAACTGGATTCGCTGTCTAAATATTCCTAATTTTACCCTAATTAAAATTAAAAACCTAATAATTAAACTTTTATAAAATATATTAATTAAAATTCCCTAAATTATTCTTCACTAAAATAAAATTTTAATAAATCTCCTTAATTAAATTAAAATATTTTTATTAAAACTAAATATAAAAGTCAAATAAAATAATTAAATTAAATTAATTAAAATTAAACTAAATCAAAAGTTTATAAAGTTATATATTAAAACAAGGTTTATAAAGCATATAAAAATAAATTCTTTTTAAAAGAAATTTAAATTTAAAAATTTAAAATTTTAATTATTAGATTATATTTGTTAATAATAAAATTTTAATTATTAGATTATATTTGTTAATTAAATTTTAATTATTAGATAATATTTGTTTATAATTTTTTTTTATTTACCCTAAAAGTAATTAGGGTTATTAATAGAAACAATAAACAAAAAACGATAAAATAATAACCTTAATATAGCCTTCGACAAGACAAACCTTGTCGGCCACCTCAAGTGGAAGTGACGGTTTCTGTATTAATGCACCAATGAAAGAGGAACGATCTCCACGCATTGCTATGTCCTGAAGATGAACCACGCTTGGTTCGAAACGTCGACAATAAATCTTCTCCCTGCAGATTCTCCATTAGATGCCATGAATCCTCATTGCGGAATTTCAACTAACCTTGATAATATTAAATATGACAATGTCCATGATGTGTTACTATCTAAATTAATTAATTTTAGTTTGTTTGCCATGGTTTTTTCTATTATTATAATGTTAGATTAATTAGTTTTTAGTTTGTTTAAAATGGTTTTGTTTATTGTGATAATGTTCAAATATAATAATAATTATTATAAACAAATTTATTTTAAGATTTATTTATTTATTTTTAACGAAAACCTAGTATAATATATGAGGGGGGAAAGGTTGTGCACAACCATTCATTACATAGCTGATAACCTGAGTTCAATTGAGGTTTGAAAAAAGAAGTAGGCTAAAACAACTATTCCTAAAAATAGTTTCCTAAAATCCCTAGTATGCTTCCCAAAAGTAACCATAACACAGGAATGATAGATTTTGACAAACTCTTAGTTCAACAGGATACAAAAAAACATTTAGAGGCTGGATAGAAAGAAAAAAACTACATCTTCTTGCCTTTGTGTTCAAAAGAAGGATGTGTAACAAAGACTTCTTCCATGGGGAAAGCACCTTGTTCTAGGGAATCCTGACAATGAATGCATTGAGACATTTTGGACATTTTGATCACGTCATATTTTATAATATCCGCTGATCCCATATTCTCCCTGAGGTCGCGTTCATGGTCGTCAATTATGGAGTTGTGGCAGCTGATTTGGTTGGAGATGGATTGTATGTTTGAAGCCGTCTCCTTGTTCTCCTTAATGCAAACACCCATAACCTCATAGACCTTGCACAGGTTTAACTTAATGTCTTCCAAACTAGACTTTAGACTGATAGCATCTGCGTCCACATCCTTTTTCAACACTGTACCAAAAGGGCCGACTTCCGTCCAAAGTGAAAAATCTTCGAGTAAACTCTTTAAATGTTGAATACCGACTTCTTCCAAATCCTTTCTTGCATATAGTGAATGGAGATTGGAACTATCTTTGCGGCAAATCTCATCCATCACTTGTGCGAACAGGCTCGTCGGTACTTTGAAGGACTACATAAGTGAATTCACATTTAATGCTGGCCAAGAGGAGGTACTGGCACTTGGTGATGGAGGGACACATGTCTCACAACACAATTTGAGCCCAAAATCCGATGGCTTCCATGTATGAAATTCGACAGATGCCTGTTGGTAATTCGACAACAATAATTATTTTTGTCGTCGGATATTCGACCACATGCCAAAACCCGTCGACTTTTAGACGTCCTCTGTTGAAGTCTTTCACCACTACGTCGTCAAAGTTTCGACTCCCGGGTTGTCAAAAATATGACTTCTTTTTGTCGAATGTGAGACAATTCCTTTGTAAAATTTTGGGCTTCTGTTGTCGAATGTTAGAGGAATTGTTTGTCGGATTTCTGACGACAATGGGTCGAATGTCCAATGACTCTTTAGTCATTGCTTCAACGGTGATTTATCCACTGTTCGACTTCACCTTATCGTTTGTACGACGCTATGCTAGTCAGTTCTCCGACGGGTGCTAGTCGGTTCTCCGACGGTCTTAGTCTAATATCCGACGGATCGCTCTTATCGGAATTATGGCAACCTCATTGGATGAGGGCCATAGTTCAGCAGATAACTGATAGGATTCTGTATAGTTAAAAAAAATTATACCTCCAATTGCAGCTAGTTCAATGGTTGAGGGGTCTAAATGAGATGGTGTTTGATGAAAAGGTAATTCGACAACGAATCCCAATGGAAAATAGGTATTTTAATATGTTGTTAATACGTGTCAAATACTATGTTAATACTTTATGTATTTCCAAGTAGGAACCATGGTGTGCATGAGAAAGGAAGAACGATAGAAGCGTGTGATGAATTTGACTTATCCCTAGTCTTTCTATAAATCCTCTTGTATCTAAGGCACAATAAATGATGCTTCCATTGGAATACAGTACATAGATGGATGTCACCCCTCCATATTCTTGAAATGATTCGGCAACACAAATACAATGCAAAGCACCAGTTACATATGCCCACAACATTTTAGCAACTCAAATCCCATTCCAAACATTGATCCCACCATTGCTTGATTCTCAAGGAGGTGCAAATTCATCTTAATTTACTATCCAAGCCAAGGATAAGGATTCTGCAACTTATACTTATTTTGAACACGCCAACAGTCTTAAACGATGTTTAATTAGTGGAGTAAATAGTAGAATTGATTACCTCATGTAATAGATGTCAACAACTGTGAAATCCAGTTCTAAATCATATGCTTCATCCATGGTTTTAGCAAAATATTCATCATCGGTATCAACTACTTCATATACCATTAGTGTTGCTTACCCTACAATTGGATATGTTGCACATACTGCTTAATCTAGACTTGTAGCTGCATCTATGACTGGAGGATTTGGATCTGTAGGGTCTAGGGTTGGGCAGGGACTTGCTGCTTAGCACCTTCTCTTGGTAGTTTACAGTTGAGATGTAATATTGCAATGTAAAGTTTAATACAATTTTTTCACAAAACCATCTCCTCTCGATAATTTTCTATGAAGTCTTTAGAGATTTTATCAGTTGAATTAAAGGATCCTAACAAAATCATAATGAATGAATCCCAAAAAATGCCATTGTAAAATAATCCAATAAAATGAGTTGTGCTTTAAAAAAAAACTACAATTCTAGACACATGAAAAACATCTTATGAAAATTGGTTCTTTAGTTAGGGAAATATTAAACTAGTTAGACCTTATTACCAAATTGATCAGCCTATATGTAGTGATCCTCGATAGTTATTCACTACGCAAACATTAAACATTGAAAAACTATATAATTAAAAAATAAAAATTGTACACATATCTATAGAATTCTAAAGAAATAGAATATTTGATAATATTGAGTTTGTTGACCAAGAGCTATCAAATCTTCAAGTTCAGCCCACAAATATGGTCTACCCCAAGCATAGAATATGGTTACAACAAATTTTTCATTGAAAGCGACAACTTAATAAGAGAATCAAAGGACTTGGTTACATTTACCATCATAGGAAGTAACAAGATCCAAATCTAAGATTGATGGCCAAGATATACTACTCAACATAGAAATATATATATTTATAAGTACAATGAGTTTCAAAAATGTTATATCTACCATGCTTATGTTGATACAATGCTTTATGCCTAGTTTTTAAAACGGCATTCATGGTCCAAAAGGTCATATTGAGTTTTAAAAATACAACTATCTCAATAGATTATCCTTAAATCTCCATGGTTCCAATATTTCACAAAAGCTATTATGACAAGGTTTTGCAATTAGAACGTATGTTTCAAACCTCTAATTTGCTCAAGAACTATCACAGTTTGCAACCCAATATAAGGTTAATATCTCAACTCCTTGATTGTTTTTCAAATTATTTAATATTATTGTCGCAAGTTTGCATTCAACTGTATGATTTTATGAGTATCCAACTTAATAGGGTTGGCACTAAATTGGAGAACCTAGTAAAGAGAAAAGGAATAAATACCATAAAAACTCTTATTAATCATGGTATGGATTCATAAATTTGAAGGTGATAAGAACATGTTGAAAATCATTACCACACTAGAGAATAAAAACATTCTCAAAAGCAAATGTGGGTTGGGATGTGATAACATGAAAGAGAGCATTTTCTTTATAAGTTGGAATAATTAGGTAGTAGTGGCATGTCAAATATCAATTTCTCATGTTTCGATGGGTTTTCCTAGTAGTGCATGGCTTATTGGTTTAGGAATGACATTGTTATATTAAGCACTAGTTTTTCTAATTGAGAGATGAATTCTATCTGAGAGGAATATTTTTTCTTAAGTTAACTAAAAATCATTGCTATAATTAAGTGCTAAGTTTACTCCTATTGATTGCAGTAATGTATATAAATAATTTTCAAATGATGCTCAACATTATAGGGCCCTTAAACATTGCTTCATCCTAAAATATTCAGTCAACATTAATTGGTCCTTGGTCTTTGGAATTATAAGTGTTAGAATATTCATGGGATAAATAAAAATGGATAGAGATGTAGATAGGTTGTAAGCCTAAGCAATATTTATATGAAGAAAATCAAGTATTGGTCATGAAGGATTCAAGCCAATCTAAAATAAGAGCTAAAGTGGATGTTGCAGTGAAATTGTTGGTGGGAACCCAAGAGGAAGGGGAGATAAAATGTGAAAGCCTCACAAGAATTGGGTTACACGGTGCACTTATAAATCCCTTTATGGGTCAACTAATAAATGTAGGAATTTTGTGAACAAAGAAAATTTCACCAAGAAATATGCACTTTAACCAATTCATAAATTTCAACTCACTCCAATGAGATTGATCATAGGTCTGTCTCATAGAAATTTGAGTGTTAAGGCCAAAATAAAATATTTAGTAACCACTTGAAAATACTTCATTAAATTCTCCCACCAGTATGGTAGGCAAAAATTCTCCCACCAGTATGGTAGGCAAGTTCAAATAAATAGACAACGGAGACATACTTCAACAATAAATCAATACAAAACCCTTTATTAGTAAATCTATGGTATGCATACATGAAATTTCATTCATTTACATTGGATATATAATACCACCTTTGAAATTTGCATTCTCATCTAATTCATGCTAAATCAATACAAAAACCCTTCAATAGTACATGTATGGTATGCATACATGAAACTGAATTCATTAAAATTAGATATATAATAAAGCCTTTCAAATCTGCAGTCTCATCTAAGTCATGCTAAATACCTCATATAATATCAATATGGTACAACAAGTCCAATTAATCATAAGAAAGGACTCTCAATGAAACCCAAACCCTATCTTGGGCATCCACAATCAGTGCAACCCCTAACTAATAATAGCAAGCCCTATCAAGGAATCCGACCAAGCTACAAAATCCTCTTCAAGGAGATCAACATCAACATATAATGATCAAACCACTATCCAATCCCAATAACTCACATCGCACAAGCTTCACACACTCTTCACTTGCATCTCACAAACCAAGGAACCCTAGTACATGCATCCGTTGAGAATGATCATTGTTATAATAACAAATACTCATTATTTCAAGATCCTTCACATAGCTAGCATAACACTAACTAATAATCACTACAATGTTCTCTCTAAGAATGATACCTTACAAATACATTCAATAACTTGCATGGAATAAGTCAATAACAAATCCCCAAGTGGAGCATTACACTAAGCATGAATGGCACATGGGAAATTGCATGCTCATTTGGTTTTATCACTATCAAGCCCCAAGTGGAAATTGTGTATGCTAGCAAGCATACACAACAAAGTTTATTGACTGTGTATGCTTGCTAGCATACACAACAAGCATGCATACACAGCAATCATGCATACACAGCAAGCATGCATACACAGCAAGCATGCATACACAGATAAAGTGTAGGGATTTCGTTTCATACACATGAATCACTAACACACAACAAACCTGGATTTTTTTAAGGCTTTTATGACTATTGTTTATACTTTTGGAACCTTCCATAAAGCAAAAGGATATATCAAATTTGTATATTGTTATTCTAGGGAACACAATGCACTCAAAACCCCTCTAAATAGTTTGTAAATCAGAACTGAGTTCTCTTACCATGCCTTCTCATGCCCAAAATTGGAGCTTTAACCATCAAAATTGGACTAGAACTTACCAAATCTAGTTTTATGTTGTTATTAATCACCTTTTAAGACTGAAACATGCCCATAATTGTATTTCAACCCTTAGATTCAACCCATATTCAAAGGTTATGTCTTATTACTGCTAATTTATAGTAACTTTGTTCCCTTCTTTTCTTTCTTAGGTGAATCATAAAGATAGGTCTCCCAGGGAGATATATTTACCCCCTTTAGATCTCGGAATCCTCATCCCTAATGGGAAAAGTAAGCCTCGCTAGTCCCACCCACCTATAAGGGAATGATAAAGAAATTCCTCGCCATGAATCCTATTTTTATTAGTTGGATTCATCCAGTTTTGATAGGGAGGGAACTTCGTGTGAATACATTGGCGTTTTCACTCCTAAAAATAAGTAATTAAGATCCGAGTAGGATAGTAAGGTGACCATGACAATAGGTTGATCAGTAAAGGTAGGAGGCATCAGTTGATTTAGAGACCCAGATGCTTTATATTCGAAAATGACCCAAGATTAGAGGGACAAGGCGGTTTGATGGTGGAGAAATGCGTCGTATTTTCCAACGGAGCATTCCCATAAATCCAAAATCTATTTTTAATGATGTTGGTTTATGTTATGGTCACAACTCAACCTTAACAATATCATAACATTCACAACCAAACACTAACATGTCAACAAGGGTTACGACCCAACCTAGGATGGCTCAAACTGTCACAACCCAATCCTAGCAGCCTCAAAACAGTCACAAGCCATATCTAGCAACCTTCAAATAGTCACGACCTAGCTCTAATAATCATGTAACAACACTTAAGAAAACACCTACAACTTAATTGGATTGCTAATAACAAGCTAGAAACCATCCTCTATATCAGGCGAAGGCTCAATTAAACACCTAATTATTGTGCCCTTTGAATGAAACAATACAAGGCAGTGAATGAAAGCTTGGTAACTGACTTACCGGTCATTGGCCCTTCATATTCAGTGTAAAGGTTGTCTCCAAATCGACAACTATCTCCCTCTGTTTTCTTACTCATCGGAGGGCCGAAGGATGGACAAAATGTTGTAGAGAAATTTGTAGCTATCACCCTCTGTTTTCTTACTCATTGGAGGGCTGAAGGATGGAGAAAATGCGCAACAATATCCCTCTGTTTTCTTACTCGTCGAAGGGCCGAAGGATGGATTAAACCCGCAGCAATCTCCCTCTGTTTTCTTACTTTTCGGAGGTCTGAAGGATGCACAAAACGCTATAATGGCAATTTCTGTAGGCATGAGAGGTTATAAAATCGTCATGTTGGTGTCGATAATGGTAAATGTGTTTTATTAAGTTGATAATGGCCATAAAACCAATCTCAATCATTGAATGCCTTATTTAAAACAAATGTCTTGTCTTACCTTTATGTTGTTATCAATGATTTAATATGTGTACTTACCCATCTAATGTGCCATGTTGTTCGTTCATTGAAAATGCTCATTGTTTGGTATTGTATGGTTTTCTTATCTTGGTTTTGAAGTAAGGCAATTTTCACCACATGTTGATACTTCTATTATGAGGGAGATATGACAATGATGATGAAGATGATGATGAAAACAAGGACAATGATGATCATGATGATGATGACGATCACGACAACGACGACGACGATTATGCTGATGAAAACAAAGACGACGATGATGAAGATGGTGAAGTTGATGATGATGATGATAATGGAGATCGTGATGATGATGACGATGAAGATGATGATGATGAAGATGACGGTGATGAAGATGACGATGACGACGATGATGGTGATGATGAAGAAGATGATGATGAAGATGGTTATGTTGATGATGATGATGATGATGATGGTGATGATGATGGCGATGAAGATGATGATGAGCTGGAAGATGACAACGACGACGAAGATGATGAAGAAGATGGTGATGATGATGATGATGATGATGATGAAGATGATGATGATGATGATGATGATGATGATGGTGATGATGGTGATAATGATGACGATGAAGATGATGATGATGAATATGTCGATGATGATGATGATGGAAATGATGATGATCACCATCATCACCATCATCATCATCGTCTTCATCATCATGACCCTCATCATCATCGTCTTCATCATCATGACCCTCATCATCATCGTCATAATCACGACCCTCATCATCATCATCATTGTCTTCATCATCACGACCCTCATCATCATCATCATCGTCGTCGTCGTCGTCATCGTCTTCATCATCATCGTCTTCATCATCATGACCCTCATGATGATGATGATGATGATGGTAATGGCGATGATTACGACGATGACGATGATGATCACCATCATCACCATCATCTTCATTAGCATCATCATGTTGATCATTATGTTGTAGAAAAAAAATACCCGGAACAATCATCGACAACATTATGTGCTCCCTCTTTATTGACAACCATGGAGGAATGTTATTGTTGATAACAAAAATAGGCCACACCGTGTAAATGGATTTCATTTATGAAAATGGAGTAACACCATCTGCTGCCAAAGAAATCCTAAGATTACATGGTTCTTCTTTAAAGTGAGGCCACTTTTCCTCCATATCCCTAAAGGCAGAACCATCTGCAGGCATTCGAATAACATCATCTTGAATTCTGTTCATGGCATGGTAATCCATAAATTGCGCTAGGTTATTGCACCTGAACAGTCGTTGCAAACGTGGAATGATGGGAATATAACGAAGAACCTTATGAGGCACCTTTTTTGTTACTTGATCTGTTTGATATCTACTTATATGAAATTCTCAACATTCTGTTGCAAATTCATGCTGATTATAATATATAACATGGTCATCAGGGCATGCATGAATTGCTTCATAATGCATTCCAATCTCTTTCATGATGGAAGATAAATCTTGATATGTGCGAGGTAAAATATTTGATGGTGGTAACAAAAATTCAGCTATCAAGCTACATAAAAACAAAATAAAAATATAGTTAATGTAAAAATAAATAATATTAACGAACACACTTCATCCATATGATTATCAATAATGAGTTAACAATACAATTATTAGAGGAATACAGATAAACTTTAGCATGATGGTTTATATGTGATGGATTATTTTACATACCTTAGCATCCATGTGATTGATATGTTTGAAAGACCATTCATAACCTTCAAGTTCATTATCAACAATACAACAGAGAGAATATTTGTTTTGGAGCCTTCATAAAGGGGTTCATTTCCCTTATCGAGAAGAGATATATCATGAACATCATTAAAGTCATCAATATTTTCATTATCATCGCCATCAACATCATCGATTCTAACATTAAATGAATCATGGATCAATGTATTTGTACCATAATCTTCAACTACGTTCTCAATATGATCATCTTGTTCAATATGATCATTCACTTGTTCTCCATTAAACATAGACGCTCTATGATCCTGATCCAGAACTTGTTCTGAAAGCACTTCCTCTGGACGATATGCCATAGGATGTCTTTCCTGTATAAATACATGAAAACATCAATAGATATAATTTAATATAAGAAATATTAAAATAATACATACATTTACCAAAGCAAAGAATATAAAAAACTTTATAATGCTAAACCTACAAATGGACGATATTCATTCCCACTCTCGGCATGTCCATCTTCCCTGCAATGTTTTGTGGCTGTTGAAATCAATATTCTTCTCCTCTTAAATCCCTTGAATTGAGTACATGGAAAATAGCGCTTGCCATCACCCCTTCGTTTTGCTGCATCCCATAGTCTAGCAAGCAATTGTCGATTGTGTTCGTTTGGATCAGGAATATTTCGATTTGACATTTTGTCACAAACTTCATGAATGAATACTATCAACAATTTAAAAAAATCAAGTTCCATGCATCACAATTTTTTCAAACGAAGGTTTGTCAAAGAATAAAAAAATTCCCTCAAACTGTCTATAGAAGAATTTTTTTTTCCCGCAATCGCCCATTGAAGAATAAAACAATTCCTCAAACCGTCCGTCGAGGAGTAAATAATTTCCGCAAACCATCCGTCGCTTCTATAGAAAACACGTCAGAATGTTTAAAAATGTTTATATTTATAATTCGCCAGTCGTCGAATATCCGACGATATGAACCTAGTTACCGTTGGAAATATGGGTTTAAACTATTTGAAATATGTCTTTATATTATTTCAAAAAATAGCCCAAGAATGTCGAAAATCCGACGACTCATCCTCCAAGTGTCGTCGAAATTTCGACACGCTATTGTCGGATATCCGACGACTCATCCTCCAAGTGTCGTTGAAAATTCGACACGCATCTGTTGCTAATTCGACACACATCCATCGCATATCCGATGACATAGTGTTGCAAAGTGTTGTCGAAAAAACTACACTAAGGACGTGGAAAATTCGACGATGATTAAAGAAATCAAAAGGTACAATACTTTTCATCATTGCAAACCAACAAAAATGTACTTTACGGCGGATGACATCGGATTCTGTCGTCATATTTTGGGTTCAAATCCTGTTGTGTCTCGGGGGGCACCAAAACATCACCTAGAGTCTTCGACCATGAAGGAATCCTAGAGTCCATCTTGAGATGGCTAAGGAACATATTTAAAGTCCGTCGTTTGATTGACATAAACGATATTTCCTTGGGGGCTTCGTGTGCCTACATTAGCTAGCTTGTTAGCTAGGCCATTATTCTACCCAAGAATATAAAAAAAAGAACTTGAGGTGGAGAGTTGAGGAGGCGGATCCTATCATAGATTCTTTTACAACTAGCGGAGCCCTTTCTATAGTCTTTTCTCATTTCCCGAATAACTTGTCTTGAGTTTCCAAAGACCATTAAATTTGGAATGGGTTTCCCAGCAGTTAGGTCCAGCCTGTGGAGAAGAGATAACTATTCTAATTCATTGTTTGTTTGGATTTCGAGACCCCCAAAAACCGAATTTACTATATTTCCGCTGGGATCAAATATAATCCCCTCACCTACCTCCCCTAAGATTTAATTTTGAAATTTCTATAAATAATGCTTTAAAATATTATTTATATGTATAAATTTATAAATAATTAAAATATCTATTAAATTGTTATTACTTATAAATCTGAGTTTATAAATAATTAAAATATATATTAAATTGAATTTACTTAACTAATCATAATTAGTTTTATTTTTATTTTATTATATATTAATTTAATTAATGTAGTTAATATATGAGTATTCACATTTTCGAAATTATAAACTTTGTAATATTAAAGTTTTATAAATAATGATTCAAACTTTTAATTATAAGTTTTAATTTATAATTCAAACTTTTTGTATAGATAAAATATAATTTAATTTTTATTAACTAATATATTAGTTAATGTAGTTAATATTGTAGTTTTTTATGTTTTTGAACTTTTAAATTTACAGTTGAAAAGAATTTTAGGTTTTTGTTTGTTTCAAGTTGTGGTTCAAACAAAAATATTGTAAATGGGTATTTTTATTAAAATTGTATTGTGTAATTATTTCGTTTGTGAATTTATCTAATTTCTTAGTCCTTTTGTGACTTGGTATTTTCTAACTAAATAAAGGAAGGGTGATATAAATGTACATCAAGTTTTCTTTCTTAATATATCTCATTTAGCTTCATTTAATAAAATGTCATTTGTTGAAATGAATGAATCAATTAATATATTTGAATATAATCGTCAATGCCTCATCTCACATGGTGCAACATTTTCAATTGTGTTGTGTCATGGATTTGCCACAAGTTTATTGGACCTTTACAACTAATTTACCATTCAATTGTGTTAAATTTGCCTTGTTACAAATTTGGTCAATCAATTGCTTTCATTTTTGTGAATGATAATTTTGTGACCTCTTGTCATTGGAAAAATACATCCCTTTGTTTTTCAATTTTTGGAATCAAGGTATAAGGTGCTATATGAAGAGGTATGCGTAATTTGTTTCATGCATTATGTATAAATTGTTCTATTTATGAGTACAAACAACTTGAGAAAGCTTCTTAAAAGTGTTAGTTTAGCACTTCTGAAGAGTTAAAGGCATGCCTTGCTCGATCTCCCTCCTCACACATCTCCTTAAGTTTGTCCATGTATTGTGGACCTAGTTCCCAGTCACAAACCATGGTTAGGATCAATTCTCCTGAGATACCCTTACATTCATGGCTATCCTAAATAGTTCATATTTATCCAAATTCATCAATGATCCTATCTAGCATAAACCTACATGGGTCAATATGCCAGCTAAGTTACCTTTAGAAATCCCTAAATTTGAAGGTAAGTAAGGCGATGATCCCACTAACCATTTTATGATATTCCACTTATGGTGTTCATACGACATAAGTATTGAAGACATCATCCAACTTTGACATTTCCAAAGGACTCTAATAGGGACAACCACCAAATGGTATGCCAATTTACCTATAGCCATGTATTGCACCTTTGAGTCCATCACCACTATTCTCACGTGTTTTGAACACCTTGTTCTCCATGACCTTGGGTTAGAAATTCTCTCTAAATTCAAACAAAATTCTTGCACATTGCAAATGATAGCCACAAATGGTGCCACCAATGCATGTTTTTAAAAGTCAAAATACAATCGAAATTCTTATTTGATTGATTTCTCAAATCACTCCTACCTACTATTACCAAGGATGTATACACCATTATGTTGACAATTGAAGAAGAGCTCTCTTAAAATATCAACAATTTGATCTAATATATGCCTAGTCATAGTATCTTTAGATGGTCATCTCTGATGCTCCCCAACATAGGTCTATGTAGCAATGTACCCCAAGTAATCTCCCTATATTTCCAGTGTTGTTATTTCCATTACCCATCATAATACCAAGATAAACCCCCATGAGTCCTACCCTTCAACTCAGACATATAGTGGACCGCACCCACCAACAGTAGTAGATTTCCCAAAGAACCCCTAACCTACCAAACAATTATCCTAGTTATGGACCACACAATCCTACCTTTCCCAAAATGAGCATGTAGGATATTACCTCTTACCATCCCCCCATTTGCATATATTACAATTATAGAAATTGGTCGAGTAGTACCATTACTCCATATGGGACACCAACCCCCTATGGAGCACCCCCATCCCTTAACCCATATTATTATTTTCTACTTTTCCACCAAGGATATTGGCTAATCCAAACTACTGACCACATGCAAGGTCAATATTATTCAACCCTCTTTAGCTCAATTAGTTTAATCATTTTAACAATTGAATGAAATAAATGCTCCTAATCCACTTAATAAAGGAAAGAAATTGCAGAAGAAAAACAACATAAATTTCCCAAAGGGAAAGGGGTCAATCCCCTTAACCAACCAAATCAAAATGACGGAAACTAGAAGCACAACAATAGTAATAACAAACAACCCTATAAAGGAAGAAATAATAAACTTTGAGCCATTTTTCTTGCATAATTTGTGGTGAGTATGGTCATTACACCCGCCATTTCCCCAAAATCACCAATTGTATATTGATGTTGGAAACACATGATCAATTTGGCACAAACTCCTGCAAGGAAATAGTATTGTCCAACCACAAGAAGTAGTTTTTCAAAACGCCTCCCTAAACAAGGGGCCATATCTCACCCATAGGAAGTATGGAAACCCACTAGCACCCTCATAGTTCAGGAGTCATCCTACCAAAAACTATACATGAAATAATCATAACTTATTTTTGAAAACTACAACTTAGCTTATGGAATTCCAAAATGCACTCCCACATAGTGAGAGGATTCCTTAACTTCCACCAGTGGTTTCCTTTAGATTCCATGCTCTAATAGTATCCATACAATATGTGAACCCAATACGCCTCTATAATTTAAGACTCATAACTCCCATATGTGAGTTGCTCATAGTTACAACATCATGGATGATTTAGTCCAATCGGCTACTTCCATGTCTATGATTGAGGTCCTCTGGGATTGTCCTTCCCAAAACAAGGTGCTATTGTTAGCATTAGGTTCCATAGAATTATTTGATTCATTCATGATGACCTTGAACTTATACCATGATGAACCTAGGTTCCCTTCATCTATTGCATTCCAAATACTCATCATAATTAAGAATATCATCATTCATAGATGTATTTTTGATAAGGATGATTCTTCTTGTGTTATGTCCACCATAGTTTGGAAAAGACTAGGATCCCTTGATCTCATACAATCCATAATTACCCTTCATTACTATTATGGTCATCCATTTCAACCACTGGCATTTACCAAAATGACCCTAGTGATCCAAGGAAAAAGATGGATATCCTTGATGTAGAATTCATTGATTCCCAACTCGATCATAACATCCTCCTTGGTCATAGTTATATGTACACCATGATAGAAGTTACCTCCTTAGTCTTCCATACCATGGTGTTTCCCCACAATAGGACTTTCATTAGTCTTGATCAACTTACATACTATGAGCCTCACCCAATTGGAAACCTTGACAACATACCACCAACAATTGACACTAATAAAGAGTACCTTCTTACTATGAGATAGGCCTAAGAGTCTACAAAGATTCCTTGTTTCTAGGAGAATATTAAGGACCACTACTTGTCTTTGGTATCACACCACCAAATGATTCCCTCATGTGTACCATATTTTCCTCCATTTATAAACCATTCTTAAATGTTTCAACTTTTATGTCATCATCACTAATAAGAAATATCCCTCCTTAAGACTCACTCATTCCCCCCACCCCCCCTATATGAAGGGAAAAATGGTCATGTCCACCCTCACCTTACCAAGACTCACCCTTGGAATACCCATATGGTTCTCAATACCTAGAAGTAATCCCAACACTTATGCTCATATCAACTACACGTCAATTTCTCCCACTAATACCTCATCTTTTGAGGTCCCATGGTCTTCTTCATCAATCATGTTAGGATTGTCAACACCAACTAGGGGAATGAAGATAGAAATGATGAGCACTACATCTCTCTAAATTTTCCCCACATTTAGGGTCCCCCTCTATATGCTTTATGTAGTATGTAATCTTACCCCACTAACCTATGCCCAACCTTGCGTAAGCTAAGTAACCTTTTACTCTAGGTTATTGGACAATTATTCATTCCCATGTCCAATGGTTAGAGAAAACCAATTTAACCATCTTGAGTATATAAGGAAGTATCATAATTCCCAAATACGTATGCACAATTTATCGTTGACTATGATTAAATCACTCATCCCCCCAGAAGGAGATTCCTGCCCCATCAAACGATACTACCAGATATGTTGATATGTATTATATGTCATCATCAATTTAATCCAGGATGTTTGACCATTCATCATTTATATTTGACATTGACATAAACACACCATCTATGTGCCAATCCATTTTAATCCCATGGAATTAGACATGCTCCTCATATATTATCTCAACCTTTGTGGGTTTCTATAGACACTTGATTCATACCACACCTATGACTTAGCCTACATGGGTGCCACCAACTCTACTAAACATCTACCCCAATAACTTCCTTGATTTCCTCTTCCACTCTTATGAGGACATCACAGACGAAATGACAAGTCCTTAAAATCCATGGGATGACATGCATTACCATTCCTACATTTTACATCATGAGACCTTTAAAGCCACCAAAATGGCCAATCATTGTGTTGTCAAAACCAAATAATGTACTCCTCTTGACCATATTTCCTGGTTTTAAAATCTCATCCATTAGTTTAATGCCTCTAGAGAAGGAAATATGGATAACATTTCACCTACCATTAAGGTGGCTATTTATGTCACATTTCGTGTCACCAAAAACATATTACTTGGAGCATATTGTTCACCATGCGAAATTTATTCTTACAATGCATTGTGTCAAGACATTTGAGGCATATTTTCCTAGACATATTTATAAATTATAGGACTTGACCCTACCATAGTCGAACATCATATTGACACATGGTTAGATGCCTCTTTGATACAATAGAAAAAATGCTCTTTACATCCATATAAAGAATCCCCTTTTAAATAAGAAATAAAGAAACTCATTCAGGATGGGTTTACCCATTGCGTGACACATCATGGATATCCAATCCCATCCTTGTTAAAAAAAATAGGGAACTATTCATGTGTTCAACTATTTTAGTGACCTAAATCAAGGTTGTCCCAAAGACAACTTCCCTACCCTGTTCATTGACCAAGTTGTCGATGCTTATTCCAAACATGAATCCTTCAACATGGTTCCCTCCATTTTGTCCCACTAGAAACTTCACTCATACACCATTTTTCAACTATTTCCTCAAGTACAATCACCCATTTTCAATACCATTCTCAATGTTGGATTTCTTTTCATGAAAACTATTATGTTTTGTTATTTGTTTAATGTGTGCAATATTTTGACTAAACAAATTTATTTCATCCACATGCTCACTAGTCCACATTTTACAGTATATCCACTCACCCTAACATATAGGATCATATTACCTCTATCTACCTTTGATATATCTATTCTTTCATCGTATCTCCCTAATGCTATTTTACTTCAACAAATCACATTAAACCCCCCCACTAAATCATGGCTGTGTTTGGCATTAGCATTCCAAATTCATGGGTTGTTCCTTTATTATATATATTTTTACTATGGAACCCATGTTATTTTATCCCTTAGGATGAAGATTTCGTTATCCCAAACATATTATCAAATAATCTACATAAATTTTTCTTGATTAATTTGTTAGACATACCTTCTAGACTCATAAGCATATTCTTATTACAGTTATGATTTCACACATGACCTATCATCCCCATCATGATCAACATACCATTGGTTTTGACAATTCCACCACCTCAAAAGCCCCTGAGAAGACCCAATTGGGATCCACATCGATTCTTGCAATACCATCAATGACATGTCCTCCCTGTAGGAACACCTTGTGTTGATACCGGTTTTGTCACTATTTTCGGTTGGTTTACTCTTTTGACATCTACTTTGTCACTGTTTTGACATATTCATGTCATACAACTTATCATTTAGGCCCAGGTACGAATACATTTGGGATTTATGCAAATTCTGGTTTATTCTTATTATTTCACGATTTTACTAATCAATTCGATGATATTTGGAAATATATTTAATATATGAAAATGTTTTACAGGTCATAGTCTTTACATGAGCTAATATTGGACACGCACTCACGCTAGATATGCGTCGAGCACAACTAGATTTCCATTCATCCTGTTGATCAAACCGCGCACTGTTTGTTGGCATATTCCCAAATGTTAAAGTGTAGAATGGTTTATAGTTGCTTTGTTGTCCACGCGTCTGGATGTTTGGATGACCCTCGCTCTAGAAGGCTCGCAATCCTACCTTCTCTATTCAACACCATGACTCATGCCCATCTCAGCAAGAAACTATATGCCCTAGCCCACCTGAGTAGAACCGCCACGCACAAGAGCAGGAGGATGACCGTGCATTGTCATATGGTTGTTTGTTTGTAATAATGGTTGACTATTTTAGGAGCGGTCGACCACTGAAATGGTCAACCTGCTCATCCTTGTAAATTTTATATGTAGCTACCTCCAAGCGAGAGCATAGTTAGCTATCATGTTAATCAGTCGACTTTAGAAGAGAAAATCTGTAACACTGTTCTGAATTTTAATATAAGTTATATTTTTTCTGTTCATACATGTTCCTGTCTCTGTGAGTGATTGATTGAAGCACAACCCTGATTGCTGAGAGGGCCCCTTAACAACTAGTGGTCTCCATTTCTGTGTGTATTTTCGTTATTTCCTTTCTTTCAATTAGTATAGTTTCATTTCCAGTTTTCTTATGTAATTTGGTTTCCTGTAATCGTTTATTTCATTAACTCCTGTAGCATGTGTTTTATTGTGAGTATCACTTTGCTTTTAATATAGTTTCATTTCCATAATTAAATAAACAGTTGCGCGCATAGTCTATCTCTAGTTTTCTTTCCAGTCTTTTTATAGATTATTGTTTAATTTCATGTTGATAGTTACATAGATATGAACTTAGATTCAATTTACAGTAGGCTTAGTTATGTTAACTCTTGTTTTGCTATAAATTTACTTTGGCTACACTTTAGTTTGTTTTATAATGCAATAGACAATAGTTTCTTTATAATCATGAATTAGCATAAGTCTTTTCGTTGTTAGTTCGATTATTGAATAAGTATGCTTACTGTCCTTTATACATCTTGTTTTCATATGCACAAAATCAACTGATAATTAGATCATTTAGGCCATTTTTCACTGTTTTATTTATACAGACTGTCATTCATACTGCCTATTCATCTTGTCATTGAGACCATCCGTTCAGTCTGTTATCCAGCCCTTCGTTCAACCTTTAATATTCCCATTTTTGTTTTAAGCCTGTTTAAAGGTTCAGTTTCTTTGGATTTTGAATTCTGTTCTGTTTTGGTAATTAAGTAATGGTTATATTTACCATTAGGACCTTATATTAGATTATTCAAAGTATTTATCAAGTTCCATCCTTATCTTTCACCTCCTCTTACCTTAGTATGATTTGAATTATGCTTTGTTCTATTTCTTTTGTTTATGATTTCCTCACTGATTATTGTTATAACGTTTGATAATTATATCTCTAGTCTAGTTTATCTTTGTGTATATTGAGTTTAGGGTTAGATATATTAATTTATAGAGAAACATACTAGTACTTTGTAAATTGATCGTAGAAATAGGACCTGTTTCCTTCACTGTGTGGTTACTGAAAATAATTGTAGAATATGATTTAGAAGATCTTTCTTAATCAAGTTTTATTTATCAAGTTTTCTACTTGCTTCCTTATTAAGTTTTCTACTTACTTCTTTCATTAAGTTTTTTTACTTGTTTATAAGTTAGATTTCCCTTACATTCATTTCATATAAGAATTGTTTATTTATAAAAGTAATCCTTAAAAAGAATCTTGTTTCTTAATTAATAGATTAGTTGTTCATAACATCTTTCTTAGATAAGAGTCATTTTCTTATGGAAGAAATAACCATGTTTACCATCACCTGTAATTGGACATTCCTTAGTTTGCACATATTTGTAGAAGTTAAATTATATTTAATCCCATTTAGTTTCCTTACTTCTTTTGAAAGCCATTTTAACACTACTCCTTCTCCAGTTCCGATCACAATGAATGCATATCCTCAGAATCCTCAAGGAGAGTGGAACTAGATAGTTTAGGCTAACCATTATGTACATTTGTTAGTTGCATGTATAGTTTAATTGTTGAAGTTCTTAAAATATATCCAGTTGATGTAATCTTGTTTCCAATATTATAATTCGTTGTATAGTTAGTTTTTGAAGTTGTATGAAGCTTTCTAATTCTTAGATTAAGAAGTGGAATAGTTAATTAATAGGTACTTTACTTTCTTAGAGTAGTATTCTTTATATCTTTACCTTTCAATATTTGTTTATAGAGTAGAGTAGTATAGGTTGATACTGCTCTAGTCTAATACTATGTTCCGGTTTAATGACCTTAATAGTTGAATTTCTAGGAGTTTGACTCGGTTTTTCATTTTGAAAGATATTTCTATCTTTTATTTGTTAAAATATTTCCACGACACCCTAGGAACCCCTCTACCTTCGCATATACTTTGCGTCAACTCTAAGTTTACCAAACTCGGTCGATAATTAAATATTTGGTGAATTAATTAAGACATTATAATACCCAACATTTTTGGTGCCGTTGCTGGGGAGTTGTTCAGTAAGGTAGAATAAGTAGAATCCACTTATGAAGTTTAGCAATAGGCTGGTGGTGGGGGAGTGGTAAGACGAGAGGTAAGAACTTGTGCATCTGTTATAACAGGCACCCCCAAATCCAACAGTCATAGTAGTATTGTAGGTTTTCTTTTTAGTTTAGCTTTTCATGAACAGACCTAGAGATTCAATGGGTAGATACATTAGAACTAGTTCCCAAAACCTTGTTAAAATTCCTACTGACTTTTACGGGGGATGAAATACCCCAACTGGTAACTCAGCAGAAAGGTATTGAAGAACCCACATAGGAAGTAGTTCTACTTGGAAACCTAAAGAATTTATAAGAGAAACCATAGACAATGAAGAAATCATGGTGGGAATTCCTAAGGATCCCATTGCCAAAGAAATTCAAGAGGTCCAACCTTTGGAAACCCTCAACCCTCCACTAGTGCAGAAACCTAATGATACAACTTTCTTGTTAGTAGGGGATCCTAACTTTGTTGATTTCATTGATCCTGCCCAGGTACAAGCCCTCTTTGGTGGCTCAACAAATATAGTTATTTCACAAATAGAAACCTCCACAGTAGTACTTACCATCCATATAGAATCTAATAAAAACATAGTTGATCGTAGGAAGATCTCCCTCGAAAAAGAACATTGGGATGCCCCATTATCAACTAGAAAGGATCCTCCTAGGTACACACTCTTTAGGAATCAAACCTACATGGAGATACGGGGAGAGAATGAAGATCATTACGAGGTTAGAAATGATGAAGGAGAAGGAGAAAATCGAATTGAAACTACCTTCAGGCTCCCTATTTTAGACACTGCACAGGATGTAAACATGAAGAACATCCCTCCTTCCTCCTTACCCACTTTCTGGGAAAAAAGTAATGAAGACACAGACACATTTTTGTTCGCATTTGACATCCTCTGTAGAATTTATAACTATCTACAAGATGCTAAAAAATTAAAACTTTTTCCTACTACACTAAAAGACTCTTATTTAAGATGGTTCATGGGATTATGAGAATCTAGTATCAGGACTTGGGAAGATATGAAAACTACATTCTTGTAGAAATACCAAGAGTATTGAAAACCAAGAGACTCTCGAAACGATAGATTTAAAATACATCAACTCGAAGATGAGAGCTTGGAATATTATCTCGAAATATTTATCTATACATTACACAAATCTAAACATAATGACCTTTGAGAAGATGCAGTACGAACACTCTTCCTTAAAGGGATCTCAGAAGACCTGGTAGAAAGCATTAATCTCATGGCATCTGGCAATGTCTCCCACAAATCTTTCGCACAAATTTGGGAGATGTGTCGAAATTACTCTAGAAGTAGGGGGAAAGTTTGGAGAAATCTTTGAGAACCTTATAATAGAAATATAAAAGGAATACTCCCAATTTAGGAGGAGTTACAAGAATGGAATTAGGGAACCTATTAGAAAATTTCAAAACTGATATATTAGGAGCAATGGGTTCTCAACTAGATGCTTTACAAGCCAAGAAAAGGAAAGAGGAAGAACGTGCAACAATGAGCATTTTCTGTCAAAGATGCAGAACTAAACATCCCCAATAGGAATTTCCATTAAACAACATCTCCATATGTCATATCTGTATGGAGGATCATCCAATAGATGATTTCCCATCGTTACCAGGGTTACAAGCCATATACGAGAGTGGGGATGTTGGTGAAACATCTAGGAGGCCTCCTTGGCAACCAAGGGACCTTCCACCATATTAGAATTTGTCACCACATCCCCCACTTTATTACCAACCCTACCAACCAGTACCTCAACAGTGGAACACTACGAATTGGCATCATTGGCAACCCTAGTATCCTCCCCCTCCTCATTTTACTCAGCATCAGTATTGGCCACAAGGGTGGAGGGGAAATTCCTAACCCCAGTCACTGCCTGTCTCTACTCATCCTTATCCTCAACATTCAGCCAATACCCAACAATTGTTACCAGGATGTGTGCCTCCAGTTCCCCTTATTACACAATAACCTCATCATTTCTAGAATACAAACCCTCCACGACCTACCTTGTTACCCACAAAACCGATACCTAACCCGAATAATAAGCCATATCAAGCTCTTAATAGCATTGAGTTGCAAACTCTTCCATCCTATGTTATTTAGACTGTACCCATACATGAGATACAATTACGATCTGGAAGAGTTTTGGATGACAGACCCAAGTCATCAATCATCATTCGTGAAGATAATGACGAAGAAGATCCCGATGAAGTCATGAATAATGCTATTTTGCAGGATGCGACAAAAATTCTAGTGCATACCCATCCTCAGTAAGAACCAACTCAAGAACGAAGAATCTCTCCATTTCTAGAACAATTAGCAATCGAAAAACCTGTAATCCATCCTGAGTACGATATTCTAAATGAATTAAAAAATGTTTTTGTCAAGATTCATCTATTACAAGCTATTAAGGATATACCAATTTACAGTAAAGTAATAAAGGAACTCCGCATTAAGAAACCAGGAAGGAAACAAAAGGACCCCCCCACTATTCATGTTATAAGTGAAATGTCTGAATGCATGACTGACCAATCTAGAATTGCAAAGTATACAAACCCAGGAAGCCTAGTAGTGACTGTTATTGTAAATAATACCACCATAGAAAATACACTTATCGATTTAGGATCTACCATTAATATGATGATCACTGTAGTTTTAGAAGTTTTACAGTTGGGACAATTTCTTCAACCAACCCCCTCAATTATGGAACTAGAAGACTGTATTACGGTGAAACCTACTGGGGTTTTGGATGACATTGTTGTGTCAGTGGCCTCATGGGAATATCTTGTTGATTTCATAGTAGTAGAATCAAAGGATCCTTCTCAAGGACATCCTATTATATTGGGAAGACCATGGCTGGCTACTGCCAACGCCTTCATAGGATGTAGGGACGGGGAAATGACCATTTCTAATGGGTTGTCCACAAAAAAACTGGCTTTATACCCCCCATCACAACCAACCTTGTGGTGGTTAGATTTCCCCTTTGGGGATGAAAATATTGAAGATCTCTTCTTCCCTAGTGACTACTCCTGGGAACTCTAGGAGTTGACTACTGAGAATGTGTTAAACCAATTTATCTCTTCATCAACTTATATAGATTTTCCTTAGTCTTTTGCTCAATTCGATCAAATTTTTGGAGATGAGTTTCAAAAAACATGGCACTCTCCACATTATTAGAAACACTATGTGTCTTTGCAATTGAAGAGCACATAGGGTCTTATACCGTGCTTTGTGAAGTTAGCCCTGGGAAATTTTTACAGATAAATGTAGGGTTAACCGAGAGTCAACAAGAACAATTGCTTAAGGTCCTTAAAATCCAATCCGGAGCATTTGCATGGGAATACATTGACATGAAAGGTATACACCCTGACATTTGTATTCACCATATTTACATGGATGGAAATGTATCTCCTATAAGGCAACCTCAGAGGAGGATGAACCTTGCTTTGAAAGACATAGTTAAAGAAGAGTTACAAAAACTCCTCAATGCTGGTTTCATTTACCCAATTTCAGATAGTAAATGGGTATCTCCTCTAGTGGTAGTCCCAAATAAAGTCATAGGGAAATCGCGTATTTGTGTTTATTTCAGAGAACTAAGTAAAGCCACGCTTAAGCACTACTTTCCTTTGCACTTCATTGACCAAGTTCTAGATACCTTGTATGACAAACAATTTTTTTCTTTTCTCGACGGATATAGTGGATTTTGATAGCACCCGAGGATTAGGATAAGACCACTTTTACATTTCCATGGGGGACATATGCCTATATAGTTTTTCCATTTGGCTTATGTAATGCACCTGCCACTTTTTAGTGTGCAATTTTAGGAATTTTTGCTGATCTTATACAGGACTATGTAGAAGTGTATATGGATGATTTTACATCCCATGGTAATAACTTTCAAGAATCCCTCGATAATATTGAAAAAGTCTTGATCCGATGTCAGGAAACAAATCTAGCCCTAAGTCATGAAAAATGTAAAATGCTATTAACAGAAGGCATAGTTTTTGGGCATGATGTTTCCTCACAAGGGATCAAGGTATATCTTACTAAAATAGAAGTAATTGTTGGTCTCCCCTCTCCAAAAACTCAAAAAGAGGTAAGGATATTTCTTGGTCATGCGGGCTATTATTGTCGTTTTATTGAAAATTTTACCAAAATCGCTGCACCAATGTTTAAGCTGCTTACAAAGGATGTAGAATTCCAATGGACTGAATCTTGTCAAAGTGTTTTTGAAGTCTTAAAATATAAATTATCAGTGGCACCAATACTTAGGGGTATCGACTGGTCCCTTCCTTTTCATATATCCACTGATACGACCATAGGAGGAGTCCTAGGCCAAAAACAAGGCCAATCATCTTATGCCATTTACTTTGTTAGATTGAATTTGGCTCCTGTCAAACTGAATTTCAATGTCACTGAAAAAGAATTCTTGGCAGTAGTCTATGATATTAATAAATTTTGTCATTATATCACAGGCTATGAATTTTTTGTGCACACAGACCATTTTGCCATCATATTTTTGATGAATAAACCAATTACCAATGGTAGAGTGACCCGATGGCTCCTTCTATTACAAGAATTTAATATCACTGTTGTCGATTGACCTGGAAGATAAAAATTGGTAGCAGATTTCCTCTCTTGTATTCAACATGATGATGGTGCTAAACCAGTGGATGATACTTTCCCAGAGGAACATCTATTTGTTGTGTCTATTCAAACCCCTTGGTTTACCGACATTGCTAATTATTTGGCAACGAGGAAGTTACCAAACCACTTGTCTCCTTATGAGAAATGTTGAATTGTCATCCAGAGTTCTAGTTATTCTTAGGTTGATAATTACCTCTTCTATACCATCCCAGATATTATTATTAGACGACGTGTACGGGAGGACCAGATGACAGAAATCCTCTGTGCATGCCATGATGTGCCATGTGGAGGACACTTTTCTGACAAGCAGACAACATACAAAGTACTGCATTTTGGTTATTACCGGCCAAACATTTTTAAGGATGCTGCCAGATATGTTAGAGGATGTGATAGTTGCCAAAGAATGGGTAGACCTACGTCATCAGACAATATTCCTTTACAGCCTTAGGTCATGATTGAGCCTTTTGAGAAGTGGGCTCTTGATTTTGTAGAACCAATTTCTCCCATGTCCCGTAAAAAGAAGTATATCATGGTTTGCACAGATTATGTCACCAAATGGGTAGAAGCTAAAGCTTTGTTCCGAGCTATAGAGAAATCTGTGTAGAATTTATAAATGAAGAGATATTCACTCGATTTGGTGTATCAAGAGAAATTTTCATAGACCAAGTTTCTTAGTTCACTTCTAAATTAATGAAAGAAATTACTACGAAGTATGGCATCCGAAATTGCAAGTATTCACCTTATCACCCCCAGGCTAATGGATAGGTAGAATCAACCAACAAGGTATTGGAAGCTATCTTAACCAAAACCATTCACTTACATCATAAGGATTGGGCATATAGACTCCCAGAGGCCTTGTGGGACTATATGATAACATGGAGAAACACTACTGGACATACCCCCTATGAGCTAGTATATGGAAAGAAAGTCCTTTTACCTATCGAGTTCCAAGTTAATACCTTTCGTATGGCCGCACAGTTAGGAATGGATTTGGACGAGGCACAGAAACACCGAGTTTTACAGATTAATGAGTTAGATGAGGTTATACAGGACGCACTCCAAAGAATAATGTTAATACAGAATCAACAGAATAAATGGCATGATAAATTTATTAAGCAAAATAAATTTAATAATGGGGATTGGGAATTACTATTTGAATCAAGGTTGGGAAAATTAACTACCCGTTGGATGAGTCCATATGAAGTAGTTACAACTTTCAATAATGGGTCAGTAGAAATTAAGACAGTTGATGGTTCACAAATTTCCTTTGTAGTAAATGGACACAGACTTAGAATTTACCACCAACCAATATCTAAACAAGATTTCATGCAAAATGTCTTGTAGCAGAAGGAGATGGAACTGGTTGAAGGGGAAATTATTCCTCCTCCTCCTGATCCTTAAATTTATTCTAGGTTATCATTACTTGTATATATGTAAATATGTTTGTGTTCATTTGAATAAATAAGAGTCATTTCTAACAAATTAACTTCATTTATATAGAGTATTCATTCCCATGATCACCCGTTGCAGTTTTGTCAATTAAAATAGGAAGACTCTTTTCCTTTTTCTATTTTTTATGAATTTTATAGATGCTTTTGTTATGAATAAATATGAATCATCTAACAAGTGAATTTGCAGTTTGATTACAAATAATTTATCTCTATAAGCATCTCATGAGATATTATTTGAAAAGGGAAGTGCACTAAAAGACTCATAATGTATCTTAACTCTTTTTGGGTACTTTCGAAAATTGAAGTTTATAGTAAAGAATTCTTTGTATATCATTCCTAACCATTTTCTCTATGATTCGTTATGATTTTATATATGGTATTTTGATTCAGACATGTACATTTCTGATTTATTGGAACATTTACTTGAAATACCTACTCTAATCATCATGTTGTTCAGATTCTCATCTTACATCTATGGACTACTAGTTCATCCTATACTTATTACCAAAACTTGTCTCTTAAGTATTTTTGTGGTAACTCGAGAGTAAGTGGAATTTCTGCATGTGGGGAACATTATTAATATTTTATGAAGGAGATAGACTGAGAGGTCAAGGGACAACTTTAAGTTATTCTCTTTTGACATTATCTATGGTTTTGGCCATTATAAAATTTACTTATAAGGTTTTCTCTAGAAAGTTGAATTATGTGTTTAGCAGGCTTAACACGCTCTAGTACCGATCAAATTCCATATATTGAAAATCATTATACAAGGCAAACCCGCCAGGGTAATGAATAGGCATGCTAGCAACGGGTCAATGCTAAGTAACATATTAAAACAAGGGAGCTTGGTAAATGCAAGTAAACCCGTCGGGGTACTGAACAAGCTCGCTGGTAGTGGGGCTATGCTTGCATGGTACCAAGATAAACCCGTCGGGGTATTGAACAGGCCTGCTGGTAGTGGGGCAATATCAGGTAAAAGAGATCTGGTTAATGCACCACTATGCACATGGTTCGTCGAAAATGATATTATTAAAAAAAAACCAAAATATATAAATACATGTTTAGGCCAATTGTTTGTGATGTTATTAGAGAATGGCTGTAAGTTGGGCTTGGACCCGACCATCTAATTCAACCAATACCTAGGATATGATTATCCTAGAAATGTGACCCATTGCTATAAAATCTCACAAACTCCATAGGGTAAACTCAAAATATTCTTGAGATGACAAGAAATCCTTACAATCAAGCATGGATGACTAGTTTTTCCTATGGCATTTTTTTGAGTTATACTATCATTATTCACCTGGTTTTCTGAAGCACCATTATTTTTTTGATGAATGTACATATCTGAATCATTTCCATTTATTAGTTAGTCTTTATTTTTCTTGCAAAAATAATAATAGCATGATAGAACTCTATATTAAACTATTTTGAAATTACTTAGTTTTTCTCACATGGCTTGAGGACACACCATATTTTTGGTTTGGGGGGAAGATTATATTGTCTTTATTTTTCTGATTATTCATAAAAGGTTCATCTATCTTTGAAAAACGAAAAGTGTTTTCAGGATGATGCAAGCAGCGGGACTTGGTCCTAATCTTGGATGAATAAGGAATAACGCAATTGAATATTCAATAGAGTTGTTGTATATGATCCTCTTGTGGGCTGGGAGCCTAGAAAAAATCACTACATGATTAGAAACAACACGATGCAGTGAAGCATATTTTTACAGAAAATCCATATGAAGGATCATATGTAGGACCATATGAAGGGTCGAATGCTGGTATGAATGGAATGCCAAATGGCGATCTGAATAGAAAACCATCATATTATAGCACTAATGGCTAAGTGTGTTAAGGTGTTAGCTTAATTTTGTTTTTGGGAAAAAAGTTAAGTTAGCTGAGCTATACCCATAATTTATAAGTCACATCCACATGCTTGTAAGAGAATTATGAATTTATTAAGACTAATTTCGACCTATGATTTTGTACGATTTTGACATAATACGATCTTGTTTAAACCCCATATGGATGTGATATGACCTTAAGATCTTTTCAGTTATCATTTTACTACCATTACACTTATCCTATTATCCAATTACACATGTAAACCATCAAGTGATCGATCATCTCGTTAATTCAAGTTATTATGGTCGTGAATGCAATTTATGGAATCATATTGAGTAATGTGTTCAACCTGTCCAAAGTTTTACTTTGGACATGGTTGAACTAATCAAAACCCTACAAACTCATTAATGCATGCATCCTTTGACGAAAAACGATTCAAGATTTTCCATGATGGAACGACCATCTAAACGTGCCAAGCCTCTTCTGTGATCGTTCAATCACTCGTATGGAGCATGTTTTAAAATCACGCTCTTGCTATTTTCTTTCCATTATGTCACCCTCACTTACCGGCGTCCCTACAGAGCCTTTTTAGTCACCATATTCCTGTACCCTCTCCAAACCTTGCATCTTTTCCTCTGTCTAAACAATGTCGAACTGTCTTGAGCCCGAAAACTATCAGGATTTGTTCCAGATGCCGGAGTTTCGAGAATGTAGGGATATTTTCTTCCGGGCTGGGTGGAATCCATTTCTTCACCTTTTGTAGGGGTATGACAAAGATATTTCGCTAATTTTTGCGATGGGTTTTGATCGTAAGTTGGCCAGGGTTGGTCATTTGATTTTCTAGGTAACTGAGGAGACTATCACCGTCGTGACTAAGCTCCCAAGAAAAGCAAATCATTGGCATAAACACTGGTTTCTCCCTCGGTCGTCCCAAAAATTTGCTCTTAAGCCAGAGTACCGACATGTTGTAGGTACCAAAGGATTCCATCGAGAATGTATTAAGCCGGACTACCTCAACCCTCTATTCGTCATCATCCTCCTTATCACCTGCGAGGGTAAGTTCAGTGTATTCAAAGCTTGCCATCTTCATTTACTGGCACATTTTGTTAATTGACAGTTTCTCAATTTTCCATTTTATTTCCTCAAAATATTGGAGAAAATGTCAAGCAAAGTTAGGAAGAATACCATCAATCCTAGGGGCGGTTTGTATCACCACAGCTTGATTAAGCTCCTGATCTTGGATTAGCTCAAAGAGAGGAATTAGACTTGGTATACTTTTGTGTTTAAAGTCCCGAACCCTCACCTTAATATTCAAAAATGCTCTAGGCATCTCTATAATTGCGAATCCAGTCAAACCACATCCGCAGAGAAGAAGATCCCCAACATTGTGCACATTGACGAAGATACATCAGAGGAAAGCCCATCTGCCCATTCTACCCCTGTTAACCCTGTGTCTGCTGAGTTTTTACCATTTCCATGAATTCGTACCAGGGACCAGAAGACGAAGTTTTCCCAGTCCATTGTTCATCCCATTGTCCATACCACTGTTCAGCCCAACATTTAGACCGACCATCCAGACAATATGGCTGAAGCAGATATATCTGACCCAGACTCACCTCTGTTCACATTGGCTAGTGTCTCAGCCGAATTGCTCAAATATGCTTCTTGTGAGACTATCCCTACACCTGCTTAGGGAATGAGTCTTGAAAGACAAATTCCCTTTGTTGAATTTGAGATACCATCCAGGGAATTGAGTCTGCCTCTAGACCTCAAGCAACCTACAGAACCATCCAATCCTCATCAGTCGACAGTAGACCAATTAACTCAAGAATTGGCACAGTCAGCGAGTCGAAATGAAGAGTATGCCAAGATGATTGATGGTCTTCATGAGGAGAATAAGGATTTGCACATACATGTTAACGATGTAAAACACCTTAACAAAGTTATTACTTCTTCACATGACTCTTGTCAAGAGAGCCATGCTGTTTTAAAATCACAGGCCAAGAAATTGAAATTTAAATCCCTTGTTTCATTTGCTAAGTCGAAGGTAGCTGCTAACGCATCTCATCCTTCTTCCTGACTCATATTTGTTTTGCTTAGTGGGACTTGGCATCTCTCCGGTTTGGGGGAATGTTGATCCCAGTTTTGTCACTATTTTCGGCTGGTAAATTACTATTTTGTGAAGTCAATATTTATTCGCTCATACAAATAATTCACCAAAAGACTTGATAAATCAAATACGCCATAATAAATTGATGATAGGATACGAGATATATGATAATAAAAGGATAATTACAATGGTTGATGACCCGTCTATTTAAATAAGGCATGGGAGCTGTGACTTGAAAGGTCATGTCCTTTCAATATTATAGTTAATTATGTTAATTATTAGTTATTTAATTATTATTTTATGTTTGTTACATTACATTCTCCTTAACGGAATCTTTGTCCTCAAAGATGTATTTGACATTAATGTTTGATTTATTTTAATCTGTCATCTCGGAATTCTTCCCCTTTTGTATTTGTGACATTTGAGGAGACGAGCTGATACGAATTACAGATTCCCCAGGAGAATTGTCACATTGTATCTGCTATGGTCCATCCCAGATCTATTTTTATCGGAGCTCTGAGATATTTTTGTGGGACAATTCGTCTCAATTGTTGCTTGGTATGTCGATATTTTCACATGTCTACATAAGTCTTCTGTGAATATACATTTTGACCTCGTCCTTGGTCAAAATGACGATTATAATTAGGATGTCTGTAAGGTGTAGGTGTTGTTTGTTTCTTTTTCTTTTGGATTGCGGCGAGGGCTGTCTTCACTTCCTCGATTTGATTTTTGGATGCTTTTTCCTGGATTTTGCTTCTTGGTTCTCCAGTAGATTGTTTATGATTCTGAATCTTTTCGATTCTTTCATCTTGCGATTTTTTACCAATTTCTAACTCCTTGATTTGATTATGTAGTTCCTGATTATGATTATTTAATAGACACTAGTTTTCTTCTTGCTTTTCGAGTATTTTTCCTTCGAGGTCTTCACCAGAGTGTTCTCTCTTGCTACTGTTTTTCAATTTTTTGATTTTTGTAATTAGTGTTTTGTTATGATTTCTTAATCTGAAAATTTCTTCAAAATTGCGAGATATTGTTTTATTACTCTTTGCGATCTGCAACTTGTGTTTTTTTTTAGAGTCGCTATTTTGTTGTTGAAGAACTTTTATCTCTTGCTAATACTGGTCGACCACTGATTCTTGATTTGTTAATTTCTGTCGTATGTGCGTCAGTTCTTCATCCTTGTTGTTAACAATTTTGTTCAAGCGTATTATTTCTGCTTCGTAATCACTTATTTCTTTCTTTATATCTTGATTTGTTAGTCTCTGATTGAAATCACTTTCGTCTTTTAATTTATTAATTTGCGCCGACAATTTTTCTATATGATTGTTCTAGTTGGAAATTATTTGTTTCTTGTGCTCTTTTTGCATCTTATGTAATTTAATCAACATTTCTGATTTTGTATTTATGTCTTGTAATTCTTCATTGTCTCTTCGATAGCGCTTTAATTTGGCTTCTAATTTCTCTATTTGTGCTTGCAGGCCAACTTCCATGGTCTCTGATTTCTTTAGTGATAGATGGCCATCAATTTCTTGACGAGTCTTCCTTGGATTTTGGTTTCTTTGATGATATATAGTCTTCTCTCTTTTTTTTCTTTTTTTTTGATACTGTATTTTTTTTTTAATAATAAATATTATTATTATTTTATATATATAAACTATATAATATTTGTATATAATTTTTTTTTAAATCAATTAATATATAATAATGTTTTTATTACTATATAATAACAATTTAAAATAATATAATATAATATATTATAATTATATATATTATATTATATAATAATGTTTTTAGTTTTTTTTTTTTGGTAGGTCGGTGCGTGGAGGAGCGTAGCGTGTTGTGGAGGAGTGGTCGCAAGGTGGATGAGGTGGATGGAGGTGGGGGATGTGGGCGAAGGATGTGGCAGATGTGTTGGATGGAGGTGACGAAGGGTGCGGGTGATGGAGGAGGTAGAGAATGGAGAGCGGCGGGGGTTCAATATGCAGCGTTGTGAGGGATGATGCAACTACGTAGAGAAGCGATGAAGCGAAGGTTTGGCAGGTATCCCAGGAGGATGGCGTGTGAGATAGGGATGAATAACAATGTGGAGGTGGAAGTTACGGGAGGGGGAGGTAGGTAGCAGCAGAGGGAGGGAGCCACGACGTGGAGCTAGATGAAAGCTGGGCGATGTGAGGGAAGGAGATAGAGTGGCGCTGGATGGGAGTGGAGAATGGGATGGTGTGCATTGGTTGGAGGAGTGGATGGATGGGAGTTGAGGGATTTGGTAGGCTGGGGATTGGAGTGGCAGCGTGGGTTGCAGAGGGTTTTGATTTTTTCTTCTTTCTTCTTTCTTCTTTCTTTTTTCTTTTCTCTTTTTTTTAAAATTTTTTTTTGCAGCGGAATATATATTTTTTTAAATTTTCGTGTAGATGGCAAAAGGCCAAAAATTCAGGGAAACCCTGGGTGATGTCTAAAAGCCAAAAAATATGGCGAAAGGTCGGGATCTAGCCAACAAGGCTCTGATACCACTGAAGCGAATATTTATTCGCTCATACAAATAATTCACCAAAAGACTTGATAAATCAAATATGCCATAATAAATTGATGATAGGATATGAGATATATGATAAATAAAAGGATGATTTCAATGGTTGATGACTCACCTATTTAAATAAGGCTTGGGAGCTGTGACTTGAAAGGTCATGTCCTTTCAATATTATAGTTATTTAATTATTATTTTATGTTTGTTACATTTTGACATCTATTTTGTCACCGTTTTGACATATTCCTGTCATACAGCTTATCATTTAGCCTCAAGTACGAATACATTTTGGATTTATGCAAATTCTGGTTTATTCTTATTATTTCATGATTTTACTAATCAATTCGATGATATTTGGAAATATGTTTAATATATGAAATTGTTTTGCAGGTCATAGTCTTTACACGAGCTAATATTGGACATGCACCCATGCTAGATATGTGCATATCACATCCAGCTTACCATTCAGCTTGTCGATCAAACTGCGCACTGTTTGTTGGCATATTCCTAAACCTTAAAGCATAGAACGGTTTGCAGTTGCTCTGTTGTCCATGCGTTTGGATGTTTGGATGACCCTCGCTCTAGAAGGTTCTCCATCCTACCTTCTCTGTTCGAAACCACGACTCATGCCCATGTCAACAAGAAACTATATGCTGCAGCCTGCGTGAGTAGAACCGCCACGCACAAGAGCAGGAGGATGACCGTGTGTTGTCATATGGTCATTTGTTTGTAATAATGGTTGACTATTTTAGGAGCGGTCGACCACTGAAAGGGCCGACCTTCTCATCCTTGTAAACGTTATATATAGCTACCTCCAAGCGAGAGCATAGTTAGCTAGCATGTTAATCAGTCGACGTTAGAAGAGAAACTTTGTAACACTATTTTGAATTTTAATATAAGTTATATTTTTGCTGTTCATACATGTTCCTGTCTCTGTGAGTGATTGATTGAAGCACAACCCTGATTTCTGAGAGGGACCCTCAACAACCAGTGGTCTCCATTTCTGTGTGTATTTTTGTCATTTCCTTTCTAGCAATTAGTATACTTTCATTTCTAGTTTGCTTATGTAATTTGGTTTCCTGTAATCGTTTATTTCATTATATCCTATAGCATGTATTTTATTGTATCACTTTGCTGTTAATATAGTTTCATTTCCAGAATTAAATAACCGGTTGCGCGCATAGTCTATCTTTAGTTTCCTTTCCAGTCTTTTTACAGCTTATTGTTTAATTTCATGTTGATAGTTACATAGATATGAATTACTTTACATCTTAGATTCAATTTACAGTAGGATTAGTTATGTTAACTCTTGTTTTGTTATAAATTTACTTTGGTTACACTTTAGTTTGTTTTATAATGCAATAGACAATAGTTTCTTTATAATCATGAATTAGCATAAGTCTTTTTGTTGTTAGTTCGATTACTGAATAAGTATGCTTGCTGTACTTTATGCATCTTGTTTTCATATGCACAAAATCAGTTGATAATTAGATCATTTAGGTCATTTTTCACTGTTTTCTTTATATAGACTGTGATTCAGACCGCCTGTTCAACCCATCATTAAGACCATTTGTTCAGTCTGTTATCCAACTCTTCATTCGGCCTTTAATATTCCCATTTTTGTTTTAATCCTGTTTAAAGGTTTTGTTTCTTTGGATTTTGAATTCTGTTCTGTTTTGGTAATTAGGTAATGGTTATATTTACCATTAGGACCTTAGATTAGATTATTCAAAGTATTTATCAAGTTCCATCCTTATCTTTCACCTCCTCTTACCTTAGTATGCTTTGAATTATGTTTTGTTATGTTTCTTTTGTTTATTATTTCCTCACCGATTACTGTTATAATGTTTGATAATTATATCTCTATTCTATTTTATGTTTGTGTATATCGAGTTTAGGGTTAGATATGTTAATTTCTAGAGAAACATACTATACTTTGTAAATTGATCATAGAAATAGGACCCATTTCCTTCACTGTGTAGTTACTGAAAAGAATTGTAGAATAGGATTTAGAGGAACTTTCTTAATCAAGTTTTGTTTATTAAGTTTTCTACTTTATTCTTTATTAAGTTTTCTTTATTAATTTTTCTACTTACTTCTTTCATTAAGTTTTTTTACTTGTTTATAAGTTAGATTTCCCTTACATTCATTTCATATAAGAATTGTTTATTTATAAAAGAAAGCCTTAAAAAGAATCTCGTTTCTTAATTAATAGATTATTGGTTCATAACATCTTTCCTAGATAAGAGTCATTTGCTTATGGAATAAATCACCATGTTTACCATCACCTGTAATTGGACATTCCTTAGTTTGCACATATTTGTAGAAGTTAAATTAGATTTAATCCC